>CM057812.1:66446069-67046069 GCA_030067965.1 Latrodectus elegans | reverse complement strand
AAACAATTCTGCAATGTGACAGTTCAAAAGATGGAATAGGTGTTTGCTTAATGCAGGATAATCACCCAATATCATTTGCTTCTAGAAGTCTCACCAACAATGAAAAGGGGTATGCTCAGATTGAGAAGGAATTTTTAGCCATTAATTTTGCTTTTGAAAAATACCATAATTTATTATACGGTCAGGGTTCTCATTCAAACAGATCATAAGCCATTATTGGCAATTGTTCATAAACCAATTAATAAAATTTCAACTCGTTTGCAGAAAATGCTCTTAAAATTGCTAAAATATGATTATGGTATCTCATATTTACCCGGTAGTCAGATGTATTTAGCAGATACAGTATCTAGGGCATACATTAAAGATAAGGTAAGTGATGACACAGAAATGTTAAATATAGTTCATTCTATTGTAAAACATTTACCCATGAGTGAACGCAGAATCAAACAGTTTAAAAATGCATTAGAAACTGATGAAGAACTTAAAATATTTTTAACTTACTGTAAGGAAGGATGGCCAAATAAAAAGAAATTTAGGAAGGCTCAGTCTAAAGAACCATTAATACCTCATGATGTACCGAGCAGGCTATATCAAAAAATTGGCACTGACATAATGTTTTACAGAAATAATAATTATTTGGTGGTGATTGATTATTACTCAAAATGTATTGAAGTAGAAAAGGTAACTACTAAAACAGTGGAAAGCATGATAAAATCCTTAGAACTAATCTTTGCTAGATTTGGTGTACCTGAAATAATTGTATGTGATAACAATCCCTTTAACAATTTTGAGTTTGAGAAATTTCTAAAAGAATGGGATATAGAATGTCAATTTATTAGTCCACATCATTCAAAATCCAATGGAATGGTTGAGAAAACTGTTGGAATTATAAAAGCAATTTTTAAGAAAGTTTATGAGGATAACAAACGTCATTTTGTAGGATTGTTAGAGTATAGAAATTCTCCCATTTCTGGGTTAGGTTTGTCTCTTGCACAGTGGATGTTTAGCCGGAGATTAAGGACAAAATTACCCATTAGTAATAAATTGCTAAATGTGGAGATATTTGGAGAAGTACCAAAACTAGTAAAGCAACGTCAAGAAAAAACAAAAGTCTTATTTTGATAGAAACACTAAAATATTAAAGCCTTTAACAGTAGGTGATAATGTGTGCATATGGAATTTTAAGAATAAAATTTGGGAACCAGGAATATGCTTTCTGTAAATAAAAACCCAAGGTCTTATAATGTGCAAGCTTCAAATAATCGCGTCCTTACGAGAAATAGAAAATATTTCAAATTATCAAAAGTTAAAAGAGATTTAGAATCTATTTACGCTGACTTAGATTTTCCATTGAGTGATATTAATGATGAGAATTCAGCTTGTAACTCAAAAATCTTTCTCTTGTTTAGAATTCACGAAATGTATTGAATTCACAAGATAATATCTATTATCGGACCAGATCTGGACGTGTTGTAAAATTTCCATCGCACATGAAATATTATTATAGATTTAAAAGCTAATAAATGGGATGAAACGTATTCATAAAATTATAATTAGTTAAGCTGTATCTGGCAACAAGAGAGACTGCTTTTACGAAGTGTTTAATGTGCTAGATAATTAGACGATCTCATGGAATTAACTTACTATTGTTGTTGTAACTAATAAAACATATGTTTAATCTCTTGATTATCTGTCTTTAATAAACAACAAACATTACACTGATCCTGTCAATATGTTCAAGATAAGATCAGTCCTTTCAATTTTTTAAAACATTGCAATTAATTGCAGAAAATACAAAAGCTTATTATCTTTGTTGTAATTTAAATATTTACGATAAACTTTATAATATTTATTACATGATGCCCACTTTACTGTTAATAAGGACGTCTGTGTTCCTGACTTGCTTAAACAAATGTCCTTGGAAATCAGTAAATATCCTCCAATTCGATTCAAACCCTTTGAATTAGAGAAGCATAGTTTCCCGCTAATTTGGTGTGAAAAAAGTGTTTCCAGTTTTGTTTATTTCCTTAGGGTAGAAAGTATGCTTTAATTCTAACACTTTCAACAAGAAAAATATAGCATCCAGCTATCTCGTTGGAGAAAAAGTATTTTCAATTCTGATAAAAATTATGGCCCATAGAATAGAAGGAAGATAGTTAAATCCAACTCTTGGAATGGCTTCCTGTTCGCAGTTTATTTTCAGTTATTAGAATCGCAGAATTATTAGAAGTATTGAGCTACTTCTGATTTAAAAATACATCTTTGATTGTGAACAATGTCATAACTTACGAACTGTGTGTTTCAAAATTCCTGTTTCTAGAATCAAGAAAAGTGTTATGATTTAGAACTGTTGGACTGAGAATGATTTGTTCCGGCAATATCTCGAGAAAAGAAAATAGTTAAGCGAAGTAATGCTAAAATTCATGTATGAATCATCATAAGTGAAATTTCGAAATCAAATATTGCGACTAAGGAAATCAAAGAGAGAGAGAGATTATATATATATATATATATAATGAGAGAAAATATAATTATTTCACTTTAAATATTAAAGTAATTTGAGGAAATTTAGGCTGCTTTTTTAAAATATCTAAAGATGTCTTTTAACTTTGCGAAATTGTTCGTTTTGAAAAACTAGTGGAATCATTCTTATGTTAAAATTGGTATTCAGCTTCATAATACAGTGTATACGATGTAATTTAATTAATTATAAATATTATTTCAATTTGCAAACATTTTTTATAGAATTTCTTTTATATTTTTTACCCTATCCAAATTCAGATTTATGATGTGATAGGTGAAAATCTGTGTTCTAAAGGTATTTTCTTTTTTACATAAAATATAAAATTTGAGTCAATTTAATAGTTCGCATGCATATGATACATATATTTGCATTTAATAGCTTCTAAATCTTGATATCGAATTCATTTATTTCTAGAACTCGTGAATTTAAATTGTTCTTGTGTGAAAGTATTTTGTTCTGTATCATTTGTAAGATATATTATAGATTAACAAAACAGATTTAGACTAATTCTTGTAGAATTTTATTTGTTAATTTTACCTAGAGAAAAAAAATTCGATGTATAATGTAAATGATGTATTTAAACCAATTCTGTATGAAACACTAAAACAAAATTATTACACAGAGTATTTAAATTTTATCTTATATTTTAATATGAATATACCGAGAAATATTTTATATCAAATATTGTTTCATTATTCCAGAAATATTGATATATTTTGTATGCATAATCAATGGTAAGATACTTCGGCTTTCAAACTGAAAACAAAAATTAATCAATTATTAAAATATCATATTGAGTTTAAACATAATCAGTTAAATTGAGTTAAATTAGGCATAGACTAACTATGTCATTCTTGGGAAATAGCAAAATGCATAGCTTGTTAGTTTTAATTTCAGAGCTGGAGTAAATGTTGACTTGAAATTCTCAAGTGTATCAATAGAACTTGATATAACCAAGAGACTTAATTATGACGAAGATTTTTGTCAAAGAATTGTTTGAAGAGAAAAAAACACAAGAACAAATTGAGAAAGAGAAAGCTGAAATAGAAGTAGAAGAATGAAGAAGAAAAGCTGAAACAGAATTAAAGAAGCAGAAAAAGAACACGTATTAGAAAAGATCAGATTAGATGATTTCCAAGTTATAATTATTGGCATATAGTTATTAGGAAATGTATCAAGTTGTGCTTTATGCCATTTCATTAATAACAAATCTTAATTCCAACAAAAATTAATTGCTGACACATTCATACTTAATTATTTTTTTAACTATTTCACAATTTTTAATGTATTCAGTTTTTAAGATTCATGGTTTGATTTTCATTGGAATATGTATTATTAAATATTTTTATATTTCCATAATTATTTCAGAATATGTAACTTTTTAAACTAAAATTCAAAGTGTATGTTGCATAAATTGACTGCATTCTTCTGTAATCTTGAGGGAAAAGTAAAATATAAAAATCCAATATCTTTTAAAGGTAAGTAAAATTTTTGAATTTCTCTTATCTTATTGAATAACATTTGCTTTCAATTAACTCAAATTATTTATCAGCATTTATCATCAAATTATTTATCAGCAAGTATTTAAGCAAGCTGGTATTGAAAGGTATAAATGTAAATTTTTCAAACGCAACTTAGTGTCAAGTAATATATGCCTATATTATTTACGTTTCAATTTATATGTTACCTCTCAATCAAATAATTACCTCTGTCCCTACTTTTTTTAAAAGGAAAAAATAGAAACTGAGTAAAAAGACTTATTAATTTTTTAAAAAAAATCCAACATCAAATTATTCAATTTTATATACATTATTAATTATGAAGGAAATCAACACCAATGTATACAATCACACCAAAGTTGTGAATCCAATCCCCGAACTATTAAGCCAAGCTGGTGACCGAATGGTTAGAGCTCTTGCGTTCGGTTCAACAGTTCGCAGGTTCGAATCCCACTTTGGGCATGGATGTTTGTAGTGGTTCGGAATCCATTTTAAACCGTATGTTCAGGTCTAATTAGCACTCGTGTGCAAAAAATGACCGTTGAGCGACAAGCAAGCCAAAACCTGAATTATTAAATTGATCGTTAGGTTATTACAACTATTGAGTTGCTTTTTTAACATAGTAAATTTGAGTATAAAATATTCTCAATATAAAAATAATTTTGTTGAGTTCTCCCCTAATATTTCGAAGTATAATATTATGAATTAAAGTAATTCTCATTTAAAGAATAAATATATTTTATATTCTTTTCCTGATACATCTATTTTATAAAGCCTTATCACATACACAACTAAGTATTTTCTATTTTTTTAATAATAACCTTTACTATTTAATAATGAACACCTTTATGGCTTTGTATTTTAATTAAAGTTATTTATCTTTTTCAATTATATTTTCTTTTCTTGAACTTTAGTTCTCTTAGTATTAAGTAATTGAAGACAACACTATACTGTATGCAGAGACTAAATTCTTGAAAACCTGCCTTTATTAACTGTAATTTTTGTGTAATGTGATTTCTTCTATAGAAAATTAGGAAAGTAAAAACAGACAGTACTTAATCCTGGTGTGCATGTGATAATAAAAGGAAATACCAAAATTCAAACAAATATTAAGGATAGTAATAAAAAAATGCTCGTTTTATCATTTGAAAAAAAAATTGAGATTCATAAGAAAAAAAAATTTCATCACTAAAAACTTTTTTTGGTGATAAATTTTTTTTCTTATGAATCTTTTATTTTACAGAAAAGAAACTGTAAAACAAAAAGTACGTATAATGAAAAATGGATTTTGATGACATTTACTTGAAAATGAAATCAACAATTTATACCATTGAGAATATTATATTATTATGTATATTGTTTTTGTGGATATTATCAATAAATGTAAAAAGAAAACAATTTAACAGCAAAAACTAACTTTATTGATTTTAAATTTCTGAAATTAAAAGTTTTCTGGATTTTTTAAAATAGTTCTATAAAGTAATTATAGTTTTGTTTGTATTCCATTTTTTTTTTTAATTTTCAATGATTGTTTGGCAACACAGTGTTAAATAAAATATTTCCGGTCAGAAAGTAGAGGAGTATCTTAGAAATTGGCTCTAAAGTACTCAAGATTGGAAGAATAAGCAAAAAATAAAATTTGAAGATCAAAAGCTTTTAAGCAAATTACGTAAATTTATTTCCAAATGTAAATAAAACATTTTTGTAAATATTTTCTTGTTTTGAGTACTATTATAATATTATAATGAAAATATTACTCGCTTTAATATCCAGGGTCAGCACCTGTTGGTGGCAAAATTGTTCACCACACAAAGGTACCCGGATCAGGAGGGTGCCAAAATTTATAACATTTAAAGCTTTTTTAATGTCGCCAAAATTTATAGCACTTAAAGCTTTTTTAATGTAATGTTACTTAAATGAAAGTTATTCATTAAATGTTTGTAATTTTCCGTGTTTTAAATTTTGAAAGCAATAAAATGAGATTTTATTTTTATTTTATACTTTAATTTTAATTTACTTTTGCTTTTGTTTTCGCGAATTGGTTTCCTTTGTGTAAAATAAAATTTGATAACCGCGCGCGATACGAATCACGAACACCATTCCGTGTAGAGTTCACGCTACTACACGGAATGTGTTGAAAATTTAAGAATTTGTAACATGTAGCAATAGGAATTGGGAATGTTTTGTATTGGCATATATTTATTTTTTATGTGCTGAGAAGCTTTTGTGGTAGAACGTTGCTGTTTAATTTCCTTTTTTTACAATGATAATATACATTTATTTTTTAATGTGACAACCAAGTCACCATTCAAAATTATTATATTCTCAACTTAAATATATTTTCATCACTTTAAGGACATATGCATTTTGCTATTTTTTTTTTTAATATTTGTTTTGTGTATTTAATAGTAATTTTCCTTTGTATTTTTGCATGCGGTAAGACAAATTAGCCACGTTGAAAATTTAAGAACCGACCTTCTCGAGTGGCTGTCATTTCTGAAAAACTTTATTACCATTATTACATGTAAAAATATTCAATCTTATTATTTAAAATTTGGTTTCACTTTTGGAGATAAACCTCAACCAGATACCTAAAGCAGGTTTTAATTTACCATTTTAGCCCCCAAAAGGGACCAAAAAGTAATAGTATTCCGTCATTCAAGGGTCCAGAAAAAAAAAACGATAAAAAAAAAACGCCAGGGAAGAATTAGATTTAGAACAGAGAAGAGGTTGTTGAAAAATGGCGAAAGAAGAGCTGCTAGAGATTACTTTAAGCGAAACGCTTACTTTTATATTTCCTTATTAATATAAGTTTACATAGATTAGTCCCATTTAAAAATTGTGTACTTTTAACCATGCTTTCGATTTTCGTTTCTTAATCCGTTCGATTATCGTTTTTCATTCTTTTTTATCATTTCTTTTTTAAGTTTCATAATTTGCTCAAGATATGTGATAAAATTGTTTAGTACTACAAGTGTTGTAAATGTGTGAACAATTAAAATATTTTAATTTTTAATATATAAAATTCCTGGAATATAAGGTTGGTACGTTCCATTTTTATGCACACACATATGAGAGTTTTTTATTTTAGTATAACGTTATTCACCAAATTATTTGTGTTAATGTTATATGGTAATTTTTGGGTCTATTAACTCAGGGAGATTATAGAAGAGAAGACTCACACACAACATAAAATAGACCTTATTAAATTTTGAGAATACACCAAGATTTACAGTGACCTTTAGTTGCCTTCCTAATTGATATATAGGTTGTCTAAGTCAAGTTTTATGCTAAAGTGGCAGCAAAAATATTTTAGCAAAGTAAATAAATTTGTTTTACTCAAAATATTAAAAAAAGAAAAAGAACGTTCAATAAATATAATTTTTATCGGACCCCTTTGGATATGCTAATTACCAAAAATTTAAAACGTATAAAGTTTTTGTCGAAATTTTAGCGTTTTGAAATATTATTTAACGTTCTATTTAATTTCTCATAAGCAATATTTCGTTAAAATTTTTGATTTCCTTTTTTAATAAAAACAAATGTGAAAATTTAATCTTATTTCGGGTACAATAACATAATAAAAAATAAATCGCAAAAAAGAAAATTTCTCAAAACTGAAATATAAATGAAAACTTGTAAGAATTTAAATGTTCTAACAGTATCAGAAAAATCGGATTTTATTTAAGTTATCAAGAAGCCGTAAAAACAAAGTTTAGTTTGAGTTATTATTGAGACTTGGAGTAGTTATTATCTATCGTCCCAAAATAAAAATTATATAAAAAAACCTGTATTTTTATTGCAAGCTTTATTGTAACCTATTAATCCAGAGTCGCGTTAAACTCGTGAGAAAATTTTTGCAGAAACGTGTTTTCATTTGCAGTCCCCTTAGTCCAAAATAGTTCAGCACCAGATTGACCTTCAACGAAAAGGGGAATTTTCCCTCTAATAGCGTTGGAATGTGCCAGGACTCTCCCTAGCCCTGACTGTGTGCACTGTAAGGAACTGTCTTCTTGAAATCGAAATGGTGGGGAGGAGCTACGATCTTGTAGAACTAATTACCTTCAAAATCTAGGAAAATATACGAACTTTCATTCCTTTTTATTGTTTACATGGTTAGTATTTCATTTCTTCCCAAACATCGTTTCGCCGGAAACGAAAATTTCAACTTTTGAAAATCTATTTTCGACATTAAAAATATTATTGCATATATTTTTTGTCTACTAAATGTTCTTTCGATTTAAATATTTAATTCATATTTTTGCTAGTATACTAACATGCTTGTAGAGTTATATATATTAAAGTTATGATATAGTTAATATGTTATTGTATATGTAAGTTTTTATTAGGAAATAATTTTTTTTATTTGATTTCTATTTTATTGATTTACATTAGCATTTTATAATGACAAATTCTTTTTTTGCATATGGTAAAGTTAAATAAATTGTAAAATTTATTTATTTACTTGTATTTTTTTTTAATTTGCTGAACGATGGCGTGATTAACAGACTGTGTGTCCCGAGTTCGAACTTAAATAATAATTTAATATAAGTTTAATTTATATAAAAAATATATTTTAACTTTTAAAAATCATTGCATGAACAGTACTTCCAAAATGACGCATAATAAAAATAAATTCAATTTAAATAAATATTAGCTATTATTTTAATAATAATAAGCATTTCAATACCTTAAAAAATTTGTTTCAATAAATGCATTAAAAATAAGAAAATTTTCACTACAAAAATAATTGATTGAGAAAATTTCTCTAAATAAAATTACGTGATTTAAAAGTTAAAATATATATTTTTGTTTCCTTACCTCTGTAATTCATGATAATAATTTGAATTAATGTAAGACTTGAAAAAAAAAAGAGCACAGAGTGAGTCAGTTTTGTAAAGAAAAAATTATTTTTAATAATATATGCATTGTTTTTGGATGAAAATTTCTGATTTTATCAAATATATATTTAAGTTTATGTCTGTTTTAAAAGAAATTAATTTTAAATTTTGATTTTAGAAATTTGCAAAATTTGTTGTCTGTATTAATGTTTCGTTGATTATCTGCATTTCGCATTGATAATGATATGGCACGATCTAGCTACCTGGCCTCTAAATATTAGAGACTATTTAATTGCAACTGGTCCTCCCCGCTTGATAAGCAAACATTTTTCGAGAGATAATTCTAGCAGAAAGTTTTCAGTATAATTTTATTGTAGAATATTACAAAATAGAAAAAAAAAATTAAATAGTATATTCAAATTCGCAGCAGTTTTATGCTTTTCATGTAAACTAATCAGTGAGAAGCATTCACAGCTTATTAAGGATGGATGCCATGATTGTGCGCACACTTAACCCACATTTTGAAAACACATGAAAGCAGTGCATCTCATTTTAAATATACTTCAAAATTCAATGAACTCAAAATGTTTTTGCGTAATTTATGTGCCATTGATGCAACTCAACAAAGACTTTATGATGCAGAAAAGGTTTACTGGCAATCGGTTATGAACGACTTATTTATTTAATTCAATATTCAGAGGTTCTTCGATAGAGTTCTATCACAATGATAATAGAAATTTTCTTAAGTCGGTTGAAACCATAGCAAAATTTGATCCAACAATCACTGAACACCTCCACAAAATTCAAATCTCTGAAATGAAAAACATTGCTTATTGCTTAAAAAATAAAATTCAGAATGAAATTATAAATATAATTTCAAAATGAATTAAAATGCATTTTTTACATATGATTAAATCGTCAAAATATTACTCCCTTATTCCAGATACTTCACCTGATGGCAGTCATACCGAATAGTTGACTGCTGTTTATCGATTTGTATACAAGAACGAATAAACCAATAAAATTCAAATTGAAGAATATTTTTTTAGGATTTCAGTCTATCGATGATTGGTAATTCGACAGGATCTGTATGATTTCATTAATGGACATTTTAAATCGTTAGAACTAAAATGATCAGATTCAATAGGCCAATCTTACGATAATGGTGCTAATATGAGAGAAAAGCACAAAGAGAATTGCAACAAAAATTATTGAAAATAATTCGAGGTCACTCTATATCCTCTGCTCTGCCCATTCTCTAAATTTAGTTGTATATGACGCAGCTAAAATTTCCTTTGAAAAAGTTAATTTCATCGGAGTAGTGCAGAATTTTTACAACTATTTTTCTTCATTCGTTAAACGTTGGTCTATTTTGCAAAAGTATGTTGAAAATCTAACTTCAAAGCCACTCCAGCACCAGATGAGAGAGTAAAATTCACAAGCCTTAAAACCATTGTAAAACGATTTGAAGGGAATTTTGATAGCGTTAGTAAATATTCAAGAAGATCAAATAAGAGATGGAATCAAGAACTCAAGCAAAAAAAATTTGATTCAGAAGGTTTAATTCATTTAGTCCATTAACATCTGGCATGCTATTTCAAATGTGGTAAATGAAATAATGCAAAATTCTAGATGTGATCTGCAAATCGTGACTGACCATTTATAAAATCAGAATTAAATAATCGAAGCTAAAATGAAATGTATGAACATGCAGTTGCCATTGCATCGTTGCTGCTGATTTATGGTTAGGTGGATATTGATTTTCTATAAGTCGAAATAGGTTTAAAAGGAAACTTATTTCAAGATGAACAAACTAGAAACTGCTGTAAATTCAATAACTGGAAGATTTACTTAATTAAAAGAATATTATAATTACTTCAAGGTAGTGAATAATACATCTTATTTAAAAAAAAAAAAAAAACTAGAGTAACCATGAAATTTTAAACATTGTAAGTAATTAGAACAAAAATTAACGCGGATACTAAAAATGTTAATGAAAACGACATTGATGGGTTAAATATGTTACAAGAAATAAAATCTTTGGGATGTTTTACCAAAGGGGATATGCCACCTATTGATACTTTAAATTATATTTATGAAAACAATCTTACCAATACATTTTCAAATATTGCAATATGTTTACGGATTTCTTTAACCCTACCAGTTTCTGTGACTACTGGAGAACACGAAGTTTTTCAAAATTTAAAATTATAAAAAACTACATATCAAACAACCATGGTTTTGAAGAGATTATCGGACATATTAATTATATACATAGAGAGCGAAATTTTGGATAAATTGAATATAAAGTAATTGTGATATGAGCATTTGCAGCTGTTAATGCTAGGAGAATCAATATTTGAATTTATTTTCTAATTTTTATATTTTACTCCAAAAATATTTTATCACTATTTTGCTTCTAAAATTTATGAAATATAAAAAACAATAAGACAAACTTGTTTTAATATTATCATTTTGAAGCTTTTTAACTCGAAAGTCAAATTTTGAATTATTTAAAAGAGTGTTATTCATATAATTTGCAGCTCTTTATACGAAGTGCAACAGAACCTCATAAAGGGACGCCGAATTTCAATTCGAACAAATGCACCTAATACCATATTTCTGTCGCTATAAATTCATGTATAGAAAAAAAACATTTCCTCAAAAATAATTTTTGAAGTTTTTCTAAATTGGTCATTAACGCAAAATTATATTCTTTTCCTGGAAATTTTTTTATTAACGTAATTACTAGTAGAAATCATAGAATAACTGGACATACATTTATTTCAGAAATGACTGATAAAAAAAAAAAAAAAAACTTCAAAAATTTCTAAATCGTCTGAAAAATTTCAAAACTCTCGAGGTCTTGCAAAATTCCAGGGAATTTTTAAAATTCCAAAGGGTTTATTCCCAGAAACAAACCGTTAGAATTTTAAAAATTCGTTGTTTTGTAACTAACTGAACTAGTAAAGGACATAAAATAATATTCTTAAGGAGGTAAAATCCTTTACATTAGTTTACTCTTTTCAAACTAGTGCGTCGAACACTTGATGTTTCTTCAAATATTGAAAAATAATTCTCCTTTCTATGATATCGTCAGACAGGTTTGCATTCCTGTATTGGTCTTGAAAAGTGCAATAAACCACGAAGAATATGTGTCGATTTTCTCTCATAAACATTAATGAGAAACGGAAATAAAAATTTCTAATTGCAAACCATCTGGAACGACTTCCACGTTCTGAGGCACGGGAGCATGATCAATCATTTGCTCTTCTAATTCCCTTTTCTTTGTTGGAAAGATGGCGTGAACATGTGAACTTAGGTCAAAAAAATACTTCTAAGTAATAAATAAAGAGTTTGAATGTGATCCCTAGTGTCTTTATATGCGCGACTTGTTCTGTAACGGTGTAGACAGATGAAATAAATATATTCCTTTTAAAAGTGAATTCTTATTAATTTATTTTGAACTCCAACACTACACTGACAACTATTCCCTATAAATAGTTATTGTGTGACGGAAATATCAAAATAATTTTTTCACCTCCTATTTCAAATCAATAGATTTTTTATTCTCATCTCCCAAAAACTTAACGACCTGCGTGCCCCATATTTACCACCTATATAAAGAACTAATACCAAGTTATTATATTGTAATTGAAAATATAAGTGCGAGAAAATCTTTAAAAATCTAAAATAAATAAATAAATAAGTATATAAAAAAATGCTTGCAAAATAGTTATGTTTTTGATTCTGTTTATAAAAAAGAATTTGCTAATGCATGTATAATGAATGCTGATAATTGACTTAAGTTGGATTCAATTTTGATGCAGGTGTTCAATGTTGTAAAGAAGGGAAAAAACTAGTTTTATTTCACGAAATAAACCCGGTTTATTTACTTGTGAATTTAAAAAATTCCCAGGAATTTTTAAGTAACTCGATAGTTTTGAAATTTTCAGGTGACTTAAAATTTTTGAAGTATTTTTTTCAGATATTTTTTAAGATGAATAAAAGTTTACTTATTATATGATTTCCACTACTAATTAAGGTAATAGGAAGTTCTCCATGAAAAGAAAATAATTTTTTCGTTAATGACCAATTTAGAATAACTTGTTGTATAATAATAATAATAATAACTTATTATTATTATACAACAATAATAATTGTAAGAATAATTTGTTGAATTACAATTTAGAATAACAACAAAATAAATCTTGAGAAAAATAATATTTTCTTTCTTTCTTTGTATGAGTGTAGGAATTTATTACAAAGGAAACATGGATGTTTCAATATTTATACTGACATTCCTGAAAAATGTATCTTTTTATTTTTTAATTAAATATTAATTCATTATTTTAACAAGAACTATTGTTTTTCTCAGTATGAAACAACTATAACTTCTTTACCAGAAAACAGAACAGACATTTTTTACATATTTTCGTAGTTTATTTTACTTTTCTTTATTTATGTACGGCAAAACAATACAGTAAACGAAAGATGATTAGATTCCCTCAAAATTCCCGAGTAAATTTCTATGAACAAAATTTCCGGGAATTATATATATTTACAAGTGCTCCTCCGCTAATGTGGTGGCGAGACGGATCTGCCAATTGCAGTGTCGGCCATGCACTATACCATCTTTCAAAATTATATGCTGGTTGACCGTGTTTTATTTTTTAATATCTGTGTTCTATGGAATTAAACAGTCCGTAAAAGTTTATATTGAGATAAAGCAAGAAAAATAAAAATGTAACTAAGGATATAATTATATTGCAATATTTACTTATAATTGTGAAAATCATTAAATTTTTCATTCGTTCTTTCATCTTTTTATGTAAAATTTGCATTTAGCTCGAAAGCAATAGTGTTTTAAGCTATTTATCTTGAAGTTTGTGAGTAATCAGTGAGTTATTTTCGTCTAAATTATTTCAGATTAAGTTAATCATATGTGTTTACTAATATTCAATTTATTTGATGATGTTTTAAATTAGTTATTCTCAAGCAGTTTTAGTAAACTATGCCAGCACTGGTGACAAACTATTTTATATACGCATATTTATATAAAATATAGTTTTCTTGCAATAAATTATATGTGATAGAAACATGGGATTTATAAACTCGCTACTTCTTTATCCAAAGAATCATTTGCATTTTTCATTTGTTTTTTTTATGATTATTTATTTTAATTTTATCATACTTTGGGAACGCCCCCTGAAAACAGCTAGATATTCAAATCTATAAATTAGCTTCAAACTATGGTGTTACTCAAGATCAGTTATTGTTAATGAATGAATTTTACTTGCTTCAAAAATTAGGGTTAATGCTGAAAACATTGTAATTGGTGAAAAATAACTAAACGTCATTTCCAATGAACTTTGAATTAATAAGAATTTTAATTTAAGAACTAAGTAATTATTAAATGAATAATGTTTGAAAATTTTTAATCAATTATACTGGCTATTTTCAAATATTTATTCAATTGAATTTATTATTTTGGTACTTACATATTTTCTTGTCAACCAATTTAGAGAGAAAAAAATGTATATCACTAAATATTGCAATTAAGAGACCACACTCATTTTATAACATTTAAAAATTTTATTTTATTGTGAGAATTTAAAATTTCTGATTGAAAAAATTGAATTATATAATGAAGTAAATTTTTATTAATTTGTTTCATTTAACTATTCTGTTTTATTTCCCTCACATTATGAAAAAATGAATAAAATATGCAACATTTGGTGATATATTTTTAGGGCAAAAATAGATGGCTGAATACTACATAAGTGCCATTATTTTATATCATTATACAGTTTGCTAACCTTATAAAATATGAAATTCAAAGTCACCTTGACTATTGATTTGAGGCAATTATGAGCTAACATGTCATGTAATCAAAAAATATTCTGTTGTTGATAACAGAAATAAATTACATCTTTATTTAAATATCTGTTATTTTCTAACAGACTGAAAAAAGAAATCTGCTAGGTCTGTTATCTTTGATAATATACTATTATTCTCTGATTTCCAATAAGCTACTATCATAAAGAATTTCTACTTAACCCTTGTGTATTTGTTTCCTAAAACTTTCTGATAACTTTCAGTTCTATGCTTTCTTTAATCTTTATGCAGGCTCTCTGTAAGATTCCTCAATTTAAACACTATTTTTCATTTTATTGTTAGTGATACTTCAATAAAATCAAAAAAATTCAATAATGAATAATAATCAGTACAAAATCATAGTTAATAGAAATGCTGATCTAATTTAATACCTTCCACGTTTGCTTTATTAATAGCATTATTGAAACAATATGTTATCAGTTTATTGCAATTGAATTTTGAGCACTATATTTGACATCTTATTTGGATATTTTTTTCTGATCAATACTTTTACAATGCAAATAAATCTATTTAGTTCTGAACTTTTAATACTAAATTGTTGTTATATTTTTCTGTTTATTTTTTTAATTAATCCATTTTCTTAAATAACTTATTGATATTTCAATATTATAAAACCGGTATGTAACTTTAAGTTTTCATAATATCTGTTCTCTTGTATGGTGACCTATTCATTTATTTATTTTTAGCCAAGTAAAAATAAAACTTGTTTTGGGAAAAATAAAAATGAAAAGGATTGACAGTATTATGTAATTGTTTATTTCCGTGTAAGCCAAAATTAATGTAGTGATAGAATAATGGAAGTAAAGTGCTTTTTGTACATTTTAATATTTTGACAGAATTTTTTCCTCAACATTCTCATTCATTTATTTATTTTTAGCAGAGTAAAAATTAAACTTGTTTTATTTTTCAAAATTAGGTAATAAATTAATAAATATTATATCACTTCTCTACTTTAATGGAATTAATTATATGAGAGGAAATATAGGTTTTAAATTATTATAAATTTTATATCAATTTGTTTGTGAACATTGTATTACTGTTTTATGTATATGAGAGAGAATTTTTTATTGCATATATATCTTGGCAAATATTGATTTTCTTTGAGAATCCAGATAACATTAGGATATGTAAAAATATTATGTTTAAATTAGTTTTGAATAGTTTACTCACACACACATATGGTAGTTTTTGTTAAAATTTTTATTTATTTAAAATTATTTTAAAAGAAATTACATAAAGATTTTATAAATTTAAAATCTTCGTTCTTTTATCAACATAAAAAAAATTGCATTCTATAAGTAAGGAGAATTCTCATCTTACAATGATATCTTCCACTTTACTTAATATTCCTATGATTTAATATTGTTTGTGTTAGACTGTTATATTAGAATATTTAAAAAGCTTTTAATTCATTAAACTTTTTAATTTAGAAATCGAGTATGGGTTAATGTACAAAGTACAAAATAAATTTATAGCTCACTTTGCCAAAAAATTTAATTTTAGCTGCTTTGTTAAAAAATTTTGACTTGTAACATTCAATTGTCAACTTTTCAGAAATATTCACTATAAGAAAACATAAATAAAAAAGTGCACTTTTGTATTGATATATTTTTTATAACAAATTACATATTTCCTTATAATTTAAAAGATTTCATTTTGTATATTTGTTATTTGGCATTTTACTTTTATAGTTACCTGCTAGTGCATTTCATGATGTACATATTTTCTGGTGCTTGTATTATGATCTGTTAGTTCATATAAGTATTAATTTATAGTTCATATTTTTCTAATTTTTTTTAAAAAAATTGTTATTTTAAAATATTTGTTATTAAAATGTATTTTATGGAGAAAAATACTCAAGCTCTGGAAACTAGTTATTTACCTCATCTTAATTTTACTTTCATCTTTCCACCAATTGAATCTAAAATTACCATTACAACTTAAACTTATTTGTTTTTTTTCATACTTTTTTGGAAATTTTATGTTATGCATTACTGCTTTTTTTAATTAAATAAAATTTGTATTTTAGTTGTAAAATTTTTTATAGAAATACTATTTTTCAGATATTAATAGTTGTAACTACATAGAACTGATGAGCTATTTTTTAAAAATAATTATATAAATTAGCTGTGCCAATTCCTTTACTTACTAATATAGGATTTACAAGTTTTTGTTGAATAATTTTGCTTTTTGATGTGTATGTTAAAGTTAACTGATATAACTAATTATTCATTGGTAATTTCAGTTGTATTGCCAAATATATTGTGTTATGCTTTTCTTTCATCATTCAATATGTGATATGCAGATACAAAAAAAAAAATATTATAATAAAATAAAAATGTACTTTTTGAATTTTCAAATAAAATTAGAAATTTTAAGAATGAATAGTTCCTTCTTTTTTGTATAATTTGTGTAAGAAAATATGTGGTTTTCAGATCAAGCCTCTTTGTGTCACAGGATATATTGATAAAGTAAATTTTAAATTTTATATATATTTTTTAAGATAAGAATGTTGATAATACAGTTTCAAATAAATACACATTAATAAATAAAACTTAATTACATAGTATAGTGGGTGATTTGTTAATGAACATAATCTGTTACAAAACTACGTTTTCTTTATGTTAACAGATCATCGATTTACTTTAGATATTTTGGTGAAATTGATTAATTCATTCTGTAGACCCTGAAAAGGAAGTTTAAAGAAAGATGTATAATTTCATATTAAACTTATAAAAAATAATATTACATTTAGTCTTTCATATTAATCAGTCCTATTCATATTTTGTTTATACGGTGTTAAAGAATATGTCCAATGTCAATTGCTTTTCTCTTCTTTTCAGGATTTTCTGAAAATAATTAATAGCGTTATCATTGTAAAGTGAGTAATAACGTTGTTGTTGCTAAAATCGATGATCGTTATCCAAGAAGCACTCAAAATGAAATCGGCTTCCGTTTTGATTGAAATCAAAACTGAAATTGATGGTCTACTTTAGCTATTAATATTTTATTGGGAAAAACATTTTTTCCCTATATAGAACTTTGAAGCTCAGTAGGCAAACAACATAATTCAAAAGAGATGAAAAACGATTTTTAGTCATTTGTGTTTGATAAACCTGCTCATAATGCTCCGAGAGTCAAGAAATGTTCTATTGAATTTGTTTTAGTTTGTTATCCAAGTATGTCAGAACTCAAATATTTTTCATGAAAGTGTTCATTATATGATTTGTTTACAGTACAAACTGTTCTTTAACTGATCACTCACTGTATAGACAAAAGTATAATTATAGTTTCAATTTGTTAATTTTTATGTGTATCTATTTGAGTAGTTTAAAAATTCAATTAGTTTAATAACATATATATATATAATTAAAAATTTTAAACTATAAACTAAACTATTGTTATAAGTTATGTTAGACCTTTCATTATTTCTAGAATAATTTACTATATATATATGTTTGATTTATGTTTTAGATATTTCTATAATTATAATAATTTATATTTGAAATCATGTTCCTTATCCAATAAAATTTTTTTAATTTTATTATTTTTTACAGAACACTTAAAATGTGGTCATCAATCAAGCAATTAGGTTCAAAATGCGTAAAATATTCTTACTCTTTCAGAAGTTCTAGAAATTATAACAGGTGAGATTTTTTTCATACCCAAGTTTTTGCTTATTTTTATCAAGAAATTTTAAATTTTTATGAAATTCTTTTCATTATATACATTACTAATATAATTTTAAATACTATGTATATAATGCCATTCTTGCACTAGTTCTGCACATTGTTCAAAATATTAAAAAATGTAGATTTTTTGTGTTATAAATAAATATAATTTTTGTACCCCATTTTATAAAGTAATTATAGTTTTATAACTATTGGGTAGTATTATCAGATTTTATTTTTCATAGGTTACTTATTGCAACAGCAGCTGGATCAGTTATAACTTACCAATATGTAACTAGGAATCAAGTAAGTACATTATGAATTTTTCTTTATTAAAAAATTAAACAAGCCAAGCTCACCCACCAGCTTTTGCAAATCCTATCTTGTAAAAAATACTGTGAGGTTTTCCATTGCAATTAGCTCTTTTATGTTAGTTGCATTCTTCAAAATTAGTTTTCCTTTTTTCATATAATCAAATATTTAATTTGTTAATGCTAAACAATATTGTAGGTTTGCAGTGATGATGAAATGAATTTAAAAATTTTCAGGACTAATCAGTTGAGTCAAGAGTTTGAAATGATACAAGCTACTAGTAACTAATATCCTTTTAAAGAAGGGAATTCTTTCTTGAACGTTATTGGACAAAACTGATTATAGCTGAAATATGTCAACCAAGTCATGAAAAATGTCAGCGTTACCTATTATTTATTTTATAGAACATAAATGGCATTTCTTCCAAAATTTAAAACGTTTTTGACGGACAATGTTTTTTTTATCATATCATTCACAGCAGTGTATAATACCCACAAGCAAATTTAAAATTTTAGCACACAATTCTAGATTATACACATGAAAATATAACAGTTAAAATTTTCTTCATGAAAACTATCTTTTATTGAAATTTGTATCTTTGTTAGATAACTTTATGTGAGCAAGAAATAACTGACATTGTTAAATGGTCAGAGGAAAACAACTATTCTCTTATTAAATATATTATAAAATACTGTTATAAGATCAGTTTTAGCATTCTAATTTTTTACCTTTTCATTTTATTCTCATCAACTTTGTTTTCTTGTTAATATTTAATGAATTTTTTTTAGTTAATGCTGGTTTCTGTAAATAATATTAAGACTTCTGTTTTATTTTATAAATATTACATATTTGTTGATGTATCATGTTTGTAT
Organism: Latrodectus elegans; assembly: GCA_030067965.1. Classification (NCBI taxonomy): domain Eukaryota; kingdom Metazoa; phylum Arthropoda; class Arachnida; order Araneae; family Theridiidae; genus Latrodectus; species Latrodectus elegans. The sequence continues at coordinate 67,026,452 of CM057812.1, read as the reverse complement.
GTTTTTCAGGTTCATTTAGCTACATCAGTAATTGATGATAGGTCCTTCATGGCTGAGCCAATAACTGAAAAGATGGATCTCCAAAAAGTAATAAAAATTTAAAACTGTAAATTAGTATTGAATTCATTGAATTAGTTTACTAAAACTTTCAGAATATTGTAAACATTTTTAAATGATAAACCCATTTTGTTTGCTATTCATAAGTAATAAGTTTATTTTATGGATATATGTAGTTGTAAAATAGTTATTTTATCCATTGTTTATTTTTGTCTAGATTTCTGAGCATTTTTATCTGAAACTACATATATCCATAAAATTATATTTGTTCTTCTTATTAAAATGATGCTTTATAAATCTTTAATTTTCTTTGAATAGATTAAATTGAGAAAGCTCAAAAATATTTGGTGAAATTAACTTTTCTATTGTAAAAAACTTGTGTTTGTCATAAAATAAACAATTCAATAAATATAATAATAATGTATATATATGTATATGTTGATAGAATTTTACATAATGTTTATGTATTTTTTAATATTTCTTTTCTGTACAGATTTTGTGTAGTAATATTTAAAATATGTTTATTTGATCATTATGAAAAAATACTTATAATATTTATATATGTCAAACATAATTATCTGAAAAGCAATTCTCTAAAATTGTTTAAGAAAATGTTACATTGTATACTATAAACTATAAGGATTAGAATTTTTAGTATTTAAATTTAAATATCTCTCATATTTATAAAATTCATGCTTTGATACATGTATACATGCACATATATAATTTTATGTAAATGAAAATTCAAATTTAATTATCTTCTAAAATGTTTAAAGAGGTTTTTATTATAGTTATATCAAGGAATGAATTCTGCATAATTTATTCTGTTGATTTTAATTTAAATGCTTTTAGTCATACAAAATGATTTATCCCATAATTTTTATATATGCTGAATATTTTTAATCTCTTGATAGCCTTAATATTAGTAACAAATCTGTATTAAATTAATTACTTATCTAACTTATTGTTTATGATGTTATACTTAAATTATAGTTATTCACATTTTGTATTTTATTTCTGTGATTTGATATTTTTATTACCACACTTAAATAATGTATGCAGGAACAAACTAGTAATTTTAAATGGAAATTTTATTCCAATTTGATTCAATACTTTTTATTGGTACTTTTTACAGTTCATTATTAATGTTCAATATAATTAAAGAATTTTTTTTATTTAATTGCTGTAAAAGCATTCTTGGTTTTCATTGACCATAAGTTGTAACAAGGAGTTGATATAAGAAATTCATAAGAAGACTTTTAAAAAATCATCATGCTTTTGTTTTATTCTTTTGTTACTCAACTGTGATAATAGTACAAAAATATTCACTTTAAAAGTAAAGGAGTTGAATTACTTATGTCTATCTTTTTTTGAAAGAAATTTTATGGGTAGTTTTCTGCAGTTATGTTAAGGAAGCCTGGAAATATTGTAATGATTTTTTCCCTAATTATTTTTATTTGTATTCAGGTGAAACAAAAAGATTAATTATTATTCTATTTTTTCATTAAAACTTCAATTATTAAGATTTAATTACAAATATTTCTTCAGATTTTTTAAATTTAATAAATATGAATATATTTATAAAAATTGTGTTTAATTAATTTATACATACAGATTGTTTTCAAAATGATGGAAACATCTTAAATTTATAAATTCTTAATTAGTATGATGTAGCACCACCTTTTGGCATGTAATACAGCTTGCATTTGACTGGAATCAGTTTATAAAAATGCTGAATTGTGGGTTTAGAGGAATACTTTGCCATTCTTTATTGGGATGTTGTAAAAGTTCTGAGGGATATTGGGTGAGGATATTGATTCCATATTGAGCACTCTAAAAGAGACCATAAAAGTTTAATTGTATTAGACCAGGGGACAGCATGGTCCAAGGTAAATGTTTAACTTAATGAGTTAAAATAGATTAACAAAGTTAACCCATGTTCACATTAAACTATGATTGGATAGTTGTGCCTCCATGAATGGATGTATCATTCTAAAAAATTCCATTTCCTAAAGGATACAGAAGTTTGCTTCAAAATGTGCACTTGGTCAGCTGAAATTTCCTTATACTTGTCCTTAGTGATCCTTATTTTCAGCCTTATAATTGATCCACCGAAAACAACAACATAGCTGTATATATTATGATTCCTCCATCTCTGATTAATAGTTGAAAGGAGAGAATCATGATCAGATGTTTATAAACATGTGTTTCAACTGTGCTATGGAAAAGGGATGGACCAGATCATATGATAATATGTCTGATGAATATATAAAATATATATTCTTCCTCTTATTAATCAACCTGGTTTTGTAAGTGACTTTACTGTAGACAATGTATGGTGTTAACATTTGTGACAAGTGGCTTAGGAATTGTTAATAGATTGGAGAATCCAGATGCTTGATTCAGCTGTGTGGTCACTTTTCTGCTGTTATTCATTTTTTAAACACTATAATTTGTTTAATTTTCTTCGTTCTTTTTCACTTACTCTCTCATGCCGTCTTTGCTTTATGGAGCTTTCTTGCAGCACTGTTTATTTGCTGTCATGACTTTCAACATCCCAACTTTCCAGTATTTCTAGAGGTGATGTTTCAGTCACACTTGCTCTATCTAGTTTGCAGTTATGTGTGGAATTTCATTTGTAAATCTATTATATATTTTATTCTTATTGAATGTTTATTGAATTTTTGCCTAAACTATTTCAAATTCTAAAATTAATTGATTTGCTATATAATTTGGTTTTAATTTATCATGTAATTAGTTTATTATTTTAATTTTTAAGATTATTTAATTTTATTTTTGTTTGCAGAATAGTAATGATATGAAAATCCGAATGGAAATTATGATTCTAAATGTGCAAGTGAGGTCATAATTATTTTTAAAATGATATCTTAGATATAAAACGCCCAAGGGAATAATTTAATTCATGTTTGATTGTTTTCTGTTCAGGCTGAATTTTGTAAAGCACTTGAAAAATTTGAAGACACCCAAAAGTTTCGTGTGGACAGATGGCAGAGACCAGAAGTACGTAGTTTATGTTTTATCTCTTTAATGCAATTAATCAATATGAAAATACATTTATAGTTATTTTTTTCATGTGATTCTTAAAGTCTTTTTTAAATTTATATGATTAAGTGCTTGAATTATTTTAAATTGTTTTATTTTTTTGAGTAATTCACATTCTAATTCATTATTTATCAATTTATGTTAATTACTAAAATTTAATCATTATATAAATGTTTTATAGAACATTTATTTTATTTATATATAATTTATGAAAGAAAGTAAACTTTGTATTACTTATGTAATAAAAATACACTTAGCTTGAATTTAATGTAGAATTTACTGAAAATGAAAAAAATTTAGTAGTTCAAAGTTTATATTAAAGTTATACAATTCTACATATAAAAAAATATTAAATCTTTTGATTTTGTTGTGACTTCATCATTAGAAATAAATTTTGGTATGAATTATTCATGCACTAAATATAAGGATTTTAATTTTACTGTTTATAAACTGTTGTCAACTTTCATTAGGATAAAAAGTTATCATATAAATACAGTAAACTTTTTCAGAAATTTAAAGTCATGTGAAGAAATACTTTCTTATGACATTAGCAAGTGATTTGTCTCATTTAAATGTATAGTATTTGTATCAGGTATAAAAAAATTATAATTTAAATATAACTTTGTTTGTAATCATGTTGTAAGATGTATTAAAGTATTAGCAAATTGAGAGAGTCCTGAAAATAAAATATGAAAATTTTATTATAATTAAGTATGTATATGCACACAAATACATTATTTTTAAGAGCTTAGTTAAAAATAAATTTATATTTTTAAACAAAAGTAAAGATGTTGAAAAATATTGAATTATTCTGTTATGACAATTAATAAATCCACCTTAGCCTTTTTATTTTTTTAACATAACTCACAAAATATATTCTCAATTACAAAAGTATTTTTTTCTGTTGTGGCTTAATCATGCAAATGATAATATTTTTCTTATAAAACTAATAAATTGCTTGTAATTTCATTTTGATTTATTTGTTTTATATAGAAAAATTTCTTAAAAATATTTGAAATATTTTCTTTTCATGTATTTTTTGTCAGCATGTATGCTTAAAATATTTTCAATTATTCTTAATTTTTAAAGTTACTTCATTATTTAATTTGAAATTAAACTTGTCAGGTATTTTGTATTAATTTAATCTATTTTTATTTTTTCTTCATTTCTTTTGTGTTTACAGAAAAAATAAGAATAAAAAATAATCTATTAGAAATTTTTTTGTTTAATTTTAATATAAGAACTTGGATAAAACTGAGAGTATATATATATGTTATAATTTTTTTTTGCTGTCCTAATTATTTAAATGTGTTTACTATTTTAAAAATTTTCTGAAACTTTTTTGAAATCTACATAAAAATTTACTTTTTTGAAATGAAGGTTTAAAAATTACTTTTATTTAAATTTTGTGTAGATATTTTTTTTCTAAAAGGCAGTATACATATTTATTAACTGAGAGTCAATTATATGTATTATATATAATTTATCATAATTGTTTTCTAATAACTTCATTTTTTTATACTTAAAAAAATCCATTTTGTAAATATTTTTTAAATTAAAGAAGTTATATTTTACATACTTTCAAATTGAATTACCTTATGATCAAAACTTTTTAATGCTATTTTAACTTTCTTATTTTTCTTCAAATTTCTGTTTTGTCTTAATGTGTGAAACTGGGATTTTTTACATTTTCTAATTGATTTGTTAAAGGGAAAAATGTTTTCCTTGCAACTTATTTTCCAACATTTTATGCTGGGAAAGTTTTCCATTGAGTCAACATGATCAAGCATAATATTTATTTCAAGTTTATTATTATTAAAAGAAATTAAAGATTAATCTGAATTTTATTTGAAATTTTAAAATATTTAAACAAATTTGAGTTACATTTTTTTTTAAAAATAGAATGATGATTCTTGACCATGATTCCATGAAAAATATACATAGAATTAAAATTTCTTTCATCTGTAATGTTATAATGTGGTCTCAAACATTCTAAATATTTTTTTAATCTGTAGGTGTTCTCAATAAATTTATTTTTAGTTAAAATTATTGATTACTGTATTATATTTGTTTGTAGAATTTTCAAATGCTACTTTAAACATTTTTGTGTGTTTTACATTTTGAAAATAGCAAGCGTTTGTGCCTGTATTTTTAAATCCAACAGTTTATAGAGTTTGTTTAGAAAAATCTTAATCTGTGTGTCTTTGTTATGATGAATATTTTTTCAGTTGTATATCTTCAAAACATAACACATTGCTGTTTGTATTTTTTGTTTTATAATTCATTAAAAATAGTTTATTTTATTAAAATAACTATAAAAATATACTTTAAAAAATTAATTTTCAAATTACTAAGATCATTTTCATTTTTTTTGTTTTGTTTTTATAAAATTAAAAATTTGGCTTAAGTATTTATTACTTTAATGTTTTCATTTTCTAATACTTTAAAAAATCTTATTTCAAAAATTAAAAAAAAAATGTTGGTGTTGCATGAAAATCTGAATAATTGCAGTGAAATGATTTTTTTTCTAACACTAGAGGAAAAATATTTATAAATTATGCATTTCAGTGCTCTTACTATTTTTTAAACTTCTAATATTTAATTATAATAATTGTTTATTATTTTGCTGATATTTTAAAAATATCTATCAGTTTTAAGTAAACTATGTATTTTATGATAATTACTAAAACTGTTTTTTTTTATTAAATAGGGTGGTGGAGGGATAACATGTGTTATGGAGGATGGAGATGTTTTTGAAAAGGCTGGTGTGAATATTTCTGTAGTGCATGGAATATTACCTGCTGGAGCTGTACAACAAATGAGAGCTAGGTGAATTTATAAAACAAACTATAAAAATGTTATGTTTTTTAATAACAAATATTAAATAATTGACAATAACTTAAATGTATGAAGTTATTATGAATCATATTTTATTCAAAAACCAAATTTATGTAAAATAAACATTAAAATTTGCTACCTCTAATCATTTGTATGTAATGTATAATTTGTCTCATACCTGCACACATATATAAGATTATTTTATTTATTGTTTCACTTGTTAAAATTAAATATACTATAAATTATTATACTTGTAGAGTAATTTCTTTATTGAAGTTGATTTCAAATTTTAAGGAACATTCTCTTAAATTTTTTCTTCTTTCTTATTCTTTCTTTTTTTAAAAAGTTCGAAAAAAATTTTGAAAGAAATTTTAATAAATTATTTTATTATATTTTTTATAAATGTTGGTCTGATCATCATAAAAATGCTAAAATTCCATTTTGATTTTTTTGGAATATTCATTCAAATTATTTTTAAATTGTTTAATACTGAGAGAATCTGTGAAGAACAAAAAATATAACTTGAGGAATTACTTTATTGTAACAAATTTGAAGTTGAATTTCAGATTTGCTTCTTTACTATAAAATTTTTTGGTAAAATAATATTAAAATTTCTCTCAAACTCTAGAAATCAAAGTTAAAACAATATTTATAATAGTTTAAATATTCTTTTTTTACTACAAAAAATTTTAAGCAGTATGGATAAACATTTTTATTAATTTTTTTAAATGTCATTTTTAAATTCCTGTAATATATATATATGTGTGTGTGTGTATACACATATATGTATTTTATGTTATTGATTTGTGGTATAAATGAATGTTTTCTATTAGATTATTGATAATTTATACATTTAGTTTAGTGTTATATTTGATATAGTATATGTTTTTGCAGTAAATGATGTATGTATATGTTTGATATATGTAGTGGTTTAAAATTTTAAACTTTAAGTTGTTATTGAATTAGCTCACATACTCGCAAAAGATGATTGTAAAGAAAGAAAAAAGTAAAACCTTGCACTACTAATTTGTGTTAGATTTTTTCAAGTGAATAAGGGTATTTGTTATCTACTTTTCTAAAATTATTCAATGCTATCAATTTCTATTTCAGTACAATGATTTATTATGACGTTTTTTATTTTAGTATCATACTGCAGTTATAAGGCATTGTATTATAAGGTATTGTGTTGCGAAAATTCATGTCCCAGTCTTGTTATCAATTCTTGAAGTGCATAAGTATGCAACTCTTTTTGTAACTATAAATAATTATCTCTATTATTTATAGTTAAATTTTTGTATCTAATAAGAAACTTGAGATTATATCTTTTGCCAAAAATTAGGAATGTGGAAAATTTATAATGAGATATGTAATATTTTTTTTCATCAACTTATAACAAGGAAAAAAAAGTTAAAATATTTTCACCATTAAAGAAATTTTTATGTATTTGCAATAAAAAATATGGAATTTAGACATTCAGTAAAGAAACCTAAATTTCGACAGTGACTTCCATATATATAGCTTTGTGTGAAAAGGCCAAAAAATACACAATAAAATCTATAGAAATTTTGCTGTGTTGAGTTTTTAATGTTTGAAGTTCATATTATATATTTTTCAAACTGTGTACAAAAAATAACAAAAGGCATTGTTCAGTATTTATATCGTTTACAAAGACTTGGAATAATTATAACCACAAAGTTTTTTTAAATGTTTACATTTGTATTTAATGAAATTGTTTACATCAATTAAAATATTTAAAAATTGAATCTACTGTCATCTGCACTCTTAGTGTGCAGAATTTGCTGTCCTTAGAATCTATTTCCTGGTCATGTGTAAAAAATAACTGGAAGTTTCAAACATAGAAATTTAGAATGCTTATTTTGCTTTTGCTATTTTAATAACATTAGAACTATATATAGTTAATTAATCTAACTTACATGCCTTAATTTCACTGAATAATCAAAAGTTTTTTAAGCTATTACTTAATTTAATTTACAGAGGCAAAAAATTTTCGAATGCTGATAAACTTCCTTTCTTCGCTGCCGGAGTCAGCTCTGTTATACATCCTGTAAGTATTCATTCCACTTCCTTTGTTATTATTCATGTTAGTGTTTTCCAATGGCATAAATTATATTTATCATGTTAAATATTATTAAAAATGTAAAATGTAGGATTGCTTTAACTAAGCACAAAAAGCTTTTCTTGTAAATTTTAATCTACCATTAACTTTCTCATATTGACAATTAAAGTGTAAATGGCTTATTTTAGTAAAATTACTTACAAAAATTTGAAATATCTTTATTGTTACTAATATAAACAAGTTTTAGTGACATGCATAACTGCTAGTTATTGCTGATTGCCTGCATGCATTATGGATTTATATCTGTAATATGAAATTGCAGTTGAAAATACAACTGATACATGAAATACAAAATTTACTTCTGTTATTTACATTAATCAATGAGATGTACACTTATGATTTTCAGCAGATAAACATATTTTTGATTATGGGATATTATATAAGTGAATGTTACATGTTCATTAAATACTAAGTAACATCTGTGTTCTTAATGGGAAAATGTTTAATAAGATACTGTTTTATTGTGCTTAAATGGTGTTTAATATTTCTACAATGTTTCGATCATTGAAGATGTAATCCAATGAAATTTATGTACTAATGTGGAATGTTTTTGCATTTCATGATCACTAATTACAATTTTTATTAATTTATGACCAGTTCTGTCCTCCATTTCATTTGAAAAGCTGTTTCAAATGACATTTTAAATGGTATTTATAAGTAAATTTTAAATGTAAAGTTTGATCAGAATTCCTTTACAAGTATAGAGGCTCTTTGCAACATTTTTATTTGAATATAACAATATTTTGGAAAAAATGTTTTTTATGATTTCTTTCATCTATTTTGATATAAATTTTGTTGTTTACCATATGTGTGAAAAATTGAATAAAAAATGACGTTTAAAGACATAATTTTATAATTCCTTATAAAAATCTATAAAAATAGTGAGCCAAGTTGATATTTGAAGAAGATTCTTTCAAAAAGTTGACTTTTTAGTATGAAGATGCTAAAATTTTTCATTTTTTTAAAAAGAATATTTAAATATAATCAGTAGCTTCCATTATCACCTAAGGTGTGAGTGTTTGTGATTCCAGAATCATAATTAAAGTGTAGGATTTAACACAGCAGCCCAGTGTTCAAACTACTGTTAAACTACGTAAATATTACTATAACTTATAAGTGAGAAAAGTATATGTAATTAATAAGAAAGAGAGTGATATTTTATTACTTTACTTCAGTAGATTTTGCAAAGAATTAATTTTCTGCATTTTGTAAGATTTAATGAAATTTTAAATAGTATTAGCAGAATATTACTTAAAACTCCATTGTTTAAATTGTTTGTATCATTTAGAGAAACCCTAATGTTCCTACAATTCATTTCAACTACCGATATTTTGAAGTAAGCAATGGAGATGGAACTACAACATGGTGGTTTGGCGGTGGAACAGATATGACTCCTTATATTCTTGATGAAGATGACTGTCGCCATTTTCATAAAACATTAAAATCTTGCTGTGACAAATATGACAAAACATATTATAGCCGTTTTAAAAAATGGTGTGATGAATATTTCTTTATTAAGCATAGAGGTAAGTTTCCACATGAAATTCTTGATTCTAAATTCTATATTGCACGCAACTTATTAATGAATGAGTGTAAAGTTTATTTATTAAAGAAATTCTATGTTTATTTTATTAGACCTTTTAGTTTCGATAATTTTTTATAGTACTTGAAGTGGTTAATGATTGTAAACCATAATTTTTCCTTGATTATACTGTATACTCTTTTTAGTTTTGCATATTTTGTATGTCTTTTGTATAAATGATCAATATTATAAAAAGAAATCTGATTAATTTTCCTAAAAAAATTTTTGAATGATAAATGTGATAAAAAAATCATAATTGTTTTTTATCAACGTGTAAAGTATTTTAAACATGCTAGAATTATTACTTTTTTATTTAAAACATTTATAAATATTTATCTTCAGATATGCAGCTGTTATTTTTTATATGATCTCAATTCTGGCATTCATTTAAAATAAGCATTTTTTAAACAATGTGTCATTGAAATAAGCCTTGTGTAGCTTTGTGATTACATTTTAGAAAACAAATTATTCAATTAAAACATTGTTTTCAGTTTTCATACATTTTATTATTTCAACTTTGGGGAAAATTTTGAATACTAACATAATCCAACTATAAATTAATTTGTTTTTTCTTAAGTATGTCTGTGTATGACTTTTAATTGTAATATACTAATTGTAAATAATAAATAAATGTAAAAAAAATGAGAAAAAATTTAGATTTGTTAATTCTTTCTGTCTTTGTTAATATTCCAATTCTAATTCCTTTTATCTTCATTATTTTAAGAAGCTATTATTTGTTTGGTCATTTTTGCTTTGATTTCAAATTCATTCTTGTGTTTTAAAACTTGATTTTATAGTGAATATTTACATGTATTGTCATAAATGAACTAAATTGAGATTTATTGTGATTTTGAAATGCTAAGGAAAAAGTTAACGAAATGATTATAATACAAGTTCCATCTACTTTTAGTTACTAAATGCTTCTATATTATATAGAAAAACGAACAGTTATAGATATATGTGTGTTGGAATAACTGTTATTGAATGAAATTTATTATTATAGTAAAAGAGAGAGCTATTATTTATTTGTACTTTTAAAATATTCACTTTTATATTTATAGGAGAATGTAGAGGTGTTGGAGGAATATTTTTTGATGATTTGGACACACCTGATCAAGAAAGTTGTTTCAAATTTGTAACTGTAGGTCTATACTTCTGAATTAATTAAAAAATTAGATTAATGTATTCAAGCAAATAATTTTTAATTTAACAAATTTTAATTTGTTAAAAAATGTCACTTTTGTGCTTATTAAATAAATTTTATTTTGTATAAAAGTAATTAAAATGTTTGAAGAACAAAAATATTTAAAAATATTTTATCTATAGCAATATATTTTTTAATATTGCTTTTCTTTTTTTAAAATGTATTAAATATTTCAATGTCAAAATTTTCTAATATTTGATTTGTTAGGAAACAGCTATTTTACCATAGTTTTTTGCAAATAACTTTTCTCAGTTTTAAATTTTATTGTAAAATGAATTCATTATTCAAATAGAAATTCCTCGCATTTTTTTTTTTTTTTGTAAAATTTTAATAAATATCCTATAGATATTTTTCAAATGGAATTAAGGCTAGATTTTTTAAATTGGATCGAATTTAGGGAGAACATACCACTTTCTTGGGCTTATGAAGTTTTGACTGCATTTTAAGTTTTATTATAGGACTCTATGAAAGCTTTGTATTACTCAAAGTTGCAGTTAAAAGTGTTTTTTGATCTTAAGTATACAACAAGAATTTAAAAAGCGTTACATTTTTAGTATTAAAATCTAATACTTTATTGCTTATCCTAAATTGTTGCCTTTTCATCATTGTTGAGAAAAGGTCAATATAGAGAATAATTAATAAAATAAAATTATTCTTATCAATTATGACAACAGTTTTTTTGATATTTGACAATTTTTTGAAATTTTGAAGATATTAATATAAATGTTACACGTTTTGCAAATAATCTATTGCAGTTTAATTTCTGAGCAGATATCCACAAAAAGTAAACAATTTAAATTATTACATTTTATTTGTATTTTTGCCATTGAAAGTCATTTATTTCTGTATAATTTATTTTGTTTAGTATGTATCCAAAATCAACATGTGTATCCATTTATTTATGTGTATACTTCATTTTATTAAGTGTCCATTTGTGTATGTTTTTATTTATATTTAATTGCTATTGTTTAGATATTAATTGTACAATATTTTGCACTATTTTTTACCCTATATTTTTTAGATAAAAATGATTTTCTTATTGTATCATATTTTATTCCTAATTTTGGTTGTATTTGTAAAATTGAAATTAAATTCATGCATTATGATTCAAGGGAAATGCAACTGCTCTCAAATATTTAAGTAAATCTGAGTTTAGTTTTTGTCATCTGCAGCTATCTGTTCTTCTGGAACATACTTAGGATTTTAATTTTTGCAATTAATGCTGTTGAAATATCTCAAACTGTTAACTGAATCCTTTGCATTTGATTTATGAAATAAGTAAGAATGTTTTTTATTGTAACAAACTTCATACTCTTTATTTACTAAAATAATATTGATTTCTATGTTCAGTTTTTAATTCTTAAACTAGCTATATTTAAATATTAAATATTTAAATTTTTTTTCAATGTAAAATGATACTTGTAAAGTAATATACATTAAATTATTTAATTATGTCAAAACATCAATAAGTTTTTATTATGTGAGTGTTAAGATGGTAATATTAAATATTTCTTTGGGATAGAAAATATTTTCAGATTTTTAAATTATCATTAAGAAAAATTGCTCTATTAGGTTTATATTTCTATGCAGGCAAAGTTTAAGCATTATTGGAAAAAAGCATTATTGGAAAAAAAGCATTATTGTAAAAATTCTACAATAAAAAGTGTAACTGTTAGATTTTGTTGTCAAATACTATCTTAGAGTCCCTGCAGAGAAAAAGTGTTTTGTTGGTTTCTACTTATAAACATTTACACAAATATTTAAAAGTTTCTTAAATTTTGGGAAAAAATATGATTTTGAAATCGGGAAATTTTATTTTTTAGGTTATTGTTATTTTATGTTTAAAATTTGTTAATGTCTATTTTAGTATAGTATTATAAAATCTTTTTATATATGTAGCTTTATGCAACTGTAAGTAAATTAATCTGCTAGTTTTTTTTATATAAAATATTCTATTATTATAGTCAAATAAAAATAAATTATTAGTGAAAATTCCTTTATGTTCTAATAATTTTAATTTGTGTTTATATGATATGTTACTTCCATATTTTTACTGTGGCATAATGAACTAGTTACAGAGTTACCAACTCTTTGAAATCAGTTGGACAGTTTATTGTTCCACAGAGTTTCATACCGAACTTCAGATATATAAGACTATTTATCTATTATATAAGACATTGATAGGTATGTATAGGACATAAGTTAGTTGTTGTAATGATTCAGAATACATGCAATGCTTTTCAAATTAATCGATTGACTCATGATATTGACTCCATTAATCTAGACTCACATGGTCTTGATTTCATTAATAAACCGATTTCTAATAATTTTTTCTGTTTTTATGGGGTTCACTTTAGTTTTTCCTGCATTAAAATCTAGGCCAATTTTCTTACTGATCTGTTTGTCTAACAATTAGCACTCTGAAATTCAGTTCAACAATTCAGGGATTGTAATTCCATCCTGAGCATGCATGTTTGTAATGGTTTAGAATACATCTTAAACTTTAGGCTCCAGTTTAAATATCCCTAGTGTCCCAAAGATGATCATTGAGTAACAAAGAAATCAATCTGGACCAATTTTCTATTGTTATTGTGGCAAGAGGCTTATTAACCTTGAAATATTTCCTCAAATGCTTCTGACAAACAATTCTACTATCCTACATTGCAGTAAATTTGTGTATTTGACAGAATTCATCTTGCCTTTAAAAGAAACATGGTTTCCAGTGCTGTTTATTGTAAAAATATCTGTTCAGAAGGTGGTTTTACAGTTTGTGTGTGTTGGATATGATTGGTCACAGAATTTCAATTTCACTTCTAACTACTCTTATTTGTATCCTGCATTAATATATATGTTTCTTTAAATGTATAATCATTGAAAATTACATTCTCCAAGTTAATAGTAAGTGATTGGTATTGTTTGGCCCATATTAATATTTTTTTCATAAAAAATTTTTTCCTTGACCTTTTTGCCATGTGCTCAACTTTTAGATGTTCTTTCCCGTACAGTTTAGGTACTCACTTCAACACTGTAATTAGATAAATCTCTTAAAAGGTCTGTACTTGTCTTTCTTGGATTTATTTTACTATTACTTATTAGAATTTTATCAGTTCTTGGAACAGTTTTCCATTTGCTCCCCATTTTTATTTGCTTTTTTTAAAAATAATATTGATCTGGAATCTAGATATGAGCATAAAATTCTTGAAGTAATGATTTATCTACAACAATTTCCATAGCTATATATCTCACAATTATAGGTATATGCTTATTAATAGCAATTATTTTTGAATGCCTATTCAGAGTAGTATCCATCTTTGAACAAGCAAAAGTAAAAAAAAATATTACAAATTTAGTAATAAAAACATATTATTGAATATTTTGAAAGATACATTTTATTATATATCACAAGATTAGGAGTTTTATAAAAATCAGTATTTTAACTCATCATTAGTTATTTTTTAGCAAACAGAAAATTTTCTAAATTTTATTAGAAAAAGTTGTCACTTATAAAATGTACTATTGAAATATTTTGTAATTAAACATGTATGTTTTAAATTTTTATTTACTAAATATTAATTATTTATAAAACTTTAAAAAATATATATAGATTTATATTTATTCAATAATGTTCTCTTTAGACCTGTGCTCAAAATGTTATTCCAAGTTATATACCTATTGTCCATAAGAACAAAGATAAAGGTTATTCATATGCTGATAGACAATGGCAACTTTTAAGAAGAGGAAGGTTTGTAATTATTTGTTGTTACAGTCACACACATCCATAAAAGTAATTTTAACCAACTTATTTTAAAAACATTATAATCTTTTGCCATAATGTTCAGCAACTTTATTTATATGATGAAATTAATGATCAATATTTTTAAATATAACATAATGTTGATTATTTTTTCAGTAAGTTTAACAAGCTTTAACTAAATGATTAAAATTTATGTAAATACTTTATATAATACTCCTTTCTCTATAGTATCTATGAATATACTATTAATTTAACAAATGTAGAAAAAAGTTATATTATTAAAATGTATAAATTTTTGAGGAATTCTTTTTATTATATTAGTCTGTTCTCTAGATATTTATTTATATTATCAAAAATTTTAATTTGGAATCTACAATGAGTTCATAAAATTTTATATAAAAAATATAAACTAAAATGTGTATTTTTATAGATTAAATTGTTTTGAAGTATAATTTAAGAAATTCAACCATCAAAATTTGCTGTATTAGTCTAATAATTTGCATAGTTCAATACTGCAAATGAAAAATGTAAATTTCACATGCATTTTTCTTCAGGGTATTTAATTTTGAATGGCTAGTAGTGTAGAGAAAAATTCATTTTTTAAAGCTATCTGTTAAATTTCAATGAGGCAGTAAATAATTGATTAATTAAGAAATAGTGTGAGTAATTAAACTTTGGTCAATAATTAATTGTAAAACTTGATGTACACATACTTTGTGCTTTGCAATTTCTCAATTTATTTGATATAAATTAAATAAAAATATGTAACATCAAAATATTTAGAATGGACGCAGCTGTAAACTATAAATAATCAATGACTAAGTCTTTTTTTCTTTTTTTAAACTGACTAATGATAATCAATAAGGTTTAAATATGGAAAATATTCAGTAATTTTTCTCCCTAAAATATTTATAAAAAAAATGTGATCTTTAGAAAGAGTGCTTTATCCACTTAAGTACAAGATTTTTATTGTATTTACTTTAATTGTATGTTTAAACTTGATATTGATGTTTTTATTTTAAATTATTTTTTTAGAGTATAGACCAATTTTCATTATTTTATTTTCCTATTTTATAAATTAATTTATAGGTTAAAATGAATACCTATGTTCTTCAATTGCACAAAAACATTAAAATTTTTTTAGCTTGTGTATATTAATAACAAAATATAAAGAATTGTTTTTTATTCCTAAATGAAATCTGTATTGTTAATGCATATTTCATGCAGTGGCATGAGAGACTAGAAAATTTCCTAGGTTTTTAAGTATGGATAAGTATGAAGATTTAACTTATTTTAAATGTAAATAATATTTGATATCAATGACATTGATGTCTATTGACTATGGCATGAAAAGTTTCATTTAGGTTCTTTATTAGTAATAAGAAATGATTCATAATTTAAATAAAGTGCCAAAGATTTTTATGTGATTATTTCTAATGGGTTTTAAAATTAACAAACTTCTGATTTAAAACAATTTCATAGCTTTATAGTAGATTTTGAAGCATTAGATATCTTCTGTATGAATTTAAAATTATATTGATAATTATTTTGATCATATTAAAGGATAATGTAGATTCTTTTAAACATTATTAACTGTCAAATAAATAAAATTATTTTCACTTGGGAAAAGTTATAATTTGAATATGCTTTTCCCCATGATCAAGCCATTGTTGAATATGAATTTTCTATGAATGCAAATTGGGTGACAAAACTTAAAAAATCAATCAGTCCTGGCTAAGTGTGTCATTGATAATATTTATAAAATAAGAAATGTCAGTATTATAATAATTAGCAAATATTTACTTGTTATTGGTCATAAGCAAAAGTATTATATTTAGATGAGTAAAAACAGAAAAAAGACACCATAGAATAGTAGTAATACTCAGTCTCTATTTTATGAAGTTGATGAGCTTGAGAGCAAAAAGAAATTACTTGAAAATGTTACATATGGCTTAGAAGGAAGGCAGTAGATTATTGTATTAGGAACTTAAGAAAAAAGAATTAAAAGATATAACATATTTAACAAAGAAAGAAAAATACAACACACAGATACAACAAAATGCAAGTTATTTCGGATATTCAGAGATATAAAAATTAATATTAAAAATATATTAAAATGTAAATCTCTTGAATAAGTAAATATTTTAATAAGTCCAGAATATACATATGCAATTGAATAGTTTAAAAAAAAAATGAAAAATAACA
Organism: Latrodectus elegans; assembly: GCA_030067965.1. Taxonomy (NCBI): domain Eukaryota; kingdom Metazoa; phylum Arthropoda; class Arachnida; order Araneae; family Theridiidae; genus Latrodectus; species Latrodectus elegans. Next base: position 67,009,612 of record CM057812.1, on the reverse strand, counting down.
AGAAAAAAAATTTTTTTTATTAAATAGTAATTAAGAATAAGAAAATAATTTAAACTTAAAATTACTTTAGTAACAATGACATTTGTTTATCATATTTGTTATCTCAGTTTTGTTTCAGTATTTTTAATTCAAAAGAAGTATTTTTATATTTTGTTTATGTTTACGAAAATGTGTAAAAAGGTGCCATTTGAATTAATTGAAAAAATTTTAAAAATATCTATTTTTATTTACAATATTCAAGTGAGTTATGTAAGGAATTTTGAATACTTTTGAATTTGTTTACATTTACTTCTTCACTCATTTAATGATTATCAAACAATCATTAATTTTACATAAAATTTCAATCAGAAATATTCATTTTAGTCTTTACAAATATTTGTTGATCATTTTTTAAGAATTTGATTGAAGATTCTGTGTTTATTGTTTCATTTACATATACCAAAAATAATGAGTAGAATCGTAGTTATTCAATGTGTGTACTTTGTCACCTGGAAAATTGCTTGAAACTTTGGGAATCTATACAAATCCTTCAAATCTTTTTTTTTAAATGCAAACTTCAGAAAACATTTATGAGGACTGAGAATTTAAATTTTTTTTTTGTGAAATAAAATACTGAGTTTATACCTTTTTATATTACATAAGATTTGTGTTCTTCAGCATCATATAAATGTACAGTTTGTATTGAATCTGTAAACTATTATTTATTGTTTTTGAAAATAACTTCTCTTCTATTCGTCATTTAAGTTTAATTATTTTGCAATTTCAATCTTTGAGTAACTACACTTATTCTGCTACCATAGCTGTTTATCTTATAATGGCACTTAATTTTTAATATAATAATTACATTTCTTAATGGATTAATATTGAAATTCCATTTTGAAATGCATGGCTGATTTTATATGAATGTTAATACTTATTATATTTATAAGTTTCTTCTTTAAAGGGAATGGAACTAATTGGAAAATAATACTAACATATCATGGTATTAAATAGTTAACATTTTTAGAGGCACTAAATCCTCAATAGTTTTAAAATATTTGCATTTCTCATTAAGTAAAGAGATGTTCACTAAATTTTTGTGCTAGGATTTTATGGTTAGGTAATTTATTCTTAAAATGGCTTTTTGTACATAAAGTTAGTGTTTCAAATAAGGTGATGTGAGTAATACATTGATTTGAAGTGAGAGAAATTTTATTATTAATTTTATTAATAATTATCAAAATATATCTTTTGGAAATATAGTTAATGGCATCAGCAACTTATTACATAAATTGAAGATATAATTATTATTCTATTTAAAAATTAGTCATTCTAATATTATAAATACTGTAAATTTGTGAAATTTTTTTTTTCAGAAATTATGGAATTCTTGATCTTTAAATTCTCTCTCTGTATTATTGTGAGAGACAATCTTTTTTTTAAAGCTTGCAAAACTTAATTCTGTAAAATACATTCACTAGTTTCATGAATTTAAGTTTCTGTTATTTTAGTTTCAGTACAAAAAATTTTTGAAACACATTTAAGTTTTTGTTTTGAAATTCTTATATTTGATCTTTTTCAAAAAGCAATCAAGCTTCCTCCAAGACTGCATGTATCTAATATTATAATTTATCTTTAACATTTCCATAATTTCTCTGCATTTTTTATGAGAAAATTAAATGAACTTCCAAATTAACTTTTAAAAAAGGAAAGAAAGAAAAACAGTTTTTTAATCTATTGATAGTAGCATTTATATTCTAATATTGTTTAGTTTTCAAAAATTCAGACTCAAAAGTTATATTAGTTTGATTTTAATCCCTTTATAAGTAACTCTTATTAGTATACTGCCTACATATACAGTGGTGGCCGAAATTGTGGACACTTTTGGAAATGTTTTTATTTTTTAACTTAGTATGCTTATTAGAAAGCATTATATTTCACAAAATGCAAACTTGTATATATCATTTTAAAGACAATCTATTACTGAATTCAATACAAAACACAAAATTCAATTATTTGCAATACAAAAAAGTTAAACAATAATTGTTATTGATATACATTAGTGATGTTTAGAGTGAGTTATCAGTACTTAGTTATAGTACCTTTTATTTTTGATTACAGCTTCACATTAACGTTTCATTGAGCTGACAAGAGTTTTAAGCTCTTCTTTCACTATTACATGATGCCAGGAAACAATTATAGCCGCAATTAGTTTCCTTTTATTTGATGGGCGCCTCATTCGGACAAGAGTTTTCAAACGTTGCCACAAATGTTCTATAGGATTGAGGTCAGGGCTATTTCCTGGCCGTAACAACAATTTAATGCTCTTTATACGAAACCACTCTTTCGATATTTTGGCCGTGTTGCAAGGAGCTGCTGAAAAATAAACAGAGCATTGTTGGGACAGAGATCTCTCATGGAAGGTAGAAATTTTTGTTCTAGAAGAGTGTCAATTTATTTTCTGGCATTCAGTGTCCCATCGATGACACGAAGGCAACCAATACCATCTGCTGACATGCATGACCAAATCACAACACTAACTGGGTTCTTCACAGTTGCTTGAATGCAGTCAGGATGTAGATCTTCTCCTATTCTGTCTTTCATATTTTTGCCCATGACTACCGAATAACGATAGCTGAGTTTCATTTCTCCATATAACTTGTACCACTGATCATCTGTCCAATTAATGTGTTCCTTTGCCAACTTTAGTCTTTTTTTCATTGCTGAAAATTAAGATAAGGCTTTTTTCATTTAATTCTACCTCTCAGTCCAACATCTGTTAACCATCTCCTGATTGTTCTTGAACTGACAGAAACACCAGCATCATTCAGATCACTTCTGATGGCTGCTGATGACAGTATTCTATCTTGGAGACATAGTCTTTTTATTCTTCTGTCATCAAGAGATGTGGTGCACCTTTTTCTTTCTTTTCCTTCTTTGTTTTTTATTGAATTTGTCTCCTGATATCGTAAACAAAACTTTTGGACTCCAGATGTAGTCATTGAACCACACACCAGTCTTGCAATTTCAGCATAGGAAAGACCACTTTCTCGTAACACAGTATTATATCTCTTTCTAGGTGTTCAATCTACTCTTATATTTGATTTCATTGATTCTTAACTAAATATTAAAAATATTTACAAAAATTCCTACTTGTAATTGCAGTGTATAAGAAACAGGTCCTCCTTCTAGGTGCCCATCAAATAAAAGGGAACTAATTGAGGCTATAATTGTTTCCTGGCATCATGTAATTACGAAAGAAGAGTTTAAAACTTGTCAGCTCAATGAAACGTCAATGTGAAGCTGTAATCAAAAATAATGGGTTCTCTACTAAGTACTGATAACTCACTGCAATCATCACTATCTAATGTATATCAATAACTATTATTGTTTAATTTTTTTGTATTGCAATTAATTGAATTTTGTGTTTTGTATTGAATTCAGTAATAAATTCTCTTTAAAATGATGTATACAATTTTTACATTTTGTGAAACATACCTCTTTCTATAAGCATACAAATTTCAAAAACATAAAAATTTCCAAAAGTGTCCACAATTTTGGCCACCTCTGTAAGTTCTTAACTCTTATTTATCATTATATATATAATGATTAATACAATATAAATTGAAATATGAAGAAAATAGATTTAAGTCAAAATATGAAAAAAGAATTAGAAGCATAGGGATCATGTCATTTTCAGGAGGATATGGTCAACTAAGCAAAAGAAATATACTCTTTTCTGACATGCAAAGAGTAATGGATCCATAAAACTCACATAATTCCCCTGAAGAGTGTCTGCAGTACAAAATTTTAAATATCCAAATTATAAAATTTGAAAAAATTAAAAAAAATTTAAGAGACAAAATGTAATATGAACAATTTAAAACCAAAATATAAACCTTAATAAGACAGATCCATTGCCAAGAATTTAAAATATTTTTTCTATTAATATTTATTTACTTTTTACAAAATTTATATGTATATACCTTTATGCCATATAAATTATTTCCTATTTAACTTTAAAAAACTAATGTAGTTTTAAATACTATGCATTACTTCGATCTTGTAAGGGATTCCCTACTTGCATAATTTAAAACTTACGGGGAAGATTATTGTTTTTAAATATTAAAACTAAATTTTTTATTTGTTTCTAATATTTTCAATGTTATTGCATATACCATAAATGCAATTTATTTCACCAATTACAATATTTCTATAGATTTTAAGGAAGATATTAGAATTCCAAAATATTAATTTATTTACTTTTAAATTATATGTGTTTATTTTGTCATAAGTGTCAATGTTAGTCAAATCATCCCAAGTATTAATGTCCAAGTCCAAAAAATTCATAATTATGTTTGTTAATATTAGTTTTTATGAGATTTAACTCCTTAGAATAAATACTAATATGTTCTTTAAATTCCGAACATTAAAAAATATCGTCAATATAACAAAATGCAGAAGAAAACTGAAAAATAAAATATTTTTCATAATGATGCAAAAATAAATTGGCAAATAAGCTGGAAAATTTTAAACCTTGTGGTATATCAAAATTTTGAACAAAAATGTTTTCTTCATTGTAAATAAAGTTATTAAAATGTAGAGTTTGACTAAATTGTTCCAATAATCACAATCAATGTTAAACAAATGCTTATATATAGAATAATAAATATTTAAAACATCATTTAGATTATTTAAAGATATACTTCTAAATCAATATTTGAAATCAAAGGAACCAATATCAAAAACACTATTATTTGAAAGAAACTCCAAAATTGGTTTATTATTTTTAACCATCCAAGTTCCTTTTATCCTGAAACATATTATCAAAAATTAAGTTTAATAGCTTAGCAGAAATAATATCTGGTATAATGTATCGAAATTTTAAAGTTTTTAATGAAAGTTAGGGATAGCAGTTAAATAAGAAAAATCTAAATTGTAATTTTTAATATTTGAAGTTTTATATAAACATAAAATTTTTTTCATAATAACATTGACTGTGAAGTGCTTAAAAGTTTGCAATTAGAGTTTAATGTCTCCTTATGTAGTAACTGCCAATAAAATTTTTTGCAACAAAATGCATTATTATTAAAGGTTTTATCTATAGGTGTGGTTAAAGTATCTTTTTAGATCTTTGATAGCAGATTTTGAAAAAATGGAAATGACCTATTGCTATTAAATGTGTAACTTTAAAATTTTAAAAAAAAAAAAATTGTTTCCATTCTGTAAAAATTCAACAGGTGCACTATATAAGTTTGAAATTTTGAAAAGAGTCATCAATATTATTTAAAATAACACTAAACACCCATAAAGTTATTTAATTAAAAAATTGGTATGTATTTAGTGCCCTTGCTAATAATTTCTCTAAGATTAATATCCTTAAAAATATTGATATCACCTGTAATAATGTGCCCATATTCTGGATTAACAAAAGATCTATTTATTTTCCCCTCTATTTTAGATATGTGGAATTTAACTTAATTTATGATCGAGGAACAAAATTTGGTTTAATGACTCCTGGTGCCAGATATGAAAGTATTCTTATGTCATTACCTGCATTTGCTGTAAGTATATATTTATTAACTTTAATTATGAAGTACTGCTTCATTGGGCAAAGTAACTCATGATCTTGAATTTTTTAAAAAATTATTTCCATTATTGATTAATATAAGATGCTGCATGATGTAGTACTTTTTCTTAAAACTCAAAATTTATTGTATAGATTTAAAGTATTATTTAAAAAAAATCTCCGGTACATTTTTTATGATTAAGCTAAATTTTATTGTAAACATGTCATTCATTTATTTTAATATCTTCAAAATAAGTGGAGTAGTGCTCATGATTTAGAAAATAACTTACAGATTTTTTAAGAAATTGTATACAAATTATATATATATAATTAAGATTGTAAATTTGTTAATTATCTCAATTGTATTTCCAAAATGTTTTTGATAATTTGTTTTGAGCTTTTTTTTTTGTTTTGAGTCATTGTTATATTTTAAAATTCTCTTAAATAACTTTGTCTGTTGGATGAAAGTGTTTGCTTAGAATTTTAGATTTTTAAAATTTATGATTTCTGTATTTCTTTTTGTCTGATGAGAATATGTTTGTCCAGAGGTATAAGATTATGAATTGATAGTTTATTTTCTGTATTAAAATAAAAAATATGCAAAATAATTGTTACATAGTGCAGAGATGACTATGTTAGAACAAGATTTCTCAAAATTGCAAAACATATTAAACTATATTAAAACTATTTTACACAAAATTGGTGCAACTCTATAACTTTGCTAATTTTTTAAGATAAAACAGCTAACTTCTAAATTTTACAACTAGGAACACTGTAAGTCATTTCATCTTGTAGTGCACAGCAATTGTCTTGTGACAAATCTCCTCATTTATGACTAGCTTTTGTTATCCAAAGCTGAGAAGGTGTGACAGTTAGTTTTCTTCATTTAGCAAATTGATTTTAAGTTTTCATAAAAATTAATGCAGTTTCTGGTTTTCTTTGTATTGCCAAGTATGTTTTATGCATAAAATATTTATTTTTCCTTGATTTGTACAAAGAATATTGAAGTGATTTATTGCATTGACAACAAAGTGAAATTTAGGCTATTATTAATATTTTTAGAAACTAATATTGAGATTCATTTAAAAAAATTGCCTAGTTAAATCAGTAGAGATATGTTTGTGTATGTGGAAAATTAAAATTAAATGTTTTTAAAAAAGTTATAAAAATTTTAGATAACTAAACATTACATACATTTTGGATTTGAAGAAATCTGTTTGCCAATAAAACACTGAGAAAAGATTTTGGACTAGAAAAGCCTTATTTATAAATATATAAGAAAATAAAAAGTTGATATTTTACTCAGAAAAAAATAATATATTGCTAAATTTTGATATTTATAAAGTTACTTGTAAACTTAATATTTTACCTTGACGATATTATGTATAATAAAAAAAAGCTATGATTTGATTTATAGATTTATATGGAAAATAAATTGCAAGAAAAAGTTTAAATGGAAGTATGAAAAAAAAATGATTAGAATTTATAGTGGAGAGTTTTTTTGAATATATATATTTTTAATTAGAATGTGACATATGCAAAGAACTAGCTATATTTTGAATTAAAAAAGATCTTTAAAAATGCATTTTTTTCATATATATATATATATATCTTAATGTATGCACAGTTGGTATTTTATATACTCTCAATGAATATAATCTTTCATGAAAAGAATTTCCTACCAAATTCTGTTTTTAATATTTTTTTAAAGTATGTTGAATAGTTATTGAATGCAAGTAAATTCTTTTATTTATAGAAATGGCAATACTGCCACAACCCAGAAGAAAATTCTAAAGAAGCAAAATTACTTGATATTTTGAAAAAACCTAGAGAATGGGCATAGTACTTTTACTTTTAATGCCTGAGCACATTTTTTTGCAAAGAACTGAATACATTAAAGGAGAATATAATGATTCAATGTTGTATGTATAAATTTTTGTACTAGTTGCAAAGAATAACGAATACTATGTGATAAACAAGTTATAGAGATTATTTTTACTGAAATTACAAGGTGAAGACATTGTATTGCTCAACATATTTTTAAAATAAAACGATTACTTAGAAAATTTTATATGGTTTTTGTACTTTTGTCTAAAAGGAAATGAAATTTTTTATTAGTTTGTTTAAATTCAGTAAACTCCTTAAAATAATAAGAATGTGATTATTCATTTTTATTTTAATATCGATGGTGTTCACTAATAAAATTATATTCTTTTCATTTTTTTACTTATAATCAATTGTCATGTCATTGGTAATCCAACTATCAATTGTTCTAGTGAAAAATACTTTATATAATCTCATTAACATTGTTTGTGGTGTGACAGTCGAAGTCTACCATTTTCTGAATTTCGAGCTTATGGGTACCCTTAATATGTAATTTGTATGATTTGATGTTAGAAAATGAAAATTTATTAGATAATTAACTGAATTTTTCTATGAAGTACTGAATTTTCTATGTGCATTTTTTTCCCTTTAGATTTATTTGTACTTTTGTATTTATACAAGTTAAGTTAATCATGTGTTCAATCTGGAATCAATATTTCCCATTAGTATCCCTCTCAAAACATTTGAAGTATTTCCATGAAAAATGATACAATATTTCTTTAAGCACTATTTAATATTTATATGATTCAATACCCATGTGCAGGCTTCTATTAAATGACAAAGGCAGCTCCATACCACAATAGAGTATTTGATAGATATTTACATTATTTTAATAACCACCTTTTTTTTTATATTTCTATCTTACACACATATGAACTAGATTGCTGTCCTTTGAGTTTACTTTTCTATGAAAGTTGTTAAATTAATAATCTCAATAAAATTCATTGAAAATAAACAATTTTCTTTTTTTAAAGCAAACATATTTATTTTTGTATTTGAAAAATGTAGATAGTGTATTTTTGTAGGAATGTTTTATGTTACTGTTAAATTGTTTTAGTGTAATATTATTTATTTTGTGAAATTGTCCAAGCAACAGTTATTTTGTTAAAATGTAGTTTTCACATCAAAGAAATAAGCCATCAAAGATATAACATCTGAAGATAATTATAATGACTTGAGAACATATAGCAACAGATTATAAGGCAATATTTTTGAGGTTTTGCATCAACAGAAGCAATCTCTGCTGAATTATCATAGGTTCATGATAAGAATGTTCTAGAAACTTCCTGGGAGAAATATTCTTGGAAATACTGAAGAAGTATGAATAGAAGCTGTAGTCAAGCAGTTATTCTATAATGAAGTGTAGAGATAGGTACCTGAACCCCAAATCTAAAAGTTAATTTAGTTTCTAAATTATGTAAACTTTTTTTTTTTTTAAGCATACATAAAGGCCTAAAGCTGAAGTATTAGTAGTTAATTTGTGGTTGAAAAAACTGTGAAAAAATTGTTTGTTTAGAGGAAAACCAATCGTTATATCTGCATTATCACATCTTCATCACCATGAAGAAATTGTAACAATATATATCATATTGCTTATATATATCATTATGATATATATAAGGAAAAAATTTTAGTTTGCAATTTTCTGTATGAGTCAGTGTACTTACACTATACCAGCTAATGGTGATTAAATCATACAGATTTTAGCTTTCTTGGTTCTAATAATCCATAGATATGTGCTACCTTATGGGTATCAGAGTGACTACTTTCTAATTATGTTGCAAAATTGTCTCAATTTAAAAATATATATTGAGCAACTCAGTAATAGGAAATAACTTATGTCATACATTGTAGGAGTGTTCTCTTTAGTATGGAGGATTTCAGGCTCTCGAAATTAGTCACTGTTCAATTGAGTGTGTTAAATTTTTATTTCTTGCATGCATATCTGCAGATGTGGCAGTTGGAAAGCTATTTTGCAACCTGAAAATGCCACTCATTATTGTTAGCCTCATGAAAGTCTTGCAAACAAATCAAATCTCAGCAGCTTTCTTTATATAATATCACTTATGTTTTCTCTATTAAATGTATTAAATTGTTAAAAATAAGGAAAAAACAGTAAATTTGATAATTTATAAGCCTTTGCATTGTACATTTAAGTATCACAAAAAATTGGTACTGGTGTGTGCATACAAATAATTCAGGTTTATAATCAATGATACAGTTGAGTAGACAGTCCTTACATAAAATTATAAATGTCTTCAAGCTTTAGAGATCTGTTATTTCTACTCTGTGGCTTGTTATTAAAATTTACTTTCAACGTAACATAGGTGACATAGGAACAATGAGTTATGTCATTTCAGGTAATGAGGAAAATTGAATTTTCATTAACACTAATTTTACAAATGCACTATAAGTATTGATTTTTCAGTTAATTTTTGGTCAATTTTAGGTGAGTAGCTGGAAAAAGAATGGGATCATTAATTGACAAAATTTCTTAATTGATATAGTCATATCACATTTTCATAAATGTTTTGGCAATAAACAAGTGATAGCATTCAAGTGGTTCAGAGGTCTTATCATTGATGTGAACTTATGAAGCTGGAGGCACTTGTATTTATTTTTGCTGATTGTATGAAGAAATTATTTATGCTGCACATGAGCCACTGGTACCATCTTTTGATTAGGAATAAATTGAAAAACATTGATCTAGGAAATCTTGTTTCCATTTATATCTAGGGGGGATACATGTGAGGATAAGGAGAAAACCCCATAAGTATAAATGAAAAATGAATAGGGCACCGTAATGACATTTAATTAACACCTATTAATAATTTTTGTTCCAAGATATTTTAATTAATTTGTGATGCAAGAGGTTTGTATATTTGTTGTTATTAATAGAAATATCAGAAATATTTCTAAAACTTGCAGTGTCTTATTTTTTTCTGTATCATGAATCACATCTAAGTGCAATCTCTTTCAGAAAGTTTTTCTGCATCATGTGATATTTAAGAAAAAAAATATTCCATATACTGAGGCTTATGGAGAAACAAATAATAAACATTTATAAATTGTTGGATGTATTTATGTAGATATAAAGAAAAAAAAAGTTTTATTTCAAAACGGGAAAAAAAAAAAGAATTTCATCCTAAAACTAAGCAAAAAATCTATAAAGGTTTTTATTGGAATCAGGACTACAGAATCAATATGATGTTATGTGTTCAGAAGTACTATAAAATATTTTCGTTTTACAAAAAGTTTTGTTTTTCAGTAAATGAGTTTTGTCTTAAGTAATATTTCATAATACATTTTTGAGTGACGTTGAGTCGATGTATGAATGGGAGCACTAAAATAAAGTACTGACTTCAAACCTTGTTGATATGATGCGATTTTAAATATTGCATTTTATAAAATTTTCTGATACCTGTTATTTATATAAATTATAAAAAAATGTTGAATTCCAATTGAAAACTTGGTGATTTAAAATCAAATTCTAACTTTTTAATTTTTGTAAGTAATTTAGAAACAATAAAATTCTGACTCACAAACTACTGTTTTAGTTTGAGCATATTTATTGGGAAATAAGAATTCACATATATTCATAGTTGCTGCTAAAAATATTAAATCTTATAAGAGTTATAAAATTTATTTATTCTTAGAATTTTTGCTGGAAAAATATATTGGAAGAAATTTGCTTATTTTCTAACTATTTATTGTCTTTGATATATCTATAAATTTGTTAATCAACATATAAAAAAATACTACCAAATCTTATTACATGTCCTTGGTAATAATTCTAATTTGATTATTCATATTTATATTTTAAATCACAGCTATGAGCTGTCATGGAACCTTTCATATCTAGTTTGAAGACTAATTTAAAATTGGAAACTAAACAAGTTCTTGTACTTCAGCAAACTGTCTATTAAATATTTTATCTGAATAAGACTTCAGAGTAGCTTTAGTGATGATTTTTGAACTTAACTATTACATTGTAGATATAATTTTAGGAGTGGACTCTGTGTATGTATATGAAATCCTTCTAGAAGGTAAAACACTTGTAAACATTAAAAAAAAAAAAAGTTAAAACATTTCTAATCAAACACGAAATTGAATTGATGACATTGTTACCTAAAATTGGACAACAAAATACAATATTTATCATAATTAAAAAAACCCCTATGTTCATTTTGAAAATATTTCAAATTATGTAAATATTAATAATTTTAAAATTATTGATTTAATGATATAAAATAATGATAAATGTATAAAAAGGTATGACAATATGTAAAAGAAACATACTTTTTGCACAAGTGTAATTAAGTTTGGAAATTCATATGAAGTCCTTATTGCTTGCTTTATTTAATTATTTATTATGTTTGTGTTTCTAAATTTTGATTAATTATACTTTTATGGTACACTTATTTTTAGGATTATATTTTTTGAAATTAACTATACTCTTTTTGTTTCTATAATCAAGCTTACATTTTTAATGTCTTTAAAATATTTCTTAACATAGTTGAATAAGTTTCTATATATCTGCTTATTTTAAATCACACATCAAACTGTATTAAATATAAATTATTTATTGTGGACCCCAATTGATACAATATGATATACAGTGGGACTTGACTTTTATGATCTTCAAGGAATCAGAAATAGTTCTTAGAATTGAAAGTTTTTGATACCATTTTTGTAATCATAATAGCAGATAATGTTCAATATACTTAGTTAAAAGATTAATTATTTGCATTATTTAGTAATAAAACTAATTCATATGTATGAGTTTGCCAATTTTAAGAAATTCCATAAGTTTATTATACTAGAATTTACATGGAGAATTTTCAATTATTTAGCTGGAGATATTCTCTGCTCAAAAAATAGATTTCCATTTGAATACTGCTATGTCCAATGAATGGGACCATATATAAGTAAACTGTATGTTAATGTAAAATTCAATTATTTATTTTTGTTTCATTAATAATATGTTCCACAACAATTATGATTATTTATGTAGTTACTATACATGCTATAATTTTAGATAATATTTATAAGACAGTATTATTTGAGAATTTATAGGATAATATTATCTCAACTTTCCAATGTTTCCATGCTGAGTTGGCATCCGAATGGTTAACACTCTTGCCTTCGGTTCAATAGTTCGTGGGTTCGAATCCCATCTTGGGCATGGATGTTTGCAGTAGTTAAGAATCCACTTTAAACCATAGGTCCCTGTTTAATTAACCCTTGTGTGCAAAAAGTGATAATTCAGCGACAAACAATCCAATCCAAACCAAACCAATGTTTCCATAATTGTTTTGGCTTATTTTACTTGTTAGATGGTTCTAGCGTTAACTTTATTTCTTTTGACTATCTAATATATTTACTGCTGTATCATTTTGAGCAGGTTACTTAACAATGCTGCAGTTGATTTGAGGGTATGTTGCAAAAATGTATACAACAACAAGTAAGCATTATCTTGCTGCATTATAAAAAAATTCTTTGTTTTTTTCTGGAAGATTTCCATTGTCCTGTGACTTCTTTTTATTCCATTTCTTTCCATAATTTACTTTGTTCTGCTATTCTCTCTAAATTGATAAGCGCAAGAATATTTTTTCTTCCAGAAATAAGAAAAAATCGAATTGTTATGTTTCTGGAATTAGTCTTATTAATTCATATTGTTTTGCTTATTCCCACCCCGTAATTTATCTGTTTCCTTTTATAGCCATTACTTTTACAGGTAATTAGCAGTCAACAACCACAAGTAATTAGCAGTCATTTTAGAACGATACTCAACATTGATTATTCTTGGTGTGTGTGTGGGTTTATGTTTTACTACTTATTTCTCACTTGGAATATACGAGAAAAGGAGTCATTACTTCTCTGGAGGAAAAGCATTAAATCTACTAAAATTGTAGAAATGGCGAAACTTCTATTTATTGCATTTAAATGGGAATTGAGCCTAAGTACAAGATAATTAAGGAGGTTAACTGAAAGATTATTTCAGTCTTTATGAATTTTTTGGACTTTCAATATATTATTGGTGCAGGTACATTTTCTGAATAGCTGTTATTTCCTCAAGGAAAAATGATGGCACGTTGCATCTGTTCTTAGTGTTAACTTAAGCATTCATAATACAAAAGTCTATAATTTTATAAAATTTTAAAAATTGTCTTAATATGTAATTTTCTAAAAATAATTTTTTAGAATGAGTCTGCTTCTATTACCGTTAAATATTTTCTTTTATCAATCGTAAATAGCAATAATGCTTGTTTTCATAAAATCGCAATTGTAAAATGATTATTTTAAGGTGACAATCTTATCAGTGTACCCCATAGTTTGTTGTTACTGAAGATTGATTGTTAGTAAAAGTACACTGCCCTACATTAAAAATGTAACATCAAGAATGAGTTGCCAGAAAGTGACAAAACTCGGGAAACAGAGACAGCAGCGAGTAATAAGTGATCTGTATTTTGAAATGATATGCATTATACAGAGCGAGAAAAGGGTCAGTGCAAAACTACACCTAAGAATAACAGGATTTATCTCAAAATCATGGTGAATGAACCCTGGCCGGACCCAGTGCCCAGCGCTTTGACATTTATTGAAATTAAGTTTCTACATGGAAAGGTCTTACTGGCTTCTACGCAGCTGGTTCTGTATTACAAGTTCGTACATTTGGTGTTAGTATACATCTTGGTTACAAACAATTGAGGTTCAAAAGAGAATACATGAAAATAGTTAACAGTTAAATAACAATTACTACTTAATACATATAAAATAAAAACGCAGTAAGAAAGAAGAGGAGAAAATTGGATAAATAATTCATGTGACAGTCCATATTTGTTATTAAATATGTACAATTCAGTAGCTTTTGGAACAGTACATGAAAATTTTAGGAATATCCATGAAGGTAACAGTCCATAGAGGTACCCTTGGAGTGAGAATATGTTTCCCTGTGGCAATAAGAGGGGTTGAATGAGTCCCTAGTTGACTTAGGAAGGGAATGATGATTCAGAAGCCACAGACATGGAATCATTTAATGTGTAGATTATCCACGATGGGTAATTTTAATAAGTAGTGGAGAGCCGTTCCGAGTTCACCGCAGATGCAGCGGTCACTGGTGGTATTCTTTATTTTATGCTAGTGTGTTGGAAATGGACAATGGGTTGTTAACACATAATTAAGAAAGGGATTCGTCGAGAGGTGGGATCTTGAAACTTTCGGTGCCGAGCTGGCAGCCGAATGGTTAGCTCTCTTGTCTTCGGTTCAACAGTTCGTGGGTTTGAATCCCACATTGTGCATGGATGTTTGTAGTGGTTCGGAATCCAGTTTAAGCCGTAGGTCCCGGTCTACTTAGCCCTTATGTGCAAAAAAATGACCGTTGAGTGACAAACAAACAAACAAACTTGAAACTTTCGGTAAGAACTGGTGAGAAAGGCAGCCCTGTAGCTTGTTGTCCCAGTCATGTTGCCATTGAAGGAGAACATGTTGCTGCAGTTGATGGTGAAGAAACGACTTTGATATTAGGATCGTTTCAGTTGGGAGGTCCTTTTGTTGTGCTGCTTGATCTGCCAGGTCATTCCCTAAGTTGCATGAATGAGGTTTGAGCCTGCATAATTAAATGTGTGTGATTACTTCTTGAGTTTGAAGGGCTGTTGAATGCAGATTTATGTTGGGAGTCTTTGATTGCATGAAATACTGATTGTCTGACCACATGGTTATAGTCTCATGTTTAGAGGTTACTGCAAATTTTACACCTCGTAGGTGAGCCAGTGTTTCTACCTGGAAGACATTATTGTATTTATTCAGTTTATATTTATAGGTGCGTATGGGAAAGCTATTGTCAAAAAGTACAGAGGTGATTCCGGTTTCACCCCGCTCTAATTCCTATTGAAGATTCGATGATTGCAATCAGTTATCAGCTGGAATTGCAATGACTAGTTTAGAAAGGTTTAAATGTGCACACTCCTTTATTGTGTAGGTGGGAATGGTGTTCATCTTTATGCGTTGGGCTTTCAAATTCGGAGACCTGTAGATAGAAGTTTTGATGTAGAAAGATTACTTGAAGTTGGATAGAGTTTCTCTCTTGGCTGTAAGATGAATGAGGGCTGACAAGAACTTCCATCTGTTGCGCAATTGTAGCGCCACAGCCTGAGAAACCTTAGTTGATACTGATCCACTCTCAGGGAAAGATGTTTAGAGGTTATCCATGATCGTGAATGAATATTAGATATTTCCTTTGTTTCGTTTTTTAATGTAGTGTGCTTTTTATGCTAAGTAATTATGTGTTTGTTGTAAAGTTAATTTGAATTAAATGTGTAAAGTCTTATTGCAAGACCCCAATGTTTATTGAGAATAAAAGTTATTAATAGACTCATCGAAAAAAGATCGTTGATATCCTTGGATGTAAAAAGGTAAGTGAAACTTACCTTCCGTTTGTTTAATATTAATCTCCTAAATAAAAACGATAATTTTTATTTCTTAGAAAATCGTTTTTAGTTGGGAGTATGCTTTTCCGGACGGCCAGCAACGTTAAACAATTTTTAGGTATGAAATTAATGAAACGCTGGTATATTCTGTCCCACTCTTCTAGAAGAATTCTTGCAAGTGCGACGAGGAGAGCCAAGATGAAGGCATGAAAACATGCAAACTGATTTTGGCCGATCATTAACTTTGTATTATAACTCTCTAAGGTGATGTTGTATTATTATTTGATATTCATTTGTAAATATTTTTTAGCTATTTCAAAACCATTATTAAATAATTTAAACTTCATCTGTTATTATTTCTAATAATGAAGCAATCGAACCCACATAAACCTAGTAACTTAATTTCTCACATATACTACTATAAAATGACAGTAAAATAAATCGCGTGATAAAATATAATTTTTTTGCAGAAAAATATACTTTAAATTTTATATTACTATGTAATAACGTTTAATGCTTGTTTCGCTTAAAATTTTTTATAATATATTTATACATTTTTTATCTGTTTTATTTCCACTAATATAAAAAGTGCATTGTAGAAATAAATTGATTGTGTAAAACACATCTGCTTTATAAAAGAATTGCTTTCATATTTCTTTGATTTATTTGATAAAATTGCCTGTTCTCTTTTTTAATCGATCACGGATACTAGAGTCTAATAATAATTAAATAAAATGTGTGTCCTCTTTTTTGATTGGTTGACTATTTTAACATCATATATGACGTTTTTATTTGCCTTAATTGCAGTGTGAGGTTTGGAAAAAAAGAGTTAAGGAAATTTTAGTGTGCTATTTTTTCAGAGAGTTTTATTTGTTAAATATAATTCAAATACTTCTATAACAAATGCATTTTTATAAAAATATGTTTAAGCGGAATTACTTAATTAATATTTTGTATGCACTTGGTGTGCGAAATTTACAGACAGGCAGTAATGGCTTAGCGTGTACAATGTTACACGCTTTCTTTGCAATAGTATTTCATATCACTATTGCATACGTGTGCTTAAACTACTTATATTTTCTAATGATTCATTGTTATAATCTAACATGCAAAAAAATGGTTTCGATAGAAGTGTTGTGGCGAACTCTGAACTGGTTGACCTGGTACTCTCTACACCAGAAAAATATACCTTTAAGATCTATGCTTATTAAATGGGAATATATCCAGAAAAATTACAGAGGCATATTAAGAAAACATAACTTACTTTCAGGAATATTTGTTTTCATTTCATTGACAGTTTGCTTAACATTGACTATGACTCTTATTTACATATATTCCACTAATAAAGAAATAGTTGATAATATTGCTAAGAAAAATTTACTTATTCAGAGTCTCAGTTTATCTCATTCGCTTAAAATTCTTGTGCTGACTCTTGAATACTGCACGTGTAGGATGCTTCTTGTAATAATACAATCTCTGCTAACGCAATATTATATTCATTGCTGCAATACTATAAATATCCTTCTTGAAGAGTGTTCACGCCGATTAATGCGCTCATCACCACTTACCAAATATCAAATATTCGATTTCTTCGAAGCATATGGAGAAATCCATGGCCTGACAGTGATGCTGGAATCAGCCCTATCAACTTGCGCATTCTGGCTCGTTTTATCTCATTTCATCCAGTTGTTTCCTTTATTCGCTTTAGTTTTCGGAGTGGACAAGCGCAAAGAATTTATATTCGTATATGAAAGGTTATTCATTTCGTTAATTTCTGGAGTGTGGTTCTTCCTGCTGCCACTTGTTGCATCGAGAATTCCTGAGTCTGACCAGAATTTGCGGTACAACGTGAAGGAAAAAGCTTTCCATCTCATGAAGTCATTAGAAACTTTTGGAATGGGTGAACTGCTAAGCAAATTCATCAATTCGAAACGAGAACTGGTTCTGAGTGCATGGGGAAATTTCCTATTCACCAAAAATTTACTGCTGTCCTCGTTAGGAATTTTAATTACTTACAACCTTTTACTTGTGCATTTAAATGTTTCCGAACAGTAATGATGTGTGTAAACAACATTATATGCAATACTTACATGTCTAAACAAATTTCTTATTAGGTAGATGTAATTTATGCACATTGCTTCTTGACTGAAAGGATTAAATCAAGGGTTCCCAAACATATTTTTTCTCTAGGACCGCTTTCAAAGTTCTACTATTTTCGTTGGACCCAATGCTGCTGCATTTCTATTGTATTCCCTAAACTCCTAAAAAATATCTCCCTAAATTGGGGGTGTTAAGAAGGAAAAAAAAAGTAGCACATTTTCTTGTGTTCTATTTATTCAAATAATTACTTATGGTTATACAAAATTATAAACATTTATTATTACAAACAATCAACAATTGACAAAAAATCAACAATAAACTCTGAAATGTAAATCAACAATAAAAAATAGTCTTACTTTTATTAATGAGACGGCGCACGGGCGGAACTTTGTAAGTCTCGACTTGTGGTGTACACTTGTACTATTATCTATTGTTCTGTGTTTGAACTGAATCTCGAATATTTTTGAGTAGTGGATAATGCTATCTGCATACGTTAATAGGTGAATCCAAGCCAAAATGTTTGTTCTTTATTATGAAAACCAGAAAAAGTTTCATGGACCCAAACTTATTACTTGTGGACCCCTGTTTTCTTTTCACATCTATATGGACCCCTGGGGTCTCACCTGGACCATTTTAGGAACCTATGGATTAAATGATGCTTGTGTTTGCTCAATTATGGAAAAATTTAATTATTTTTTGTTGAAATATTTCTGGAATAAAATTTTTTGCATTAATTTTATTTGTAAGATGTAACGATTTTATTGAATAATTTGGAATTATGAGTGTATAGTGGTTTCACACCAATTTCTATCACAGAGAGCAAAATGCTCTTAGTCGTCAGTTAATGTCATCACAAACATTAGGTGAGATATCAGTTTATTGTTCAACTAAGTGAACAATTAACTGATATCTCATGTGGTTTTATTTTTGGGAGTTCCGTGTAATGCACAACAAGCAGGCTTAAATTACTCAGTCACTGAAAGGCTGTAATTTCTTTGTATTTTAGTTTTTGTCAATTTTTTCAGAATAGCTAGTTTGATCTCATAAATCACTAAATGTAATGGAAATTTTGAGGGGACGTTTCCTGTTCTATATCAATTTGCGTTACTTAATATTATAAGAATGAATACATTAATTTGGAACTGACAAGTTAATTATTACTTTCAGTCTGGATTTACAGATAAAATGCACTTTCATGTTATCTATTAATTGCTGCACAATATTTTAATTTATAGACTTATTTTCAGCTCTCAGTAACAAGATATTTTTTGAGTAGGTATGATTAAAATAATTTATAACATTGTTAAAAATGTGCTAATGAAATAAATTTTCTTCGTTTATATTGTTATAAAATTTCATTTCATTCTTATAAAATTTAAATCACAAGTCAAAAATATGCATAGTTTAGTTCAAGTTCATTTAATTATTTTATTTACTATACAAAATTTCATGAAATTTTTATCAAATATTGTCCTCTAATGCAAAATATTTAATATATGGCAAAATAAAAACTTAAGGAAGAAATCAGAAAAATATCTGGATTTTTATAATAAACCTTTATGCGCGCGCGCGTTATGCATCCCACAATATATTTTAATAAAGTAAGAAAAAAAGGAACACAGTACTACAAATTAGCCGTCGAAATTTATTTTAAAGAATGTCATAATACATTTTATTGATTAATGATGGAGTTTATTTATTTTATTTTTAGTTAACATCATTATTTTGTGTATTAGTTTGCTAGGTTTAAGTATAACGACTCTCCAGTCTTTAGAATCGCTGCCCTAAAAGGAATTTTCGGCTTAAAACTGCAAATATATTTTCTCTTTAAATTTATTAAAATTTACAATAATTAGTTTTGTTATTTAGTATTTAAAAATTTTAAATTTTGAATACATTACAATTATAACTTCGGACACGCGCCACTATAGTTTGACAGTAAAAGAGAAGAGGCAGTTGGGGGCAGTATCTTAACAAGTGTCTTCGGAGGTACCAAAGAAAACGGTGTCTGGCGCAGAAGATACAACAGCCTACTGATTTTACAAGCCAGACGTCGTACATCACATCAAAATTGGCTACATTAATTGGATTGGGCATGTTATCAGAATGAAAGACAATAAACTCTTAAGAAAATTTTTTCAGCAAAACCCATCAGCTCAAGAAGAAAAAGAAGACCATGCTGAGATGAGTGGATACAGTCGAAGCAGACTGTAGGGTCCTTGGAACAAGAAATTGGAGGAGTTTGGCTGTCAGCTGAGGTGGCTGGAACAAACTTGATAAGAAGGCTTTTGCCCATCCTGGGCTAGCACGAGATGAATGATGATGATTATTGTAACTTCCGAAATACAATACTCTTTCAAATTCGAAATTTATATCATGAAATTCATAGCAGAAGATATATTCTCTGATTGTACAGTACCGAAAAATTTTGGTACTGAAGTTAGGGATGTAATTAGGAAATATTTGTCGCTGGATATGTTATGAATTCATAAATTTTAAATGTTTTCACTGCTTTAAAAATTTCAACCGTGTATTGAAGTGAAAATGATCGGCAAAAAAATATGTTTTAATCGACATAATTAAAATATACGCATTTTTAAATACTGATTATGCCCCAGTCTTATGAGATTGTATTTTCTGACTACAATTATTTCGTCATGATGTAATATCTGTTATTTTCTACAATTTCCCAGTGACTATATGGCACACAAAGCAATAAAATTATTTGCAAAAAATTTCAATTACCCAACAGTTATTAATTTCTTAATATGTTTTTGCTATGATAATTAATCCTAATATTGCCTAAAAAGTCTAGGTATTCGTATACAAAATACTATTAGGTAACTTAAGATATTATTTTGTTACATTTCATTGAAACACACTGGCTCCAGATGGTTGTGTGTAATGAAAGGGAAAAAAAGTATTTCCTGGTTTAAAATAGAAACAATTTGAAAACCTTTATTTAATTTATTTCTATAATTTATTCTTTGACATTTTAAATACCTCATATATTTATTTTAGAAATTTGAATTATATTTTATTTACTTAAATTTGACAATCATGTATTTTCTCTCCTGCTTTCAAAAGAGTATTTAAAAATTTCATGTTTTAAATACTTGGAAAATGTTATGATTTTGTTGATATTATATGGATTTTTTTATTTAGTGAATAAGACATGTATATAAAAGATAAAAAAAACAAAATTGAAGAATGTAGAGCATTTATATAAAGAGAGAAATTTAGAGATAAACGATGAAAAAATTAAGAATATGTAAGTGTAATCTTTCCAAATACTTAATTACTTAAAATAAATTACATAATGTCCAATAGAAATGGGGTTATATTCATTTTTAAATCCTATGATGTACATTTGCCTATAAATCTATAAATTAACATTGTAAAAATATTGAAAAATAAGTTTTCAAAAATAATAGAAAGTATGAAAGAAAAAGTGAATATTAGGTGAAAATCTATTTTAATGTGAATTAAATCGTTTTAATAATGACTATTGTTTGACTCAAAATTCAATGGCATATTAATTTTGAAATAAGTTAAATCCATTGCAATAACATGAAAATTTTTGTTGAATTAATCAATTTGCTAACATAATGTTTTTCTATAATGAGTTTTATGCTTTTTAATAAATATGAAAATATAAATATGATAAATATATGTATGAAATAAATATGTTTTTTATAACTTCTCTTATCAATATTACGTAAAAGAATAAGAATTTTAGAACCATAGCAAATACTATAAACAAATGATGATATGTTAAGCCTTAATGTATTGATTTCGTGTCAATGAATATCGCTCATTATCTTTTTGAATAACAAAATTAAAATTTTTTTAGTGCACATTAGTATTCCCAGACATGTGGTAACTTTTTGCAGAAAACAATTTTAGAGGTACATAAACAATTTTCAGTAATTATTAAATATTTCCTGTTTGCAAAG
Source organism: Latrodectus elegans (assembly GCA_030067965.1). Classification (NCBI taxonomy): domain Eukaryota; kingdom Metazoa; phylum Arthropoda; class Arachnida; order Araneae; family Theridiidae; genus Latrodectus; species Latrodectus elegans. The sequence continues at coordinate 66,987,695 of CM057812.1, read as the reverse complement.
ATATTGAAATTCATTTATCAATATAATAAAACTGGATTAAAAAAATAATTTTCTTAATTCTGAAATGGGTTTTTAATAAAGGATAGTAGAAACGGATTTTCGTAGGTTGATGATATCAAAAACTTTCAAATATATTCATCAGTTTTTCTTGGTGTGTAAACTTTAAAAATGGTTTACATCAGGGTCCTCTTCAAATTGTATTAAAAAAATAAAAGAAGTCTTTTTATGACTTTTTTTTAAAGAAACCGTTTATAAGAGTGTATGCAAACTTTTTTTATACTGTAGGAACTGTTAAGTGAAATATATATATATATACACACACACCCACATACATGCATACATACACACACACCCACATACATGCATACATACACACACACCCACATACATGCATACATACACACACACCCACATACATGCATACATACACACACACCCACATACATGCATACATACATACACACACATACATACATACACACACATACATACATACACACACACATACATTCATACATACACACACACATACATGCATACATACACACACATACATGCATACATACACACACACATACATGCATACACACACACACATACATGCATACATACACACACACACATACATGCATACACACACACACATACATGCATACATACATACATACACACACACACATACATGCATACATACACACACATACATGCATACATACACACACACATACATACATGCATACATACATACACACACACATGCATGCATACATACACACACACATACATGCATACATACACACACATACATGCATACATACACACACATACATGCATACATACACACACACATACATGCATACATACACACACACACACATACATGCATACATACACACACACATACATGCATACATACACACACACATACATGCATACATACACACACATACATGCATACATACACACACATACATGCATACATACACACACACACACATACATGCATACATACACACACATACTATAAATAACCCCGGTGGCTTAGTGATAGCGTTTCACGCTCCCAAAGCGCAGGTCCGAGGGTCGTCCTCGGACTGGGTAAGGTCGACTCAGCCTTTCATCCCTACTGTGTGTCGATAAACTGAGTACCAGGCATGACCACCTAATCCGTTAGGCTGACCACCTAATCCTGACATATGCTTTGCAACCCAGGGCCTGTCGGTCACGAAAACAGAGATGGGCACTGTAGGCCTTGGCCCACATAGGCTGTCGTGGCACACAGTTTAGTATATCTATATTATAAATGTCATATTGTGAACGGTGTATTTTTCGCTGACTAATTTTCCATTAATAATTTTATAATTTTGAGTAGGTTTGTTTTTTTATAATTTTAGATCATTAAAATATTGAAAATGATTAGATAGTATATTGCAAGTGCATGTTTCAATTTAATCTGTTACAGATAAAAAATTGACTTTTAGCATTGGTGCTTATATGAGAATGGTTAAAAAGTAATAACCAATTATTGAACGATATACTTTTGTTTAGTTAAATGATTGTTGACATAAGTTACCAGTGTTTGAGTGGCTAAAAACCTACATGTTCACATTAAGAAAAAAAAAAAAAGATAGACTAATAAACATATGCCGTTTCACGTAAAAATTGGTGGATTTATTGTATCACAAATATGTCATTCATGACTATTACATATATTTGTGCACAGTGAATTAGGTATAAGATTGAGTCGATTAGAACAGAAAATTCAAGGCTCGAATCTAGCGTTTGTTAAACAAAGTGTAATAGAAGTTGCGTTTATCTATTTCTGTCGGATGGTTTAGTGATTTTTTTTTGTTTCCACTTTTATATCTATAAAATTTGAATGTAGTCAATTCTACGAAAAGTTCTCCAAGATGGCATAAGCGATTGTTGACTAAAATTTATTGCATTATAAATAATAAATTATATTTCATTAAATTTTTGTTTTTGTTAATAGAAAAAACAAATATTATGTGATGCATGGTTTTCTATTTAAGTGCAGTGTTTACATGTTTTTTTTTTTCTATCTTGATACTGTGTCTCAAAATTTCAAGTTTTAAAAATTTCTAAGCTTTTGTTATACACTAAAATAATGTATCATTAATTGTAAAAAAATAATGAATTGTTTTAAAATTCAAATATTTATGCACGCTATAAAATGAGGGACTAAAGAAACAACTTTTAATTAAAAAATAAGAGCCATTATGACAAAAATGAAGGTTAAATTCGATAACTATATTAGATCATATCATCTGCTCTGGTGTTAAAGACAGTGTTTGTTTGAAATTTGTTTTATTAATAATTATAATTTAAATAATAATTATAATAATAAATAAATAATTAATAATAATAATTATAATTAAAAAATTGTCTTATTTTTAAAGCCCTAAAAGTAACCCTTCTTTTGATCTTTGAGTTTTGTAGTGCCAAGAAGATAATTTACTTGTGCACTACTTCCTTAATTTTATTGTTGATGTATAAAAACAGATAAAATTCGAATTAAATTCTATAACTTATTAAAATATAAAATTTAATATTATATTTGAGTACATATCTAATTTTTTACTGAATACACACCATTTATCAGAACACAAAAAAAACTGAATTCCTTATTTGTATAAGAACAACTACTCGTAACTGCAATTCAATAGTTGGTAGAGCCACCACGTGAGACAATAACAGCCTCAACCCACTAGAACATGATTCCCATAAGTGTTAGGATGATAAACAGTGTTATTTTCTTCCCCTAGGCTTGTAGAAGACATGTAAGTTCTATCACTGGTTTCGGAAGGCTTATACACCTTCATTCGACGGTCATCCCAGTGTTCTATAGGATTTAAGCCTATCAGATCGGTTCATTCTATTTTCAGCATATTGTGTTTCATTTCCATTTCAACTTAACATGACAAATAGTATTGTCATCATGGAAATAACAATAATTCAACCAGCAAAAATGCAACTGCCTGGAAAACATTGTCCAGAATAGTGAAGTCGGAGTGGGTGTTATGCCTACTATGAATTGAGATCAAGAGTCCTAGTCCATCCTTCCAGAAACATCCTCAGACCATGATTCCACATCCACTGAATTTTACTGTTGGCTCAATAGATTCTGTCAAAAGCCATTCTGCAGATATATCCTAAACCTATAACTACCATTCGATTGGTAGAGGTCGAAACTGGATACATTACTCTGCTGAACCTGTATTTTCACTCATCTACAATACAATTTCATCTTGCCCCTCTCCACCTCAATCGAGCATAACCATTAAATTTTGTGATCGAAGGCCTATGGGCGGCAGCACAATCAGAGAGACCAAGAAAATATGCTCCTTTGTGAATGGTATTTATCGAAGGAACAGTTTCTGATGCTTGCTAGAACTCTTGAAGTATAAGCGGTGATCAAATTAAAAGGTACGAAACGACGCATAAACGTAACAGTTAAATATTTGCATATTCCGCCATAAGAGAACGTAGCGAGACATCTCGGGATGTGATTGTAGTCTCTGACTGGGATCGGAGAAAGCACGGGCACCCGCGTGCGTAGGAGACAGCAGAGGCTCTTATCAAAAGTGACGTCCAAATGATGCGGCTGCCTGTAAGAGACAGGATATCGTTCTCGTTGCAAAATTCAACGATTGTGGTGCAGCGAGGTGTAATCCGAATTCTGAGAGCGGAAATTGAGAAACCGGCAGTTTTTCATCGCCGGATGGTGACCGTTTATGGGGAGAAATGTGTCTCCGACAAGTCTGTCAGATAATGGAGTGCTCGTTTTCTTGAAGGCCGTAAGAGTGTGGGTGATGACCCGAGATCAGGCCAGGCAAACTTTGTCCTCACGAGCGATCTTATTGACAAGGTGGACGACCTAGTGAGAAGAGATCGGCGCTGCATATTGCGAATATTGGCGGTGAAGGTGGATGTCCCCTATGGAACCGCTCAAAGCAGGTTGCGATATCGAAAGGTTGTGTGCCGCTTGGGTTCCGAAGCTGCTCACCAACCAGCAAAAGTCTACATTTGTACTTACCGTGTCGTTTCGTACCTTTTCATTTGATCATCCCTTATATGCGGACAATCGGTTTTGTGCGGTTTCATCGAATTTCTTTGGACAATGTTCGCCTGTCTTTGTCTCTTAGCTCGTAGGTATGCAGAATCGAAGCCCATTCTGACAATCATCATTCACCTTCTACCTCCTAATCATAAAAACCGTATCAATTTTGGAATGTTTAACTTACTGGATGTGTTCCTTCAATATCGGCTATTTCCATGATATCCAACAGTTACGCCTCTCTGGAAATTACGCACCCCTGAATTTCGTGACATTTTTTTATGCCACATTAGTACCAATGCTGTACACGATATTTAAGAATCGAAGGTGTGACGTATTAAATATCTTCATCTTCACGATTCTCTAAATATTTATATTGGTAGATAATATACTATCGATTAAACTATGTTATTTTTTTTAGGTTTTTTTCATTTAAATAAATATATTGTACCTGAAGTAAGGAATTTTAACTATTTTTAGGCACAGTTATTTTTGCAAATATACTGCATCAATTTTTATTATTAGTTTGTTATGTTCTTTGTTTTAATTCTAATTAAATCCACATGAGTTACAATATGAAATGATTTGATATCAATTTGGCGGTATTTGCACCACCAGACCAGGTTGATAAGATTTTACACAAATTCGAATTTTTTTTAATTATGCTTATATAATCTGTAGTACACCTGAAAAAAATTAAAAAAAATGTATTTACAAAATTAATATCACTTATTTCAAAGCTTTGTCTTCTATATGTATGGAAATTAATAATTATTGTACAACTGAAGAAATCAGAATAAATCATCGTAAGTCTTATTGTAACAACTACAATAATAAACCCGCATAAATGTTACAGATCAATACTATACTTATTTTATGTCAACTTAAATTATGTAAATTTTATGTCTCTCAACTCATGTTATCTGATATTTTTCGACGAATTATTCCCAAAACAGCTTAATTGACCCTGGAAAAAATGTTCTATTTTAAGTATTTCTCCTATATGATGCATAGTAATGACTAAAATTCCTAACGAATGAGTGAAAACTTCGTGGTGAACCGGTAATATCCCCAAGCGCACCCAAAATCGATGCTCGTTTCGAAATGATCATTTTATATAGGAATTTACCATCTTTTTGAGATTTATTCGATTTCATCAGCTTAAAGGCTTCGTCATTTACAATATTTCGTAAGCTTTGATCCGATTCGTGGATTTTGGTTGCAAAAAGTGGCATCGCGAAAAACCACACACAGGAAATTACAGTTTGTGAAGCTAATGTTAAAAATATATAATTTCCAAAAGCAAGAGAAAATAAAGCAACCAACTGTAATCGAATGAAATTATCCATAATGCACAAGGGGAGAGGCATGTTTCCATCAGATCTATGAATTCGGGAATTTGTTCATATTCCTAAAAGAAAAAATGTATTTAAAGTTTAGTAAACTGCGAAACCATCTTAAGGCGATGTGAACATTCTTCAAGTAGCTTATTTGCTGTGATGCAATGGTAAATATAATATAAAGTTAAGAGTGATAATATAAACAAACATAAGAAGTATTCTACACAGATGGAAATAAATAATTATTGTCAAAAATTTAAGTTCATGAGATAAGATAACGCTTAAGTCTAGCGTATTTTCATGAAAATACATAGTTAATTTATAATAAAGTACATAGTTCTTTATTATAAATTAAGCAATAACTGCATAGTAGTTATACATGTATAAACATGTATTGCTTTATTATGTATTATTGCTTAATTATGTATTATATATATATATAGATTAAGCAATAAAATTTTCATAGTATTTTTAGAAAACACTAGATATGTATTTTCTCATATTTGATGCATAATACTTTATCATAAATTAAGCAATAACTGCATAGTAGTTATTTATTATAGATGAAGCAATAATATTCGTGATATTTTTAGAAAACAACACATATGAATTTCTACCTATTTAATGCACAGTAGTGTGAAAAAGAATACTCAAAAAAATTTTATTATCACATTATTTATCAAGTTTATGGATTTAGTTTCTCTAGCAGAAAATTTTAATTATCAAAATCCCCAACGAAGATAGGGAAAATTTCTTAGTAAACAGGAAAAATCCCCAAGCAATAAAAACCAATTCTCATTTCGAAATGATCATTTTATGTAGGAATTTACCATCTTTTTAAAATTTATCTGATTTCATCAGCTTAAAGGCTTTTTCATTCACAATTATTTCGCAAGCTTTAGTCCGATTCGTGGACTTTCAATGCAAAATGTTGCAAAGTAAAAAAGCACAAGCCTGAAATTATAGGTTGTAAAACTAATGAAAAATATGTATCAACTCCAAAAGCGAAAGAAAATAAAGCAATCATTAGAGTAGGCAAGACATGAAATTATCCATAATGCACAGGGGGACAAACATGCCTCCAACAAATCTGTCAGTTCGTGAATTGTTTCATATTCTTCCAAAAAAGCGAGTACTTGATGTCATCTTCAGTCGATGAGAACATTCTTCAAGTAATTTGTTTGATGCAACAATAAATATAATACAAAGTTAATTGTGATATCACAAATATGGGAAATACTCTACAGAAGATATAAATGATTGTTATCAGCAATTTAATCTGATTTGCGGTAATATGACATTATACTCTAATATTATAATCCTAAATATTGCATTCAGAAATTTCTTATCTTTAGCAATTTGGAAGATAACTATGCTTGTCATTATAAAGTAAATTGCTAAAAACGCAAACACAGATTGGTAGCTATAGGTAGTTACATTTTTTAAATATTTATATCTCTTTTGAATATAATTTCATTTATTTAGCATACTTTTAAATTTAATTTTGTTCTGGTGTAAGGAATAACAACTTAACCAAATGCAACTTAAAAATTTCTATCACATATGTTTTCTTGTCCCATTTAGTGACACAATTATAAATAACTTGGTAAAGATATATTAAACATGTGCATCCTATGTGTGTGATAAAGGGAAATACAACAAAGAATAATAAATCTACATTTCTATTCATTGACCTATAACTTCCTGCTTGTATTTTCCAAAAACCAAGAAGTACAAACAAGAAGGTACTAAGTTTTCCATCAAATGCTTTTAAGAGTTATGCACTATGTATATAAATGCTGTATTTCTTTTTAATTATCTGATGCAAATTTTTTTTATATAATACAAGTGACGTACTCTGCATGATGACTGATGAGAAAGAACTATGGCGCCAATTATGATTTCAAATTTTACCTTTCCATTATGAGACTACCATTAAATTTCTAAGAACACGCACAAATTCACGCATTGAAATATGAAATAAAATAAAGTTGATTGATTTCAATTATCTTTAAACAGTATCATGAATCATGTATGAAATATGATTTAACTGGTAACCAATAAACAATTTAAATTTCAGTTTGATAATAATCAGGATTTCTGTTTATAACTCATACATTTCACTTAATTAGATTGCAATTAAGAAATAGCTTTTGTGATATTTTTAGAAAACATCGATTTAAAAACAGAATAAACATATTAATATAATGCAATTCGCTAATCTTATAAATGTAATCCCTAATTCTGAGAGAAAGGAGAAAAGCACTTACAAAAGAACTAGACATCTTAAATTGAAACTAAAAATGATATACTGAAACTTATTTATAATTCAGATAAAGATTGTGTGAATCATTCGTAGAATCTCTTTTCATGTATCATATTATAAAATCAAATGTCAAAATACATGTATAATATTATAATAAGTACAAAAAAAAAATTCTATTAAAGCTATAATTTTAGATTTTTTTCGATCAAAAGTAATTCTTGTGTAGTTTATTTTCGAATTAAAGCAATACTTTTAAATTCTAATGTTTAATTCTACATTACAAAAACTTTTGTTCAGTAAATGCTTTCAAAGAAAAATTAACTGTATTTAAGCATTCAAACTGTTTTAAAATAATACCGGGAAAAATCATAGGAATATTTCATTGAGACATTAAAATTTAAATGAAGTGGGAAAAGTGGTAACAACCAGTTTAAATTAATGCTCTATGTTGGGAGAGAAAACTTCTTAAGTTTGACTACTTTTTTGTTGCGGATATTTGTTTGAAAACCAAATTGTGAATTATGTAATAACCTAAGTACATTGTATGGCATTTTAATATTTTTTTCCAGTGGCGAGCACTTGGGTGACGAACCCTATGCCACAACAAGATCAGAAACTGCTACTCATTTGTGAACCAAGCGGGCACCTGTGAATCAAGTCACTGAGGCGAGTAGCATTGCCAGCGCCATACCACCATAAGCCACATTCATACATCACCACAGGAGGAAGGACAGAGAACGTACCATCCATGCCCGAACCGGGATTCGAATTCGGGACCCATAGCTCATGAGTCAGGAACACTAACTACTCAGCCGTCGGTCAACTAGCATTTTAATATAGACTTCATAAATTGCCTTCTGAAAGAGCACAGACATATGCACGCATTACAAGGGAGGAAACCCGGAGATCTTCCCTTGCACTCATACCGGCAGATAAAGCCGGATAATTGGGCCACGTTTGTAGCGAACTGAGTGAATGAAATTTGGAAGCTGACAGATCCAGAGAGGATTGGCGACATATTCAAGGAAAATATAATCTCACTGATTTACCCTCAAGGGGATGCAATCCGAAAGATTTGTTGAAATCCTGTTTGTGGGAATGGTCATATTGGCTGAAGTTTTCATTGAAAGATTGGCCCGTTAGCGGAATTTCTGCAGTCGAAGATGTTGTCCTTTCAGAAAGAAAGAAAACAGTGATGTCAGCAACGAATTTAAGTTACTAACAGATTTGAGTTATTCCATGGAATATCCTCTTTCAATAAAATTGTGAGAACCATGGCTTATGTAATTAGATTCTGTAAGAACATCCAAAGAAATAGTAGAGACAGAGAAAGACGAAAACTGGTGATTGAAGAAATCGAAACATCTGAGAGGCTTGTTTTAAAAGAAATTCAAAGAGAATCCTTTACTAAAGATGAAAAGCAAAAGTTCGTAAATCATAAAAGTAGTGATAGTCTATTGCGAATTTCGAGATGAATAACCTCAAGAAAAGACTTATAAATTTTTAGGTTGCTCCTATTATTGCCAAATGTGTTGAAAAGTTAAACATGAGAAACACATCGAACTTGATCATGCTGGTACTCAAACATTGATTGCTCACCTAAGAGAATCCTTTTGGATAAGCAAGACCAAAAAGACAGTGCGAAATATGATAAGAAACAGTACTAAGTGTAGAAGATTTTCTGTTCAGCCATTGGGAGGCGAAAGCATCCTTCTTCTAAAAGATCGTATCTGAGATGCGGCTATATCCGAAATAATCGGTATCGACTTGCGCGGGCCATTGTATCTCAAATGAGCCACTGCCAAAGAAATATCAGTTGATACCGCTCAGGAAAATATGTTATTTGAATGAATATTAAATATTTCCTTTTTTCCGTTCTTTTTAAATGTAGTGTACTGTTTATGTTAAGTAATTATGTGTTTGTGTGTATGTGTTGTAAAGTTAATTTGAATTTAAATCTAACTGCAAGACTCCTATGTTTATTGAGAATCGAAATTATTTGTCGATTATCAATAGACTCATCGAATAAAGATCATGGGTGTCCTTGGATGTAAAAAGGTAAGTGAAATTTACCTTCCGTTATGATGAATAGTTTTTTTTAGTTTTTAACGGTAAAATTGACGACAGGGGGAGCACCTAAGACTGAAAGTGCTTAGGTTCATATAGTTATAAATGCTATAGTTATGAGGAGCATGAGGTGCCTCTGGATACTCTATATGTGTCTTGTTTTCTGGATGTCAGTGTTGAGGCTCCATAGAATGGAATTTTCGTTCACAACCACAGTTTGGTATATTTTTTCCTAGGATGAATCCTTTAATTCCCCAGTCTCTGTTAACCATTATTTTCAGATGCTAGGCTATCGGGATAACTGTTTTACTTTATTGCCTTATATTTTCAAGGGAAGATAACTTTTTGTCGAAGATGACTTCCAGATATTTAATGTGTTTGAGTCTCAGACTATTGCTATTCAGAGAGACTTTTTGGATTGGAGACTAGAATTTACTTTTTATGTTCTAGGATTATTACTGACGATTTTGGACTGTAGATTTTGAGTTTTAGACTTTCACAGAGTGCAGACATTAGTTCAAGGAACTATTGCAGTAGGTTTTGAGATCATTTCTTGAATCATTTCTTGAAATCAGGGATATCACACTGAATCAAATGCCTGGTAGGTATCCAAGGCTATCAATGCTGAGTAGAGATCCCGTTCCATGTTTGATTCGATGGTTGATCTGGCTTTCAAAAGTGCATGCTTCGTAGAGCAGTTGGCACAAAAGCAGAACTGGTTGGGATGTAGGAAATTAGTCGCACAGAGATGGTGTTCCAAGTGACTTTAGAACAATCCTTCAAGAACGTTTCCTATAGATGGTATTAGGCAAATTGATCTACATGATGATAATTCCGTTGGATCTTATCATTCTTCAAGAAAATAATTGACCAACCTTAAAGGTAATGCGAAAAAATTGGAAACTAATGCACTGACTGAAAAAACATAGAAAAGCATGTGGATTGGCTTTGTAGATAAGTTTGACTGTTGCGTTGTTAATACCATCTACTCCTGGGCTCGCGAGTTGTTTAGATGCTTGATGATCTGATACTCTGTGTGAATGGAGGATCGTCTTGGGGCTGACAATGGGTAGAAGTTAGGGCATATGTTTCCGGGTTATTGGTTATTTCTGAGATGTCATCATCTGGATAGAACGCACTTCGGTGGGCTTGAAGAAGTGACGATATGTTTTGTTGGTTTGGAGGTCAAGAATTTAAAACTAAATTGAATTAGGAGAAAGATGTAATTATGATTGGAGTAGGAGGTTTAGTAGGTTGTGGGGTCACTGTAGGCGGTCATACATGAAGTAACACGTCTAGGCAAAGATTCAATGAGAGTAAGGATGCGTCTTGAAGAATGGTTCTCTATTCCCTGTCAACCATTTGCCAAAGGTATTCTTCAAAAGAGGGTCTGCAAATGGCGTACAGTCAGATCCCAAACGTATTCGATTGAGGAGAGATCTGGTGAGCAGGTGGCCAGAGAAGCAACGATACATCTTGCAGAGCATGTTGGCTGAGACGAGCAATGTGCAGTCTGGCGTTATCCTGCTGATAAAGAGCATTGAGCACCCTGGAAGGTAAGGAAGGTTCAACGACTGCAGCACACCGTCCACGTAACTTTGGGCTGTGCTAGTGCCATGAATACGAACTAGAGGTGACCTGAAATTGCACACAATGGCTCCGCAAAGCATGATACCGCTTGTGAGGCGGCGTTGTACAGTTGTTGCAGAATTGTCTCCACGTCGATGCCACACTCATACTTGGTTACTATTACTAAAGAAACAGAAACGTGACTCATATGAGAAGAGTATCCTGTGTCACTCCGTCGTCCACATTACTCTAATATGACACTATTCCAGGTTTCGGCGTCGATGCAATAGGGTCAATTGTAGTCTTTTAACCACCTTATACCTTATCCTACGTACGCTCAGGACATTATTAACTAAACGACGGTAAATAGTTCAGCTCGATATAGGAATATCTAGGGTGTCCTTAACATGCTGTAGAATTTCGGTAGACGTGCTTTGAGGGATCGCCACCGCCTCCCGTCTTACGTGTTGATACACGCGTGCAGACGTGACTCTGGCTGCACTGGGAACCCGAAAACATTCCATAGCTCCTTCCATCTTCATTCAATAATCTACGCCATAGGTGGTGCACTGTGGACACGTCCAAATGTCTGTCAGCTGTGATTTTCCGTAAGGACCAACCTGCTCTTCTCATTCCGATCACAATGCCCCTAGTAAATTCTTAAGTCTACTGGAACTGACTCTGTTTAAGATATCTTGGCATTCTCTGCAATTACATGGACATCCAATTTGCATAATTTTCCCTCCACTAATTCTTGGAGTTGCATTTTCAATGTCGGACAGTATATTTCCTTTGGTATAGACATATGTTATGTTGATGAAGACTGCTTTTTACTAAAGGCATATTTATCAAGGATCTCATACCAATGTATAACATAAGTTGCAGTTTCTCCCTGGAATATTTGCTGGTCAGGCAGGGTGGTCATTGAATCTTCAACTATTATTCTATCACCGCAGTAACTGTGTCTTTCCAAAGTATTGGATGGATGGTATTTTGTTTTTTGTTCCTCCCAGATCAGCACAATTTCTGAATCTTTCACCAGTGTGAATGTGGACTCGTCTGTAATAAGTATAGATGTCCATCTTTGTTTAGTCCAGGAAATGTGTTCTTCCGAAGATAATAAACCCTTTTTCTTCGTCGGGTGAGAGGGAATGACACTTCGATGGAGATCTGCATGGTCAAAACGTCTTCGCACTGTAATAGCTGATATTCTTCTCTCTGATGTTACAAGAGTGGCTTGCAAAAAGTTTCTTCTACTTCGGTCCGAAAGAGCTATAAAACGGTCTTTTGCAGGTACTGTAGCTTGTAGTCGGTTTGATATTGATTCCAGAGATGGTAGACCATATTGTGAGGCACATTAAAGTGCATGAGAGATCCTTATTTCCATCCATCTGACCGTCTGCCTTATTTCTTGAAAAATCCTTATTTCCATCCATCTGACTGCCTGCCACTTTAACGAATCAGGCAAATGATTTCTCTCATATTTTGCTTGCTCACCACTGACTATAGTGCATGAATCTGCTAACAAAATTTGAAAGTTAACAAAAATTAGCACGCGTTATTACGAAAGCCTGATGTTTTCATATTTTGCTCTCACTTATATATACTTCTAGTTTTCTATAAAAAAAGCTGTAGCAAGCGTATTTGCATAAATACAAGCTCTTTTTTTATCATTTATATAAACGATAAAATTTGTAATTAATATAATTTTTTTTTGGTGAGTTTTGAAAAACATGTTGTTCCTTTACTTTTGGAGGTCAGTGCAATTGTTCTATTTCATTAAAAAGTTTTTGAGTTTATTTTAAGTAAATTTTCTCTCTTTTTTTCAGAATTCTTATTTATAATTTTAGTTTTTTTATTATTATTCACATTTAATTTATGTAGAAAAGAAGACTTACACCTGCATGATGACATTTCTTATTCGCCAAACTACATAAAAACTAACCAAAGATAAGGCAACTGCCTAAACTACAACAAATATTTCAACTTCTGCTTCGATTATTTAGATATGAAAAACCTTTGTTATATAACAATCTTTATATAGCTTTCATTCAGTTATTATTTTTAGCAACTGTTATATTACATGCTGCTGAAAATATTACACAGTATTGATAAGCAATATCAAATTGTTTATTAGTTTCATTTAATCCAACTTATTAGTTAATTTGTTGAAATTAGCTAGGTTTTTAATGATTATATTCATTAGATTTAAACTAAATTCTTTATTCGTCTTAAGTATAATAACAATGTCAGATTTGAAGTTTCGATCCTATTTCAGCGCAGGGAAATCAAAGTCCAAGATTTTATAAACTAGTAACGACAGGTTTTTTATATGGTCCCTTAGACTCTTATGATAATTTCAATTTCCATGTACGAACTAAAATTTAAACAGTCATTTTGTTGTGAACTCATATTTTACTTATAGCTTTCTTGATAAAATGTTTATTTTTCTCTTAACGACATTTAGCAACCTTTAATTGCAAGTATTGACGAAACTTTTCGTTTAAAAACAAAGATTGTTGTGTTAGAGTGCAACAGGTTAGCACTCCAAGCACAAATTAGCGCTTGAAAAATTCAAACTACATATAAATATGAATATTCTATCTGTATTAAAATTAATGGGTGTGTTTAGCACAAAATACACCTATATATGAATTCCAGCATTTGTTTTATTATGAAAATGTTTTGGAGAAAAGCGTCAACATGTCTGGTTTGTCTTATAGGAGTCAATTATTTTTTATGGCGCAAGGTCCAAAAGTGGACATGCTGCGCCAAAATTAAAATCTTGAAGCAGATATTTATTTACTTACTTTTTATTTTTTTGGAAACCCAGGCAACATTAAAGTTTAAAAAAACAAAAATTAGTATATATATATATATATATATATATATATATATATATATATATATATATATATATATATATATATATATATATATATATATATATATATATAATTTTAAAATTTATATAGTACAAATTAAATATAGTGTAAAAAACCTATTGCCCTCAAAAAGGCAAATAGATTCCTGTGGGGTGGTTCCCAGGGCAAATCAAATAAGGTTAAAATATCACAGTTAAAAAAGAGTAAACGATATTGGTTAAAATATGGACATGAAATTAAAATATGATAAACAGTGACTGGTTCATCATACGTTTCACAATAAGGATTTAATTCGTTTAGAAACAAATGTCTATGTGTGAAACGTGTATGTCTGATACGAAAGCGAGTTAATCTAACATCAGCACTTCGTAGCGGTAAAACTGATAATGAGATGAGATATGGAAAAATGGCACACAATTTGTTGGTGATCTGCATGCTTCAAAACTCTTGGAAGAAGGAATAGACAAGATTTTTAACACACTTCCTCATATCTGAAAGGGGGATGGATAATGGCATTGAAATTGATGCCGCTTTAGCAGCCGCATCTGCCTTTTCATTTCTTTCGAGACCTACGTGACCTGGTATCAAACAAAATTTGATATCATACCCCTTGCCAGCAAGGGAATCCAATATTTGGAAAGTCTTGGACACAACTGGATGACAGTGAATGTTCGAATTTCCCAACGCTTCCAATACACTCAAGCTGTCAGTATACACGCAAAAGGAATGAGAATTTACAATATTCACGAGCTGAAGCGTATTACAAATCGCAGTAGCTTCAGCTGTAAAGATGTAGTAGGAAGCATGAAGGCTGTAACTGTATGTAACATTGTTCATAAAAATACCACAGACGACATATCCTGCTGTTTTTGAACCATCAGTGAAAATTTGCGTGTAGGAAGAATACTGACAGCGATGTGAATAATAGAGCTGTTGGAAAATTGTAGGGGTTGTGTATGATTTTCTACAGTTGGCAAATGGATTAATTATCTATATTTGTGGATCATAATTGAGCGATCGCTCGCACTTCTTCCGCAAATGTAATACATGCGGAAGAAAGGTTATTTTACGGTCAAATATCACTCCGAGGAATTTTACCTTACTGAAAACTGGTATAGGTGTGTTGTTTATACGAATAACAGGATCATTGTGGAGGCCAGTCTTTTTGCAGAAATGGACACAACTGCTTTTACTAGGAGATAGTGTATGGCCATTCTCAGCACACCATGCAGCTAATTTATTAATAGATGTTTGTGTTTTCTCAATTATATAAACGCATGTTTGATCCTTCACAAGATCATCAACATATAAGGTACTATGCACAGAAGATGAAAGTTGATCAGGTATGCTACTTATATGAAGATTAAAAAGGGTGACACTTAAAATACTTCTCTGAGGAACACCTTCAGGTTGGTTAAAAGTATTGGAGAAAACAGTACCAATACGAACTTTAAAACCAAGGGAGCGTAAAAAGTTTTGAATAAATATCGGCAAATTACACCTAAAGCCAAAATCATACATTCTACGGAGAATCCATAACGCCACGTACGTTTGTAAGTCTTCTCTATGTCGAAGAATATAGAAACTAGGTGGTTCCTCCGCACAAAAGCATTGCGGATCTGCGTTTCTAGATAAGTAATATTATCAAGAGTGGATCTTCTTTTACTGAAGCCATTTGTAAAGGATTGATATGAATACATTTATTTATTTCTAAGACATATACGAGACGGGCGTTGACCATACGTTCGAGAGTCTTACACAAGCAATTCGTCAGAGCTATTGGTCGATAATGTAAAGGAACAGAAGGATCCTTACCAGCCTTAAGGATCGGAATCACTATTGCTTCGATCCAAAGTGATGAAAATTTGTTTTCTGTCCAGATTCTATTGAACAAAAACAGCAAGTTCAACAGGGAATCCGGACTGAGATGACGAAGCATTTGATAGCTGATTCCATCAGGTCCTGGGCTAGTATCATTGGCCTGTGCTGTAATGTTCTTTTCAAATCCAACATTCGAAACTGACAGTTGTAAGGCAAAGCTTGTCCCTGGTTGAAACGAATTGGAGTTCGCTCAATCCGACTCTTAGTCCTTAAAAACGAAGAACTATAAGAGTCGTTACTTGAGACGGTAGCAAAGGTTTCACCAAGGACGTTAGCGATGTCCTTAGGAGAAGAGCATACATCAGCTCCGGATTTTAATATAAGAATAGAGAATTCCTTATAGATTCCATTGACTGCTTTTACTCTTCTCCACAGCTGTTTACTGGATGTGGAAGAAGTTATTGATGATACATAGCGTGACCAAGATTCCTTCTGACTTCGATGACGAGCTCTGCGAGCTAATGCTTTTGCTCTCTTAAAAGCGATAAGATTCTCCGTTGTGGGGTATCTTCTTAATAGCCCACATAACCTCCTCTATTTTTTATATATATCTTGGCATTCTTTGTTCCACCAAGTTTTGCAACGCCTGTGTGGTATGGAGGAAATTTTAGGTATTAATGCATCAGCTGCATTCTTAATTTTTTCTGTGACTTTACAAACAGCAATATCAACATCTTCGATCGAAACCATTTTATCATCAACAACTGCCAATTGTGTAAATAACGTCCAATCTGCCCGACTGTACACGTAAGTAGGTAAGCGTTGTCCTGCACTACTACCTCCAGTCTGAGAGATGACGAGAGGAAAATGATCGCTAATATGCAGATCATTTCCTACTGTTAGATTTAACAATGGCAGAAGAGATGGAGAACAAATGACCAGATCGAGAGAATGAAATGTTCTGTGGGTACATGGAAATATGTTTTCTCGTCGGTATTAAGCAGACAGACACTGTTATCTGAAATAAACCGCTCTATCTGCCGACCGCGAGAATTTGTATCATCACTTCCCTACAAGGAATTATGGCCGTTAAAGTCATATCACAGCAGAAATGGTGTTGGCAGCTATTCTATTAATGCATCGAGTTCCTCTTGGCGGATGACATCATGTTATGGCAAATATAAACTACAGACTGTCATCTAACATGCTGTATGGATTCGCACAGCTACAGCCTGTAGTGTAGTATTCAAAGTTTGGGCAGTAATGGGATAGTTATTGGACGTTAATATACAAAAAACCTCCAGACACTGCACCATCCTGACCACAGTTTTTTCTAAAGCTTTTAAACCCTCGCATGGAAAAGTTATTGCTGGACTCCAGGAATGTTTCCTGAAGTGCAACACATGCGGGGTTGTAGGCAAAAATTATAGACTTGATGACATAATGAGAACGCAAATCATGTCAGTTCCAAAAAACAAAGGAAGTTATTGTTCAGTTAGAAAAGCTCCTTTCCTGGAGCTGGAAGGCATTTCATCTGACATCTCCTCGAATGACAGATCTTCGTCAGAAGGATGTAGATATACAGTGTCAGCTTCCAGGGACAAAACTTTACGGGTGGATTTGGAGGGCCTAGAATTGCCCTCCTTTGCAGATTTTAGTTTTAAGGCCTTTAAAGCCTTCGGTGTAGCCATCGGAGCTTTTCTATGGAGAGTAGTTGTGGATTTTGTTTTTGGCTTTTTCTCAGAATTAGGAGGTAATTTAACTATTGGAAGTGACAGAGCATCCGTTTGAGTACTAGCCGTTCTGGTGACTTTGGCGGCGACAGTTGCATAGCTAACTCCTGCTTGAGGTGTACGAGCTGAAACAGCACGTCTCGCCTCGGGATATGAGCAATTGTTCTTAACTTTAGTGGTTGTAATCTCCTTTTCCAGTATCCAAATTGGACAACTTCTAGTGTAGGAGAGGTGATCACCTTTGCAGTTCACACACCTCTCCTTTGCAGTACAGGACGAGCTCTGTCGCGGCCAACTTCTGCGCAGCGAGCACAAATCAGTTTGCCCCTGCAAGCGGCTTTGGAGTGACCAAATCTCTGGCACTGGAAACAACGCAAAGGATTTGAAATAAATGGCCTGACAAATAGATGCATATACGCAGCTTTAATATGCTGCGGTAGGTCTGGCGTCGCAAATGTCAGTACGAGGTGTTTAGTATTGATGATCTGCTTTTTATACATCGCTTTTGTCTTTTATTTAATCATTTAATTTCTAATTTTCATAAAACTATTGAGGAAATTTTTTTGACTCCTTTTGAAATTTCAAAATCATGAACAGGTAATTATTTTGAAAATTAACAAACTTAAGCCGATGCATCGCTTAATATAATTACTAATCAAAATTTATACATTTAATCCCATAGTTCATGTCCTTTTCCTTTATTTTCAATATTAACCATTGCAGGAAGACACGAAGTTCTAATATATATCTTTATATTGGAAAATACTTTTCTTCTGGTTCAGTTCAAATTTTAAAATAACAATGTAAATAACGAAATATTAGCATTTTGAAAGACATGCTTCAAATTTAACAGTTAGGAAAAAAACAAAACAAGGACTTTAATTGTATATTGCAATTTCTAATAAAATATCATATGTTGCCAAATTTGTAAGTGTGAGAGAGATTGAGATTGAGTGAAAGCGCGCCACCAGAGACATCACCACCTATACCCTAAAAACACTCTCTTGTGACGTCATTAGGCAGTGTCTGAAATCAACTGTGTTCGTTCACGAATAAAATATTCCGAAGGAACTGATTTTATGCTGTTTAAAAGTCATTAGCAATCAATTTTATACTTTTAATTAATTCTGATATTATTTCCACAAAGAATGTTAAAAAATTAATAGCAGCTATATGAAAAAATTTATTCAACTATAACTTACACTTATATTAAGATCAAGTCTATGGAATTTTATTCAATATTGGAATTTATTATATATTTTCGTTGGTGAACTTTAAAAGGAAAAATATATTTGCGTTGACTATTAATATACCGAATCAACATAAAATTATTTTTATGCAATATATATAATTAATAATTCCTGTGCATTTTTTTTAAAATCCAGGTGCTATATTTTATTTCTAAAATAAGTATTATTATTATTTTTTTTTTATTCTAAAATAAACATTTTCTATTATGATTTAAAAATACTTCTGTATAAAATCTCTTAAATTTAAACATGATTAATTTATTAGTAAAATATATTCCATATATATGATAGGTGTACAGCATTTAATCGTTGAAGACTATTTTGTATAATTGAAGTGGAAAAATAAATAACAAAGTAGAAAATAATTTAATATAATCATATTTTTTTTTATATTCCTGCGAAAAACAATACACAAATTTAATTAAAAAAATTTAGTCCAGTATCATAATTGCCTTAAAGAGCAATTACGCAACATTTAAAACGCGTGTTCTTTATTTTTATACAGGCTAAAGGTACTGCCAGAGGGCCTCGTCAATCACAGAACTATGAGGAGAGCGGAGATGAAGACGTAAAGACGCGTATACTGATGTTGGACGATCATTAACTTTGTATTATTACTCTGTGCGATGTTATATTATTATTTGATATTCACATTTGTAAATATGTAAATATATTACTTTCTAGTTATTTCAGAACAATTATTAAATAATTTAAACCTCATCTGTCATTGTTTCTAAAAATGAAGCAATCGAACCCACATAAATATAATAACTTAATATCTCTCAATTATTATACAATAAAGTGACAGTAAAATAAATCGCGTGATAAAATATAATTTATTTGCAGAACAATATACTCTAAATTTTATATGACTATGTGTAATAACATTTATTGCCTGTTTTGTTTAAAATTAGTAATAATATATTTATATATTTTTGATCAGTTTTATTTCTGTTAATGTAAAAAATGCATTGTAATAATCAAATTGATTCTCTAAAGCACTCTATCTGCTCTTCAAAAGAATTGTTTTCTTATTTCTTTGGTGTTTTATTTGAATAAACTGCATGTTCCCTTTTTAAATCGATCTCGGAAACTGAAGTCTATTAATGATGAATTAAAATGCGTCCTCATTTTTGATTGGTTGACTATTTTAACACCATGTTCGACGTTTTTAGTTGCCTTACTTGCATTGTGAAGTTGGGAAAAAGAGTTACAGAAATTTTGTTCGCGGTTTTTCCAGAGAGTTATTTGTTAAATATAATTCAAATACTTTTATAACAAAGGAGAGAATCTTTATAAAAGAATGTTTAAGCGGAATTACTTAGTAAATATTTTGTATGCACTTGGTGTGCGAAATTTACAAACAGGCAATAATGGCTTAGCGTGTACAATGTTACACGCTTTCTTTGCAATAGTATTTCATATCACTATTGCATACGGGTGCTTAAACCTCTTTTATTTTCTAATTATTCGTTGTAATAGTCTGA
This sequence comes from Latrodectus elegans, assembly GCA_030067965.1. Lineage (NCBI taxonomy): Eukaryota > Metazoa > Arthropoda > Arachnida > Araneae > Theridiidae > Latrodectus > Latrodectus elegans. Next base: position 66,967,199 of record CM057812.1, on the reverse strand, counting down.
CATGCAAAAAAATGGTGTCTATAGAAGTGTTGTGGCGGACTCTGAATTGGTTGACTTGGTACTCTCTTTACCAGAAAAATATACCTTTAAGAAATATGCTTATTAAATGGGAATATATCCAGAAAAATTACAGAGGCATATTAAGAAAATATAGCTTTTTTTCAGGAATATTTGTTTTCATTTCATTGGCAGTTTGTTTAGCAATGACTATGACTCTTATTTACATATATTCCACTAATAAAGAAATAGTTGATAATATTCTTAAGAAACATTTACTTCTTCAGAGTGTCAGTTTATCTCATTCGCTTAAAATTCTTGTGATGACTCTTGAATACTGCACGTGTAGGATGTTTCTTGTAGTAATACAATCTCTGCTGACACAATATTATATTCATTGCTGCAATACGATAAATATCCTTCTTGAAGAATGTTCCCACCGACTGATGACCTCATCACCACTTACCAAATATCAAATACTCAATTTCTTCGAAGTATATGGAGAAATCCATGACGTGACAAAGATGCTGGAATCAGCCCTATCACCTTGTGCATTCTGGCTCGTTTTATCTCATTTCATCCAGTTGTTTCCTTTATTCGCTTTAGTTTTCGGAGTGGACAAGCGCAAAGAAATTATATTCGTATATGAAAGGTTATTCATTTCGTTAATTTCTGGAGTGTGGTTCTTCCTGCTGCCACTTGTTGCATCGAGAATTCCTGAGTCTGACCAGATTTTGCGGTACAACGTGAAGGAAAAAGCTTTTCATCTCATGAAGTCATCAGAAACTTTAGAAATGGGTGAACTGCTATGCAAATTCATCAATTCGAAACGTGAACTGGTTCTAAGTGCATGGGGAAATTTCCTATTCACCAAGAAATTACTGATGTCCTCGTTAGGAATTTTAATTACTTACAACCTTTTACTTGTACATTTAAATGTTTCTGAATAGTAGTGATGTGTGTAAGCAACATTATATGCAATACTTATGTGTCTAAACAAATTTCTCAGTAGGTAGATGTAATCTGCACATTGCTTCTGTTGTTGTTTTTGTTGTATGCCCCCGAGGACAGCATTACTAGACTAGGTCCACGAAAGAGTACACCTTTAAAAAGTCCAGTACCAAAAGTAGATTCTTTACCAGATCTCTCCCAGAGAGACCAAGGCATTGAAGAATATGTTCAAGAGAGGCCTGTTCATTTAAGCACTTGGAGCGAATTTTGAATTTCTTCGTACCCTGAATAAATTTCAAGTTACTAAGATGGCGACTTCTGAAACGGGCAATAACCTTTTGTTCTTGTCTATTAAGAGACCAGTAGCCAAGGAAGCACCTGGACGCGCGCAGTGGTACCAATGATGCTCAGAAGGGAGAATCCAAGTGGTTTAATTCTCGTGTTTAATCTTTGAATGAATCTTCTGAAATGTGAGAGGTGCCGACGGCACACCGTTCTCAGACACACCAGCTTTGGCCAAAGTGTCCGCAATTTCATTCCCTTCGAGATCCACGTGGGAAGGAAACCATTGAGGGTGAATATGATGTGATATGGACATGCGTTTTAATGTTTGAAGTATTGAAATCTCCGTCCTTTTTCTCACTTGTTGCCATCTGCCTAAATGCTGTATTGCACTTTTACTATCAGACAAAACGCAAATCTCATCTCTATGTAAAAGTGAATTCATGGAGTCCAGGGCTATCTCTATGGCAATAAGCTCACTACCGAACACCGAGCAATAATCAGGATTTCTCTTTTTCAGCCATAAGACACTATATTGCTGTTTGATGTAAATTTCGCTGCCAGTACGATTGAATTCATCTTTACTGCCATCCGTATAAACCTGTATGGCATCGCTCAGTATTTCTCCGTTTCTCTCAAAGGCCACCTGCCTCAGATACATTGCTTCTAGACTGGAAGGATTAAATGAGACTTGCTTTTTTTGCTCCATTATGGAAAAATCTTATTATTTTTTGTTGAAATATTTCTGGAATAAAATTTTTTGCATTAATTTTATTTGTAAGATGTAACGATTTTATTGAATAATTTGGAACTATGAGTGTATAGTGGTTTCACACCAATTTCTATCACAGAGAGCAAAATGCTCTTAGTCGTCAGTTAATGTCATCACAAACATTAGGTGAGATATCAGTTAATTGTTCAACTAAGTGAACAATTAACTGATATCTCATGTGGTTTTATTTTTGGGAGTTCCGTGTAATGCACAACAAGCAGTCTTAAATTACTCAGTCACTGAAAGGCTGTAATTTCTTTGTGTTTTAGTTTTTGTCAATCTTCAGAATAGCTAGTTTGATCTCATAAATCACTAAATGTAAAGGAAATTTTGAGGGGACATGTTTCCTGTTCTATATCAATTTGCGTTACTTAATATTATAAGAATGAATACATTAATTTGGAACTAACAAGTTAATTATTACTTTCAGTCTGGATTTACAGATAAAATGCACTTTCATGTTATCTATTAATTGCTGCACAATATTTTAATTTATAGACTTATTTTCAGCTCTCAGTAACAAGATATTTTTTGAGTAGGTATGATTAAAATAATTTATAACATTGTTAAAAATGTGCTAATGAAATAAATTTTCTTCGTTTATATTGTTATAAAATTTCATTTCATTTTTGTAAAATTTAAATCACAAGTCAAAAATATGCATGTTTTATATATATATATATATATATATATATATATATATATATATATATATATATATATATATATATATATATATTAAATATATATATATATATATATATATATATATATATATAATTAAATGAACTTGAACTATATATATATATATATATATATATATATATATATATATATATATATATATATATAGTTCAAGTTCATTTAATTATTTTATTTATTATATTATAAAATTTCATGAAATTTTATCAAGTTTTGTTCTCTAATGCAAAATATTTAATATAAGGCAAAATAAAAACTTAGGAAGAAATCAGAAAAATTTCTGGAACTTTATTATAAAGCATTATGCATGTATGCATCACAAGTAATATTCTAGTCACTCCTAAGAAACAAAGGGATGCAGTACTACAAATTAGCCCCAATTTTCCCAAACTCATCTACTCATTGATGATTATTAATTTGAAACAGTTGATGAATTTATCGATCTTGGATCAACGGTTAACAAAAATAATGACATTCTCCCAGAGGTAAGAAAACATTTAACTGCATCTAATAAAGCCTTTTTCGGCCTAAGACATTTAATTTTTTTATCAAGAAAAACTAAGTTACAGATCTATAGAACGCTTATCTGTCCCATTTTGACCTATGCCTCGGAAACCTGGACTTTGACTGTAAGAGAGAGGAGAGGCTGTTGGGCCTATTTGAACGCAGGATTTACAAGGAGCCAGACGTTGTACATCATATTAAAGTAAGCCGTCATAATTGGGTTGGACATGTTACTAGAATAAAGGGCAATAAAACACTAAGGGAAATTTTTTTGCAAAACATATCAGCGTGAGAAGAATAGGAAGAGCAAAGCTAATGGGTGGATGCAGTCGAAGAAGACTGCAGGGTCCTTGGATAAAAAAACTGGAGGAGTTTGGCTGCCAGTAGACGTGGCTGGAAGAAACTTGTTCAGAAGGCCTTGACCCATTCTGGGCTGGCGCGCCATGAATGATGATGATGATTACAAGTTAGCTGTGGAGAGAGAAAATTATTTCAAAGAACACTATAATATAATTTATTGATTAATGAGAGAAGGACTTAATTTATATTATTATTCATTATTATTATTATTTTTATTTTGTGTTTTAGTTGGCTAGGTTAAAAAATAACAACTCTGCAGTTGTTAGCATCGCTGCCCTAAAAAGTATTTTCGGCTAATAACTGCAAATATATTTCCTCTATAAACTTATTAAAATTTGCAATGGTTAGTTTTGTTATATTTGCATTTAAAAATTTTAAATTTTGAATATCTTACAATTATAACTTCGGACGCGCGCCAAGATAGTTTGACAGTAAAAGAGAAGAGGCAGTTGGGGGCAGGATCTTAACAAGTGTCTTCGGAGGTACCAAAGAAAACGGTGTCTGGCGCAGAAGATACAACAGCCTACTGATTTTACAAGCCAGACGTCGTACATCACATCAAAATAGGCTACATTAATTGGATTGGGCATGTTATCAGAATGAAAGACAATAAACTCTTAAGAAAATTTTCTCAGCAAAACCCATCAGCACAAGAAGAAGACCATGCTGAGATGAGTGGATATAGTCGAAGCAGACTGTAGAGTCCTTGGGACAAGAAATTGGAGGAGTTTGGCTGTCAGCTGAGGTGGCTGGAACAAACTTGATAAGAAGGCTTTGGCCCATCTTGGGCTAGCATGAGATGAATGATGATGATTATTGTAACTTCCGAAATACAATACTCTTTCAAATTCGAAATTTATATCATGAAATTCATAGCAGAAGATATATTCTCTGATTGTACAGTACCGAAAAATTTTGGTACTGAAGTTAGGGATGTAATTAGGAAATATTTGTCGCTGGATATGTTATGAATTCATAAATTTAACATGTTTTCCCTGCTTTTAAAAATTTCAACCAAATTTTGAAGTTAAGAAAATCGGCAAAAATAATTTTTTAATTGACATAATTAACGTATACGCATTTTTCAAATACTGATTATGCCCCATTGTTTCATATATATATACATATATGAAGGAAAATAAATATATATCCTTGTGTACTAAGGAATACCACACAGAGCCCGAAGGTACAACAAATGTACTACATAAGAAATAGAAATAAATCATGAAATGAAAAAAAAAATAATAAAAGAAGGCAGAGAGAAAAAAGATGTAAAAGTAAAAAAGGAGCTTGATAACAACATAGATAATTTTTTTAAACAATGCAAAAGTCTCTTTCTTCACTAAGTCCACCAAAATCGGGGGCCTTTGTTATTTAAGTCTTTGCGAAGTTCGTTCCTTTCTTGTGAAACAGATGCGCATTCAAGAAGAATATGTTAAGGGTTGTCAATCTTGGAGTTGTACATGCAGACGTCACTGTTTTTAATGTGGAAACGGTGTAGGTAGCTGTTGAATTTTCCATGTCCAGTGAGGAATTGCGTAATTTTGAAGTCAGTGTAGAACCAGTGGTTCTTAATTCTGCAGGGAACTGAAGGAAAAAAAAGATTTAGTCCACTTACAATTGGGAGAGGAAACAAAACCTGAGTTCCATTGTGATAATGTTCTTTAAGGTAATGGTTTTAAAAAAGATTTGCGAAGACTGGTATCTAGTGTATTTCCATACACACTATTATGACCCTTGACATGTGAGAAACCGAAGGAAATATTTTTGATATTGCGCATATTAATTGAAGTCTGGACTTCTACTATAAGTTCTTCAAGGCTTGTTACATCTTGCAGAACCAGTAAGGATGGTATCGAGTCACTGCAAATAAATATTTTTAAAAAGTTTGCTTATGGCATCTTAAACAGCAAGATTAATGCATAATTCCGCTTGGAAAATCTAACAATAATCATTAATGCGGTAAACCTGATGACTCATTTCAAAACCCTTCTGAAAGCATACCTATGCTAGACCTATTTTTTTCGTTAACCATTCTCTTATATGAGATTGTATTTTCTGACTACAATTATGTCATGCTGTAATATCTATTATCCTTTTCTACAATTTCTCAGTGACTATATAGCGCATAAAGCATTAAAATTATTTTTATAAAATTTCAATCACCTAATTGTTTCATAAAAGTTTTTATTAATTTCTTAATATGTTTTTCTATGATAATTAATCCTAATAATGCTTCAAAAGTCTAGTTGTTCGTTTACAAAATACTAAGGTAACTTTAGATATTATTGGCCGATTGGCATCATGTGAGGGATAGTACTAGTGCAAATATCCTCAGGAAACTAAAACATCTTTCCTATGGTCATCATGTCCACTTTTAGTGGATTCCATCCCATGTGCCGGTGCAAGCGATTTGACCACGCCTTCCGCTTCTCTTACTCATATGGAGCTTTTTCTATATTTAAGTCAACTACCATGGCTTCCTAGATTGTCCCACCTGTACAACTTTGGTACCAGGTGAGGTGTCCTGGTGGCTTCTTGACTCCTGGCTGCAGTAGACGAGATAAAACTGCGCTAGTACGTTTTCTAAGCGGCCATCTGCTTTCCATGACTTTCGTAGATGGTAACAAACATTTTAAGATCTGCACTAAGTGTTCTTCGGAGCACATTTTGTCTTGTTTGGGACTTAACAAACAAGAACTGATTCGGAATCCCCTTCTGATGCTTGACTTTTTAGGGTGAATGGACCTGATCTAGCTTTGCTGATCACGGGGATTGGAAACAACCCAACAAGAATGTAAATAGTTAACCCAGGCATTCTATTTTAAAAGAAGTGGAAAAGATAAAATTAATCCATATGATTGCTTTTTCAAAACAAAAATTTCATGAGCCTGGCTGCTTTTTTAGTTTTTCGAAACTTTGACACCTTCTAGTGGACAGGCTAAAAACCGAAGTCCTTTGTAAGCCATTTTTAAATCTAACTCTTATTTCTTTCCGGTTGGATTTACTATCGGTAGTGGGTCATATTCAGGTGTCGCATTAAGAAACCCAAAAACTCTTAAGCACACTCCCATGTTGAAAGTGGGTGAATTTGAAGTCTGAACCTAATGCTCTAAAGAGCAGTGCCATACCACTGGAACATGTTGATCTCAGATTTTGGATAGTGGGAGAGATCGGGTATTTGTGTGTGTGTATTTGATTCTAAATTTTCCGTAAACTGTTCATTCTTCTAGCTTCGTTATCAAAAAAGTGCCGTAGAAAAATAAACTAATTCAGTTGATTTATCTTTAAACATTCTTCACTATTACATCTCATTGACTAATATTATTTTGCAGAAAATTTAAAATAAAAATTTATATTCTTCACAATCTCTTGGTCCCCTTATATATACACTACTGGCCATTAAAATTGCTACACCTAGAAGGCGACATGCTACACACGTGAAATTTTTACGAAAGGAAGAAGGTGCTGTGATATGAAAATGATTAGCTTTTCAGCGCATTCAGACAAAGCAGACGCCAGTAGCGACACCTACATTGTGCTTAAATGAGGAAATTGTTCAGCCGGTTCCTCATACACAAATTGCATTTGAACGTTGTTGCCTGGTGAAAAGTTGCTGTGATGCCTCATGTAAGAAGGAGAAATGCGTACCAGCACGTTTCTGACTTTGATAAAGGTCGAATTGTTGCGTACCGGAATTGCGGTTTATCTTATCGCAGTATTGCTGCTCGCGTCGGACGAGATCCAATGACTGTTAGAAGAATATGGAATCGATGGGTCCAGGACGGTAATACGGAACGCCATGCGGGAACTAAACGGCCACCTATAAATAGCAGCCGAGAAGACTGGCATATTATCCGCATGGCCTTAATGGATCGATGCAACCATGTCATGAGCCGTGAGTCAAGAAACGGGGTCGTTTGGAAGACAAAAGTGTCTGCACGAACAGTTCGACGACGTTTGCAGAAGCATGGACTCTCACCTTGGAGACCATGGCTGCGGCTTCCTTGACGCTGCGTCATAGACAAGAGCACATTCAATGGTGTGATCAACGACGAACCTGGGCGCACGAATGGCGAGATGTCATCTTTTCAGATGAATCCAGGTTCTGTGTACAGCATCATGATGGTCGCATCCGTGTTTGGCGGCATCGTGGTGAACGCACACTGGCAGCGTGCATTCGTCATCGTCATACTGGCCCATCACCTGGCGTGATGGTATGGATAGCCATTGGATACACATCTCGGTCACCTCTTGTTCGCATTGACGGTGCTTTGAACAGTGCACGTTACATTTCTTGTGTTACGACCCATGGCTCTATCCTTTATTCGAGCCCTGCGAAACCCTGCGTTTCAGCAGGATAATGCCCGACTGCATATTGCCGGTATTGTACGGACCTTCCTTGATACGGATCCTTGATCTGCATTTCTTCCTGATGTAGCAATTTTAATGGCCAGTAGTGCATATATTTATATTTATTTGATGAATTTATTGATAATTTGTTAATAGCAAAATCACACAACAAATTATAATTTATAATTAATATATTACTTATATTTTAATACGAATTTTTATAATTTCCTTATTAGAAAGCACATTTACATAAATTATTTCTCTTCAAATATATTCAAGCTTAAAAATTAATTCGTCTAAAAGCAAATTTTATAAAAATTAAAATAAGAATTCATAATATACTACAAAAAGCTTTTGTTTATGATTTTCTATTTTTATTTTGGAAACTTGAAGAAGAAAAAGTCAATTAGTAGTGAGAAAAGAAGTTTTTATAGTTACATGGGAAGTATTATATTAGTGTTAGAGATTTGTAAAAACGAGCCATTATTCTATAAAGTTTTCTCGGGCCTATTTATACGTAACTGTTTAAAATATGACAAAAAAATCGTTTATTTTTATTGATGTATTTCTTTACATTTGTCAAGCATTTATATGTGAATTATGTATTTCTTTGATTTGTAATATTCCGTATTTAATTATAGCCATTATATGGGTTATTCTTATACAAATGTAATGTTACTGATTTGCAAACTTTAATATGAAACTGAAACAGGGATTTATTGATTCACTATAGGGAAGAGTGTAAAGTAATCCCTATCGTTTGGTGTACAACCAAGTTATCTCGAAGTGACGACCTTTATTAACATGTAAGAGGTGCGTCCATCATTGCCATGTAAGAAATAGAAATAAGTTTTTCTCCACACTCCAAGTGCTTTTTGTATTTGGTTTTGTTATTCATAAAAAATTAAAAAAAAAAATGGAGCAAAGATTAATTTAAATTACAAGTTTTATCTTTTAAAAAATGTTTGACTCTTTGTACTATTTTAAATGATCAAAAAAAAAGTAGTTTTAATTGAATAATTTATGTTTATAATGTATGCAAATTTTGATTTCTTCATGATTTTTGGATAAAAAAACTGGAGGAGTTTGGCTGCCAGTAGACGTGGCTGGAAGAAACTTGTTCAGAAGGCCTTGACCCATTCTGGGCTGGCGCGCCATGAATGATGATGATGATTACAAGTTAGCTGTGGAGAGAGAAAATTATTTCAAAGAACACTATAATATAATTTATTGATTAATGAGAGAAGGACTTAATTTATATTATTATTCATTATTATTATTATTTTTATTTTGTGTTTTAGTTGGCTAGGTTAAAAAATAACAACTCTGCAGTTGTTAGCATCGCTGCCCTAAAAAGTATTTTCGGCTAATAACTGCAAATATATTTCCTCTATAAACTTATTAAAATTTGCAATGGTTAGTTTTGTTATATTTGCATTTAAAAATTTTAAATTTTGAATATCTTACAATTATAACTTCGGACGCGCGCCAAGATAGTTTGACAGTAAAAGAGAAGAGGCAGTTGGGGGCAGGATCTTAACAAGTGTCTTCGGAGGTACCAAAGAAAACGGTGTCTGGCGCAGAAGATACAACAGCCTACTGATTTTACAAGCCAGACGTCGTACATCACATCAAAATAGGCTACATTAATTGGATTGGGCATGTTATCAGAATGAAAGACAATAAACTCTTAAGAAAATTTTCTCAGCAAAACCCATCAGCACAAGAAGAAGACCATGCTGAGATGAGTGAATATAGTCGAAGCAGACTGTAGAGTCCTTGGGACAAGAAATTGGAGGAGTTTGGCTGTCAGCTGAGGTGGCTGGAACAAACTTGATAAGAAGGCTTTGGCCCATCTTGGGCTAGCATGAGATGAATGATGATGATTATTGTAACTTCCGAAATACAATACTCTTTCAAATTCGAAATTTATATCATGAAATTCATAGCAGAAGATATATTCTCTGATTGTACAGTACCGAAAAATTTTGGTACTGAAGTTAGGGATGTAATTAGGAAATATTTGTCGCTGGATATGTTATGAATTCATAAATTTAACATGTTTTCCCTGCTTTTAAAAATTTCAACCAAATTTTGAAGTTAAGAAAATCGGCAAAAATAATTTTTTAATTGACATAATTAACGTATACGCATTTTTCAAATACTGATTATGCCCCATTGTTTCATATATATATACATATATGAAGGAAAATAAATATATATCCTTGTGTACTAAGGAATACCACACAGAGCCCGAAGGTACAACAAATGTACTACATAAGAAATAGAAATAAATCATGAAATGAAAAAAAAAATAATAAAAGAAGGCAGAGAGAAAAAAGATGTAAAAGTAAAAAAGGAGCTTGATAACAACATAGATAATTTTTTTAAACAATGCAAAAGTCTCTTTCTTCACTAAGTCCACCAAAATCGGGGGCCTTTGTTATTTAAGTCTTTGCGAAGTTCGTTCCTTTCTTGTGAAACAGATGCGCATTCAAGAAGAATATGTTAAGGGTTGTCAATCTTGGAGTTGTACATGCAGACGTCACTGTTTTTAATGTGGAAACGGTGTAGGTAGCTGTTGAATTTTCCATGTCCAGTGAGGAATTGCGTAATTTTGAAGTCAGTGTAGAACCAGTGGTTCTTAATTCTGCAGGGAACTGAAGGAAAAAAAAAGATTTAGTCCACTTATAATTGGGAGAGGAAACAAAACCTGAGTTCCATTGTGATAATGTTCTTTAAGGTAATGGTTTTAAAAAAGATTTGCGAAGACTGGTATCTAGTGTATTTCCATACACACTATTATGACCCTTGACATGTGAGAAACCGAAGGAAATATTTTTGATATTGCGCATATTAATTGAAGTCTGGACTTCTACTATAAGTTCTTCAAGGCTTGTTACATCTTGCAGAACCAGTAAGGATGGTATCGAGTCACTGCAAATAAATATTTTTAAAAAGTTTGCTTATGGCATCTTAAACAGCAAGATTAATGCATAATTCCGCTTGGAAAATCTAACAATAATCATTAATGCGGTAAACCTGATGACTCATTTCAAAACCCTTCTGAAAGCATACCTATGCTAGACCTATTTTTTTCGTTAACCATTCTCTTATATGAGATTGTATTTTCTGACTACAATTATGTCATGCTGTAATATCTATTATCTTTTTCTACAATTTCTCAGTGACTATATAGCGCATAAAGCATTAAAATTATTTTTATAAAATTTCAATCACCTAATTGTTTCATAAAAGTTTTTATTAATTTCTTAATATGTTTTTCTATGATAATTAATCCTAATAATGCTTCAAAAGTCTAGTTGTTCGTTTACAAAATACTAAGGTAACTTTAGATATTATTGGCCGATTGGCATCATGTGAGGGATAGTACTAGTGCAAATATCCTCAGGAAACTAAAACATCTTTCCTATGGTCATCATGTCCACTTTTAGTGGATTCCATCCCATGTGCCGGTGCAAGCGATTTGACCACGCCTTCCGCTTCTCTTACTCATATGGAGCTTTTTTCTATATTTAAGTCAACTACCATGGCTTCCTAGATTGTCCCACCTGTACAACTTTGGTACCAGGTGAGGTGTCCTGGTGGCTTCTTGACTCCTGGCTGCAGTAGACGAGATAAAACTGCGCTAGTACGTTTTCTAAGCGGCCATCTGCTTTCCATGACTTTCGTAGATGGTAACAAACATTTTAAGATCTGCACTAAGTGTTCTTCGGAGCACATTTTGTCTTGTTTGGGACTTAACAAACAAGAACTGATTCGGAATCCCCTTCTGATGCTTGACTTTTTAGGGTGAATGGACCTGATCTAGCTTTGCTGATCACGGGGATTGGAAACAACCCAACAAGAATGTAAATAGTTAACCCAGGCATTCTATTTTAAAAGAAGTGGAAAAGATAAAATTAATCCATATGATTGCTTTTTCAAAACAAAAATTTCATGAGCCTGGCTGCTTTTTTAGTTTTTCGAAACTTTGACACCTTCTAGTGGACAGGCTAAAAACCGAAGTCCTTTGTAAGCCATTTTTAAATCTAACTCTTATTTCTTTCCGGTTGGATTTACTATCGGTAGTGGGTCATATTCAGGTGTCGCATTAAGGAAACCCAAAAACTCTTAAGCACACTCCCATGTTGAAAGTGGGTGAATTTGAAGTCTGAACCTAATGCTCTAAAGAGCAGTGCCATACCACTGGAACATGTTGATCTCAGATTTTGGATAGTGGGAGAGATCGGGTATTTGTGTGTGTGTATTTGATTCTAAATTTTCCGTAAACTGTTCATTCTTCTAGCTTCGTTATCAAAAAAGTGCCGTAGAAAAATAAACTAATTCAGTTGATTTATCTTTAAACATTCTTCACTATTACATCTCATTGACTAATATTATTTTGCAGAAAATTTAAAATAAAAATTTATATTCTTCACAATCTCTTGGTCCCCTTATATATACACTACTGGCCATTAAAATTGCTACACCTAGAAGGCGACATGCTACACACGTGAAATTTTTACGAAAGGAAGAAGGTGCTGTGATATGAAAATGATTAGCTTTTCAGCGCATTCAGACAAAGCAGACGCCAGTAGCGACACCTACATTGTGCTTAAATGAGGAAATTGTTCAGCCGGTTCCTCATACACAAATTGCATTTGAACGTTGTTGCCTGGTGAAAAGTTGCTGTGATGCCTCATGTAAGAAGGAGAAATGCGTACCAGCACGTTTCTGACTTTGATAAAGGTCGAATTGTTGCGTACCGGAATTGCGGTTTATCTTATCGCAGTATTGCTGCTCGCGTCGGACGAGATCCAATGACTGTTAGAAGAATATGGAATCGATGGGTCCAGGACGGTAATACGGAACGCCATGCGGGACCTCAACGGCCACCTATAACTAGCAGCCGAGAAGACAGGCATATTATCCGCATGGCCGTAATGGATCGTGCAACCATGTCATGAGCCGTGAGTCAAGAAACGGGGTCGTTTGGAAGACAAAAAGTGTCTGCACGAACAGTTCGACGACGTTTGCAGAAGCATGGACTCTCACCTTGGAGACCATGGCTGCGGCTTCCCTTGACGCTGCGTCATAGACAAGAGCACATTCAATGGTGTGATCAACGACGAACCTGGGCGCACGAATGGCGAGATGTCATCTTTTCAGATGAATCCAGGTTCTGTGTACAGCATCATGATGGTCGCATCCGTGTTTGGCGGCATCGTGGTGAACGCACACTGGCAGCGTGCATTCGTCATCGTCATACTGGCCCATCACCTGGCGTGATGGTATGGATAGCCATTGGATACACATCTCGGTCACCTCTTGTTCGCATTGACGGTGCTTTGAACAGTGCACGTTACATTTCTTGTGTTACGACCCGTGGCTCTATCCTTTATTCGAGCCCTGCGAAACCCTGCGTTTCAGCAGGATAATGCCCGACTGCATATTGCCGGTATTGTACGGACCTTCCTTGATACGGATCCTTGATCTGCATTTCTTCCTGATGTAGCAATTTTAATGGCCAGTAGTGCATATATTTATATTTATTTGATGAATTTATTGATAATTTGTTAATAGCAAAATCACACAACAAATTATAATTTATAATTAATATATTACTTATATTTTAATACGAATTTTTATAATTTCCTTATTAGAAAGCACATTTACATAAATTATTTCTCTTCAAATATATTCAAGCTTAAAAAATTAATTCGTCTAAAAGCAAATTTTATAAAAATTAAAATAAGAATTCATAATATACTACAAAAAGCTTTTGTTTATGATTTTCTATTTTTATTTTGGAAACTTGAAGAAGAAAAAGTCAATTAGTAGTGAGAAAAGAAGTTTTTATAGTTACATGGGAAGTATTATATTAGTGTTAGAGATTTGTAAAAACGAGCCATTATTCTATAAAGTTTTCTCGGGCCTATTTATACGTAACTGTTTAAAATATGACAAAAAAATCGTTTATTTTTATTGATGTATTTCTTTACATTTGTCAAGCATTTATATGTGAATTATGTATTTCTTTGATTTGTAATATTCCGTATTTAATTATAGCCATTATATGGGTTATTCTTATACAAATGTAATGTTACTGATTTGCAAACTTTAATATGAAACTGAAACAGGGATTTATTGATTCACTATAGGGAAGAGTGTAAAGTAATCCCTATCGTTTGGTGTACAACCAAGTTATCTCGAAGTGACGACCTTTATTAACATGTAAGAGGTGCGTCCATCATTGCCATGTAAGAAATAGAAATAAGTTTTTCTCCACACTCCAAGTGCTTTTTGTATTTGGTTTTGTTATTCATAAAAAATTAAAAAAAAAAAAATGGAGCAAAGATTAATTTAAATTACAAGTTTTATCTTTTAAAAAATGTTTGACTCTTTGTACTATTTTAAATGATCAAAAAAAAAGTAGTTTTAATTGAATAATTTATGTTTATAATGTATGCAAATTTTGATTTCTTCATGATTTTTGGAAAAAATAGCGTTTATTGAATTTGATTTATTGCATTACAAACTCTTCTTAAGTTACATCTAAGATCATGTTTGAAATAATTCCTCCATGTAATTTTAAAGGATACTGTATTTTAATGTTTATTTAAGCAAGAGAGAATAATACAAAGTATTTGGTATGCAAAACTATTTCGTGTAAAAAAATTTAATGGGTATAAAAATATAATAAAATAAAACATAAAAATTTTATTTTAATCGAAAAATATATATAAAATTTAATTGCATCATAAAAATCATTTCTTGTTGAGAGAGAATAATAGTTAGTGTAGTATATCAAAGTTTGTGCACTATAAAATATATCTATCCAGATTTATATTAGTGTTAAGAGATTTAAAATAAACAATAAAGTAAAAAATGAGTAGTAAATTTTCTATAATTCTGTTATCATGTCTATAATAATAATGAATTAAATATTTAAAGAAAAAAATTTCGAAATGCAGATGATTTCGTCAACATGTTTACCAATTACGAAAGTAATTTGGTACTATTCTGCATACCTTCGTAAGTATTACACATGTGACTAATTTGACCAATGAGCGATCACATTTTGCTCATGGGTTGAACAACCAGTTGTTCAACTACTATAGCTATCAGGTGAATACCACTTTCTAATTCTTCGGTTCAGATTGCTACCTTATGGTGTTAACCTACTGGTCAAGGTTGATGTTGTGAATACGGGAGTAAGCGTCGATGATCCACTTTCTTCGTACAGTCACTTGACTGGCTTCTCATTCCGTTGGTTCATAAGATGCTGATGAGATGTTTAGATTGTGCCATTTACCACGTTTAGAGTGAATGGAGCTCATGATTGACAGTAATACTTGTCTGTTCATGGGTGGTTATATTGTTACAAAATTTAATTGAAAGATAACACAGAAAGTTCTAATTTAACTAAACTCTATGGCATGATAGCCCATATGGGCCAAGGCCTACAATGCTCATCTCTGTTTTCCTGACCGGGCCCTGGGGTGTGAAGCATATGTTCCAATTAGGTAGTCAATCTAACGTGAAAGCCTCAGTATTTAATTCCCAAGCATTCTTGGTACTCAGTTTATCTGCCCACTACTGGGATGAAAGGCTGAGTAGACCTTGCCCAGATCGAGGATCGAACCACGGACTGTGTCTTGGGTGCATCTCGGAAAGTTCTCTCAGGTGTAACTTGCATGGTAATAATCTTAAAATTACTGCATATACGCTTCTATATAGAGTAGTAATATTTAAATAATAATCATATAAGTAATTTTATTATTAAATTCTCTAATTACATATAATAAAAAGTTTTTAATTATATTCACACTTTAATATTTCTTGGGTAAATAAAATACTTGCTTAGTACATGAGTACCAGGATAAGCAGTTAACACAATGTTTATTTGTATATATTAAAACAGGAAACTCATAGTGCTGATAATGCAAAAATTCAACAGATGGCGCCACTAAAAAGTCAATTATGAAAGATTACTTGAAACAAATTTAGAAATTGGATTGGATGGTTTAGTAGGAGGACTGATCTAGGCCTGTGAAAATTTTCCACAAGTTATATGGATCATAATTTTCAATTGCTGGAGTTTCGGTATAATTAATGTTGTAGATTCTTTTCATAGAACCGAAAGGCCATATATTTGATATAACTCGTAAAAATCGGCATTGCCAAATTACTTCTTATTAGTTTATTGCGGAAGTAGGATTCTGCCTTGATTCTGAATGACAGAATTTTCCTCTTTTGGCTCTCGAGGGATTTCAAATTAGTTATACATGCTCCTCCCCAAAGTGGAGTAAAAACTGTGGTTAAGTTACCGCGAAAAGAGGTTGTACCTTAACCGTATGTCAGTTTATGGCCCAGAATGCATTCCATCCTTGACAAGGTGTTCCTAACCTTCTTTCATTCGATATAACGCTCTTGATTTGACTCCATGTTCCCATTTCGCAAATTACACACGAGAGAGCGTTTTAGGCACATGAGTTGGTCAGGGATATAATCAATTTATGTATGACCATGTGCTGCTGCTGTTGTTGCACCAGCATGCTGCCCAGTATCTAGCTCTGAATTGGGCTCTATCAGATAGATAGAAGCAGCTGGGTGGATTCTTAGTAATTTTAAAGCAGAGACCAAGCAGAAGACCCTCAATAATTGGACTGTCACCCCCAAAGATATCATCTCTGTAGGAGAACATTGCTACTACGCCCAGTTTTAACATGCCCCAGCCGCCATTAGCGAACTTGGAATATCTTCGATCGGCTGGAATTCGAACTCACAATCTTCCGATAGTGAGAATAACACCCTAACCAACTAGGCCACCACAGCCTCGATCATGGGCTGTGGTAACTTAGTGATTATGAAAGTGGTCTTCTCCTCGCAAGAGAGGGGTTCGATTCCCAATGCCGCCAAAGATCCACCGAGTACACGCAATATAGATGCATGTTAAATCTGTGAAATCAAAAGTCCTGTGGTCGGTCATTGAGAAGTTACCATGGTCTGGAGAAAATTTCCTCCCCCCTTCAGATCAATGTCAAAATTGAGGGAGTGGATCCTCTTATAGTGCCATCTATCGGAGGAATTTAGATCAAAGTCATGGTGGGGCATTGGTTAAATGAATGACGCACCCTATTGACTTCAATTCGCATAGCCAACGGCAAAGCGACTCTTGTCAAAGGGTCATAAATAACTACAACAACCTATGACTATATGTACTATTTTTAGCTCTGAATACGTCCACAATCTAGCAATTAATCATCGCTGTTCACGGTTTCAGGTTAAAAATTTTGTGTTTTTATTGTAAAAATAGCAATTTTTTGTATTTTAAAAGACGATGATTCTCAGAACAAGTGTTATTATAATAAAAAAAAAAACATTACAATTTAATACAGAATAAGAACAGTTTTTATTCGCAATCAAAAAGACAAATTGCGCATGCTCCATATGTCATGCAAGAGTGGCACTTCCATAAAGAGGAAACGTATATAAAACTTCTCAAAATCATTTAAAGAAGCTTTAAATGGATTACATTGTTAACAAAAGTTAAAAAAAAAGAAACTCTAAATCTTAATGAATTGGGCAACAATTCTATTTCATTAAGCTCAATGCATTATTGAAAGGTTCAACAACTGCAACTTTTAGTGAAATTATATGCTAGCAATATATAAAAAAAATCTCGCAAATGCAGAAATGATAAAAAAATTAAAAACCATTGATTTATTATTCTTTTTATTTAAATGCAATTATAAAATTATTTCACAACTAAAGTCATGCAAGTTTTGCGTAAAAAATCAACTCATGAAAAAAAAATGCATCAAAAAATTCCAATTTGTAATATTGTATCTATGATGGGAATAAGCTGCGCAGTAAATGGATTTTCAATTTATATCTATCTGAAATGATGACTTACTAATTTTTCTTTTTCTATCCTTTTATAATACATCAACAACACTTTGTTGTAAAATTGTAAATGGTTATATTCTGGGAATCTATATTAAAAATTTGAACTCACAGTTCGAGGAAGTTTTTAGAAAAATCTTTCTTTTTTCCAAACCCAATTAGAATAAAAATGAATAAATATACCTTTTACCACGATTTAGAGATCTACAACAAAAAGTAAAAGATTCTTGCAATAAAAAAAATTGGTGTACTTTCAATTTTCAAATATTTGCTTGATTAGTTTTAACTTTTGTCATTAATATACCAAGTCATATTTATAAATTGAATTTATAACTACAAAAGAAAAATCTCAAAATCTTTAATTTGTATTTAAATTTGAAAGTCTCGTTTTATATCGTTCCTTATTTCAAATGAATAATTAAATATTTGAATATTGGTTATTTATTAATAATTAAATATTGGTCTATTTATTAATTATTTTATTAATATTATTTGGATTTTTTTCGTTTAGTGAATGGGATATGTATACCAAATATAGAAAATTTAAGACTAGAATATTTATATCAAAAATACATGTTAATGTAGAAAATAAAGATTTTCGAAATAATGTTTTTCTAAATACGTTATTATTTGAATAAAATGGTTCAATGTCGCATTATAAATGCTTGCGTTTATTTCTAAATCATTTATATGTACATTTTCTGATAAAATTATACATTAACATTCCCCATAAAAAAAACAGATTAAAAGTTTAAAGAAATAGAGTTATTAGACCTGATATTTCAACATCATTACTTCCAAACGTTTAATAAATGCATCGAAATCCTTAAACTCTTTCAGAAAAAGAGGAAATGAAGTTATATTGTTCGTTATAACGAGAGAAATTTTCCTCCCTTTAATTTCAAATAGGTGTAAAAAAATATCACGTTATTTTTTTATATTATTATTTTAGTTAACTTATTATTTTTTCAGTCATTATAATATAGATATTTAAACCATTTACTAATGATAGTATTGTGGAATATTTTAAATTTACTATTTCAGATTGTTTAAATTTATTTTAATCTCACAACCAATTAGTATTAATATGCAGACAAAAAACGGGAAATATGGGAAATTATTACCATTATTAAAAGATTTCCATGTGCATTCACCCCCCCCTCCTCAAACATTGTTAACATTCAACCGCAAAGGTTTAGTTGTGACACATAAACGGCTTGTATATTATGCACAGCTTAAATATAATTTAAAACACCATCTAGTACTAATTTTGTATGAGGTTTATTGTGAATAAAACAATTTCTATTACAATTGATCTCTTATTGATGAGCAATAAAATTTTGTTGCTATAGTTAAAAGAGTAAAACTGTTTTTTTATGTAAATGAATGATTGAAATGGTTTTATAAATTAATTTAATCCATAATTTTTAGTCACTAGTTTCGGCGTGTTTCGTGCTTTGTAAAACACGGGGAATAAAACAGTGAAAACTATAACATGTATACAATAAAATATTTTATTATCAAATTTAATAATCTTAAGATAGAGTATTATTATCCTTTAATTAATAATATATATTCGTAATATTTCCTATACATAAATTATTTTATGAAAATATACTGATTGATTGATATTAAATTTGAAGGTGAATAAATAAAAAATTATTTCTAAAACATTGACATTTTCTTACAAAGTTTATATATCGTAACATTATATGATATAGGGATATTAATTATAATTTTTTTTGACAAAAACTAGTGAAATTTCATTTTGTGGTCTACATTCCATTATTTCAATTGAAATGCACACATATCCTAAAATTAAAGATAATTCAGAAGCACATGGAAATCACATATTTGTATTCCTTGTACCTCTTCCTGTATATTATCATTTGCCCAGCCCTACTTATTGGCATTAGTGGCAATATAAAATCAAAAGCACATGAGTTTTGGCCTTTCGGTGAATTAGACTCATTTTTATTGCTTAAATAATGAATTAAAAATACCTTTATATTAAATTATTTTAGCAAATTTTTTAATCGTATGTTATAGTTTCAAATTTAATTTTAATTAAATGCGCATATTATGATTGGATGTCAATTTGATGATATTTGTGCCAACTGCCCTTGTTGATTTGGATTTATACAAATTTGCAAATTAATTTTTTGCTTTAAAATAATGATAAGACATTCCCAAATTTGAACTTATCATTTCGAAAAAATTCCTTTTGTAAATAGTAATATTCTTTTTTAAAGCAAACATGCTGTATACTTAAATAAAGAATAAAGTTTTAATAATAAATATGTTTACAAAATTAATGTTGATTTTTCAAATATTATCTCTTTAAATATATATAGAAACAGACATAATTTCTGAACAACTGAATGAATTGCAAAACATGCTGCTTAGTTTTTAAGGAATATAATTCGAAAATACTTTGGATATACAATTTGGAATTTATCCATTCAATAAAATTATAAACTATAAAAAAACATAGATTTTAATATAGGTATTACTCGGATAACATTTTTATGTAAAATTTCGTTAAGTTTAAAACAGCATATTTTTAAATATATATATTCAAAATTGTACATTAAAATAATCATATTAAAAATAAAACGTTTTAAGAATTTAAAAATTTTAATAAAGGTTATCATAAAGAAAAAATATTATGCATATTTATAGAATTCAATTATAATAACAATAATAAACCTGCATAAAAATTACAGTTCAAATCATACACATTTTATGTTAAACGAAAGGAGTGAGTTTTATAACAACATGCCATCTTTCTAATTTTTATAGAATAACGACCATGAAGAAGTACATTATGTTTTATATTTTCTCCTATTTGAGACATAGTAATGAAGAATATATAAAAAAATTCATTGTACATTTTCAATTAAATTCATGATTGTAGTTGCTCTAGCAGAAAATTATAAGTTATCAAAATCCCCAATGAAGATAGAGAAAATTTCTTGGTAAACATGAAAAATCCCCAAGCACTGAAAATCAATTCTCGTTTCAAAATGATCATTTTATGTAGGAATTTACCATCTTTTTTATATTTATCCGATTTCATCAGCTTAAAGGCTTTTTCATTCACAATATTTCGCAACTTTTGATCAGATTCATAGACTTTAGTTGCAAAAAGTGGCATCGTGAAAAACCACACACAAGAAATTACAGCCTGTGAAGCTAATGTAAAAAATACATAACTTCCAAAAGCAAGAGAAAATAATGAAACCAACTGTATGCAATGGAATGATATTATCCATAATGCACAAGGGGACAGGCATGCTTCCATCAAATCTATGAATTCGTGAATTTGCTCATATTTTTCCAAGAAAACGAGTATTTCATGTTCAGTAATCAGCGAAGCCTTCTTAAGTCTGTGTGAACATTCTTCAAGGAGCTTGTTTGCCGTGATACAGCAATAAACATAATACAAAGTTAACAGTGACAACATAAACAAAAGTAATAATTTACAGAAAATTATGTATAGTATAACTATATATATCAGGAGTTTATGCTGATGAGTATACGTAAGATTAAAGCCTACTGTTATAGTCTTAAAAATTAAATCTACTAATTCTCCATGTTTATCAAGCTGGTAAATAAAAATAATCACTATTGTCAAGTAAATTGCAAATAATACAAACGCAGAAATAGAAGCTAAATATTTACATTTTTTGAATATTAATTTGTATCTCTTTTGTATATGCTTCCATTTATTTACCATAGTATTAAATAGAATTTTGTTCCGATAGATTGAGTACCAACTAAACCAAATGCAGATGTGCGAAATAAACTCCACCATATAAATTTTCTTGCAAAATATGGAGACACAATTATTTATGATTTGGTAAAAGATTTTTAAACTCGTACAAACAGTACAAAGATGAAATACTACAGCGAAGGATATATGCACGATTCTCTTCATTGAACCAGAACTCCCCGTTTTTAATTTTCGAAAACCAAGGAGATACAAAGCATTTATCAAATAATTGGCATCAATTAATCTCTTGGAAACACACATTTCAACTCAAGTTTTCATTAAATATATTTAAGAATAAAGGGCTGTATAAATGATTGTTCTATTTTGATTTAATCATGCGAGTGAAAAATTGTTAAATAGTATTTGACTCACAGATTGCGTGAGAAATAACTTTGGAGACAGCCATGTTTTTAAATTTTATTTTGATATTTAAAATCTGCCATTAAATTTCCAGAAACATGCACATATTTAAGTGTATTTATATATGAATTATAATTATTTTGGCTTATTTCAATAATCATAAAACAAAATCATAAAAACTTTTACGATATATTATTTCATTGTAAACTATATTTTATAATTGAAAATTTAATTCGATTATAATAATTATATGATATTTTTTATTATACATAAATTTCCTCTAATGATATCATTTCAATTAAGTATTAATATTCACTATTTTTTTAGGAAATATCAGTTAAACCATATAAAAAATATATTAATGTAATAAGAATAGTCAATCTTATACAGCAACATATAATTTTGAAGTAATTATTTAATGATTTTAAATTGAAATATAAATTGATAAAGAAACATTTCGTTATTAAATGAGCATATAGTCGTTAATAATGAAACATTTCGTGCAGACTGAACGTTTTTCATGTATCTAATATAAGGATTTTTAATATTTCAGTGATATTAGATTAAATCGATAAAAACATTTGTTTACCATTCAAAGTGATTGCTAAAAAATACATATTATAAGATTTTATCATAAATAGAAACTTTTTTTTTAGTTTAAAGCTATATTTTAAAAAAAATTATTTATAAGTTTATTTTATTTTAGTATGACATAATGAGATAAGGATGTGAATATTTTATTGTTTAGGGTTTCTCTACTTAACATGAAAGTGGAAAAAATGGGCCTCACTTCGATTTAAATTAAAGCATGTTTGAGTTCAAGACTGATCATCATGATTTCTGCCTTGATTTTAGATATTTAGCACCATGCAGTATATTACCTAACTACAGAAAGCCGTTGAATGCATTTTATCACCCTCAGTCTATTGGCTACTGTGAGCATTTTATAGAAAGCCGTGTTCCTATGTTGTAATGGAGGAAACCCGGAAAATTTTTTAAGTATCCTCTCCAACAGACGTGCATGTAGAAGTCTGAAGCTCTATATTTATCTCCTACTGTCCAACTGCGATTAAACCAGCGACCTTTGCTACGAAGATCCTTGTCCTACTATTAAGCCACGGTGACCCTTTTCCTTTCAAATATTTCAAGTGACTGGATATCGACACTTGATTTCTAAATTTTTTTAAACTGTTGATTCTTCTCGAATCTTTCCTTGACACCAAACTGAAATGTGTAGCTTTATTTTTAAAAATACTTCACTATTACGTCTCTCTGAGTAATCTCGATTATTTTGTAACCCTTCTTCCACAAAAGATTAGTTGGTTTTGCTAAAGATGTCAAATGAAAATTCATACATTGTAGACGCTTGTTTTTACAAACTCGTAGTGACTTGTAGAACAGAAATTTTTAAAATAATGTATTAGATTATTAAGGTCTGAATTTTATGCCAATTTTTTTATATATATATAAATAAAATATTTTTAGAACACTATTACCTAGAATGTGCTATAAGTGACTCATGCAATATAAGATTCATACTTAACAATATTTTCTTTCATTCCGTTGATGAAATATCACGCAAAGTATTTTGCACTTATCGTTTTTTAAAAATTACATTTTTTACAAGTATAAAAGCGTTTTGTTGCTTTTCTCTCAAAAAAAGTCTGTTATTTCTATTAGTCATTCGATTGCCTGTTTTGCAGACTGTCTTTGACAAAAATGTTTTCTTCTCGTTTGATATATGAAAGTTCTTTTTCCTTCTCATTCATTATATTCTCAATAACTTCGTAATCCGATAATTCTATATCAAAAAAACAAAATATCTCAAAAGCAATTTCAGGCAGAAAAAAGTATTCTTTGCCGAAGTTTATGCAGAAGTGACTCAACTTTGCTCAAGTCACCAGGCAAATTACTTCAGATTTCTTAAGCTATGGAGTGTCTTTAACAAAGCCAGCATGTTAAATATCTCTTAACAACGTCATTTTAAGCGTTGATTGATAAATGCAATTCTTTTAAAAAGTCAATTTCTCAAGGCCGTTCCATCTCAAAGCCCATAATCACTCTCTGCAAAAGTACCCGATGATATTTGCGCTTTAAGCTGTTGATTATCCCTTGATTCTTGGGCTAGAATTTCATTAGTCGGAAGAATGTCCAAAGGAATCAAAGCCACATCTAAGTTTTTAAAAGTAGCAGTGCAATTTTGAAAAACAAACTTGTGTAGCTAGTGTAAAAAACATCTTGGAAATTAGTGATTTCAATGTTTGGATATTAGTGTTTTTAATGCTCTTTTTTTCCACTCAATTTCCGAAATTTTATTCACAGTTACATATTAACCATACAATTTTCAAAGCATCAAACCATGTCTGGCTTCAAATTTTTGAGCCAAGCTGTCTAATGTTGTAAAATTTTTTATGTTCACCTTCATAACAAAGGAGTTGGTTTTCTAATCAAGAACATTACCATCAATTAGAATGTGTACTCCTCTCAGTTTTCTCAGTCAAGTAAAGCTTTTCCAGTCTAGGATGTTTTGTTTAGCTGCAGTATTTTCGAGAGTAATCACTTTAGTGCCTACTCTTTCCTTTTACAACATATTTTTTTCTCTAAATTTTTAAAATTGTTAAGAGACTGCTCTCAAAAATTTTGAAAATTTATTTATAAAATTTTTTTTCCATATATTTGGCAATTTTTGTCTTATTTAAATATTTTTCGTCTATATCTATTATAAATTTCGGTTCTACTTCGACATTTCTTCAACTGCGACCTGATTTAAAAGCAACTAAAACTCATCCTAGCCAGTTCAATCACCTTCTCAATAAACGCAATTTCATAAGTTGAGTTGTTCAATTGAAATGAAACAAACTACAAAACAGCAGAGCTCAAACTTAGAAGAGTTATTCCGTTTCTGCATTCTCCCATACGGAAAATAGAGCAAAGTTTTTACTTTTTTATGTGTATTTTTCCACGAGACAGACAGGAATCGAATTGAAAACTACAGTCATTTTCCATCAAATGTCTGTTCCCACAATGTCTTGAATGCCTTTACGAGTCACTTTGCTGTTCAAACACGAATTAAATTCTTAGGCATTATATAAATAAAGCCAAATGAAAATATTGAAATGATATCAGAACATACTAAAGAAAAAAAGGAAAAACTTAAAAGAAAACTACTAGTCAGAAACGAGAGTTCACAAACAAGAGATTCTTTCAAATTTTAGTTTGTAAATGGGATTTAAAATTATCATTATGACTATGGTATCAAAATTTAAGGACTAGCAACTAATTTGTCGAATTATTAATATGCATAAATAAGAAGTTCGTAAAAATGAGCATTTACTGTAAATAACACTGACTTAGCTTTTGTTTTAGTCATCAAATTATATGCAATTGTGACGACATTACGTTTGGCCTGAAACACTTCTCAAGAGGATAATTTCCTTTTCACCGTTGTCGAACTGCTCAATCATACTTCCAGAAACATAAGGGCTCAACTGTACACCTTCCGTTGACTCCCTTTTCACCTGATATTAACTTCATAAGGGTCATGCTATTTGCTTTGATAGAAAGATTGTGATTCAATTATCCTCCTGCTATACGTATCTATATATGAATGGTACAATAATTCTCTAGTTCTGTAGGCTGCCTCATCGGAGCGAGGGGTAGTCATTAAAGCGATTCCGAAGAATGTTAAATAAAGTCTGAAGTTCACGCAAAAGTAATGAATAACTTTTTCCACAACTTACTGTTATATTAATATAATAAATACATTAAATATCTTTTTTTTTCTATTTTAAACATGTTTTTAGATCATATTTCTCTGGAACGAACTGTCGTTGTAATCTCATCAGTTTTATAGTAATTATTAAAGATTGCACATGTATGGGAAACAAATCTTTGCGATAAAAATTGAGTTAATTTTACAAATATATTTATGAGTACTAATTTAATCTGTGTTCAAGTAAACTACAAATGTAAGTTTTAGGAAACGTTTTATTTTAAAAATATAAATAAGTATTTTTCCACAAATATCTTAGCTTTTAATTGAACGTTTCACCATTGCTATTGAAAAGATGTTTAAAGGGGCTGTAATTTCTGAAAATTGTGAAGCTAACAATAATTTAAAATGAAAGAAGCAATAAACAAAAGAAGGATCATAGTTGTAATCAATTATGTGTTACCTATGACACTTTGACAAGCCAAGCTCACTGCCTAGCCTTGACTAGGAGAATTTAAGTCAATAGGGACTGTCTTTCGTTTTTTAATCAGAGGACCACGAAGGTGAGAGTACGTTTTGTTCTCTTTTAATTCCTCCGGTAGATGGCACCACCAGAGGATCCCCTCCATCAATTTTAACTTTGATATGAAGAGGGAGGAAATTTTCTTCAAACTATTTTATCCATGGTAACTGATCAATGACCGACCACAGGACTTTCGATTCCACAGATTTAACAAGCACGTATATCGCGTGTAATCGGTGGGTCTTTGGCAGCATTGGGTATTGAACCTCGCTCTTCCGGATGGAAGGCTGATGGACTAACCATTAGGCTACCACAGCCTATATGTCCAGATAACATACATTATGGATATCTTAATTAAAAATTTTGGAAATAATGTATTTCTAAATACTTAGTTATTTGAATAAAATGGTTCAATTTCGCATTAAAAATGCTTGCGTCTGGTTCTAAATCATTTATATGAACATTTTCTGATAAAATTATACATTAACATTCCCAAAAAATAAATTTTAAAAGGATTAGAAAGTTTAAAGAAATAGTATGTTACTTGAAAGGGCCTAATAATGTCAATACCATCGATTTAACAATGTTGTTTTGTCCTAAAATTCAATAAGAAAATAATTTCAAAAGGAGTTATTAAAATCCATTGTAGTAATTTAAAACTTTTGTGTTCACACAATTAATGCTTTCATAATATTTTAATGGCATAAGTTTTTTTTTCCTTTTTAACAAAAACAAAAGGTTTTATGACTTCAAATTGATATAACATATATGAATTTGTAGAGTATATCATGACCAGGGCAAATGTACAAACGATATTGCCTTTAATCAAAAGCTGGTCGAACACAATAAAGAGGACTTGGTAACAAGCTATAACGTTTATTAGTCAACACTAACCAGCTCTAAGGCTTAGAATCAAGAATTGTCTTTTGCAGTTCCAACACAAGCATTAGTTGGTTTGAGAACATTCTAGAAGTATTCAGATATTACAGAAATTTGCATATTTTAGAGCTTTCTCAAATATTCAAGAAAGCGAACCTAAAGTTGACGAAAAAAAAAAACAATTTCAGCCTCGAGCAGGTGGGCTTCCCGTTTGGAGCAATTGACTTTATCCACTGTGCCATGGCACACTGTGGTTTTTAATCCAAAATTCGGGAATATGTATATCCATAACGTGTTAATATCAAGTCAATAAATATGATCATTTTAATAATGAAATATTTTTTAAAATCTGTTTACTCGCTGTATATTACTATTTCTACACATTTGGATACTATTCGAAAAAAATTAACAAGAAACGTAAATCAATTAGTAAGTACTCCTTAGTTATAAATATACGTAAATGATAAGTCAATATATTAAAATAAAAGTGGAAAATAGTTTGCTTAGTTTTGAACAGGCTTTTCACTAAACGATAGTAGGAACGCATTTTTTGCAAAGAGATGACACCACTGAATTCCAAATATTTTTTTGTATTTCTTTGCAAGTAATATATATATATATATATATATATATATATATATATATATATATATATATATATATATATATATATATATGTTCACCATGGTTCAAGTGTTACAATACTAGTTTTACTTATCAAATTATATTAGCCATTTAACTAAGCAGGATCTCATTGTTTAATTGATAGTTTTATATGTACTGTAGTTCATTAATAAAATTCTTACAAATAAATGACAAATTTCTTTTAGTGTTAGTTTCATATATGTATATATATATATTAATTAGGAACTACTTTCCAGTAACATTTATCAAACTAAAACAACATTTTATCTTTTTCTTTTGCTTATGAAGATACGAAAATAAAAATTATTCCTTTCCAATAATTTAAAAAGCTGTGAAGAGCAATTCTTGTACTATTTTTCATAGCATTTTCTTTCTCTAGTGCAAGTATCAGAAAGAGAATACTATAATGAAAGAAAACTAATGAGTGAAATTTTTCATTATTATTCATTTAATGTAATTTCCTTCTACAAAAAAATCGAAATTAAAATAAAATTTGCCAAGACTAAAAGCTTAAAAATTTAATTGATACAATGTTATTATAATTAGTATATGATATATTTTAAATATTCTCAAAAGCATTTCGAAATTTTTAATGAAACTTTATAGTAGTTAGAAGTAAATTTTTAAAATTAGAATCTGTCTTTCCGTATAACGAAAAGTATGCAAATATGCATATTCAATGTGCAAACTTAAAGCAAAAACAATCTATAAACTAAGCAAAAACGTTCTCAGCAAAAAAAGTAAAAAGTCAAACTATACAAATATTTTTAACCTATCCTTAAACACCCACGTCAAGAATCGATTCATGACTGTTTCTTACTACATTGTTTTTCATTTTATATATGATCCAACAAATTCAAACATTTACTTTCATTTTACCTTAAGGAACGCTTAATAAATAATACTTAAGCATTTTAACGATGTTTAGAAATAAATGTTTATCTGCAGACAAAATAATGACAACATTGTTTATTATTTTTTTTCTATTTATTTTTAATAAATAATTTTACAAATATATTTTAGATTTTTGAAATGACTATAAAATGAAAGTTATTATATTCTGTAAAAAACCCTGTTTAAATCACACATTTGAATCTTTTATTATCTGTTCTTGGAGAATAAGTTTTTTGGATCAAGCGATAAGAATATATTGAAGTGGTATCAAAAGCAGTTCTTTCTCTTTTCACTTTTTGACAATATTATGTTGTTGAACATGCTTCCAACGAACCATTCAACATGAATATAGTGGCACAAATAATTGTAGGAAATAATTTAAATGCACACGGTGATTTTTTTGTGAAGATTCACGTATACCATTCTGTTCAAAAACAGCTTGTTTCTTGGCCTGAAGTAATGAAATTTTACATTAGATTTCATTAATTTGGGATATTCGTCATCTTAACCGTTGCCAAAATATTTTCTCTAGAAGGATTAATTTGACTTCTGTTACAAAGTTAGAGGGTCTATTTTTGTGGATTGATTAATCAGTTCTTTGATTTTATGTTCCTCTGTTCATGAATTTTATTCAAAACTTGAAAACAAAAGTGTGTAATGGCTTGGACATTCCTTGAAACAGTACAACTTGGTCGAATTTTACACATTATGAGAAACACAATTAATTTCAAATATAATTAAACTGATGACACTGATATGAGCATGCATTCCTCCTTGGAGCTCTGAATGCGACACCATTTTCATTGAAAATGTGTTTTTTTATTATTTCATTCTGGAACCTTAATCTTTCCTTGCACTCTAACTTTGGCAATTTTTCATTTTTGGATGTTTTGTTAGATTTCTTTTGAGGATTTTCAACTTTTCTTTTTGACGACATTTCAGAAATCTGAACTTCATTTTCCATAATTTATTTGAAAGATTTTTGACATTTAAATGTTTAAAATGACAGCTCTATCGTCTCTTTCTCTGCCATTAGACTTGGTAACCTTTAGATTCTTAAACTAACAGCATCCTCATTTTGCTGAGGTATTTCCATTTCAGCAGTTTACCATTTTTGATCTCGTCCAGTAGTTAGCGTGCCTGATTGCGGATAGATTCTGACTTCATTTAAGAAAATTAATTTTAAAGATTTTGGACTTTTAAATTTTTAAACTTACTGTAATTTTTCTTTTTTTTTTTTTTTTTTTTTTTTTTTTCTTTTTCTTTTTTTTACACTTTTGGATGTTTTTATTTTGATTAGAACCAAATGCTTTTATAAATTGCAGCCTTTAGATGTTTCCGCAGCTTAAAATTTCCTCTTCTTTTTTGGAGGCATTTCAACTTCAGCCTCCTTTCCCACCGATGGCCTTGGTGGCTTATCTGGGCACCTCTTTCTTTTCATGCCTGGTTTACCAGATGTTAATTCAGTTTGTACTGATACGTCTCTCAAGTATATGAGCGAGACTTCCCAATCATCTCCCTTATCCCCGCTTCCAGACATACATGAAGCAAAAAATGATCTCACTTTTTTTAACCACATCATAGAACTTTAAAATGAATTTCTTACACAAGCTCTTTTAAACGCAGTTCAGTGTTCTAAGGTTTAGCTTAGAATGACAATAAAATTATTCTAACAATATTTTAATATATTGTTTTGCAAATACAAACAATGGAGAATTATACAAATATTAGTCCAACAATAATGAGTTGATGAAGTGTTTCTTACAACAATGTTCGAGTTTAATAGTATCGGAAATTTTACAATACTTTTAATAAGGAGTTTCTTGCAACAATGTGTTCAAGTTTAGCATTATTGGAAATTTAACAAATGATATATTTTTATATTTGAATAATTTAACTAATTTCATTTTTAATAATTTATATACGTAATATAGTAGTATTACTGAAAATAAAATTTATTTTATATTGAATCAAGTTAATAAAATTCAAAAATAATATATATGTGTGCGTGTTATATTATTTCTAATCTCCAGCTGGTGCAAGGATATTCCACCTATATCAGCACTATGAGGGACAGAAATAATGTTAATTTGTATTTAGTTGGTCACTCAGTGGGTACGTCACACCACTGAGTGACCAAATATATACAAATTACAGACAGCCATGTTTTTAAATTTTATTCTGATATTTAAAATCTGCCATTAAATTTCCAGACACATGCACATATTTAAGTGTATTTATATATGAATTATAATTAGTTTGGGTTATTTCAATAATCATAAGGCAAAATCATAAGAACTTTAACGATATATTATTTCATTGTAAACGATACTTTATAATTGAAAATTTAATTCGATTATAATATTTATATGATATTTTTTATTATACATAAATTTCCTCTTATGATATCATTTCAATTAAGTATTAACATTCACTATTATTTTAGGAAATATCAGTTAAACCATATAAATATATTAATGTAATAAGAATAGAGTAAATCTTTTACAGAAACATATAATTTTGAAGTAAGTATTTAATGATTTTAAATTGAAATATAAATTGATAAAGAAACATTTCGTTATTAAATGAGCATATGGTCGTTAATAATGAAACATTTCGTTCAGAATAAACCTTTTTTTTATGTAACTAATATAAGGATTTCTAATATTTCAGTGATATTAGATTAAATCATTAAAAACATATGTTTACCATTCAAAGAGATTGTTAAAAAATACATATTATACGATTTTATCATAAATAGAAACTTTTTTTAGTTTAAAGCTATATTTTAAATTTTTTTTAAATTAAAATTTATTTATTTATTTTTTTTTGTAATTTTTTTGAAATAAAGCTATAGTTTAATATTTCTAATTTATAATTTTGCAGTTAAAAATTTACATATTCATTTGACGCATTTAAAAAAAATTATTTATAAGTTTATTTTATTTTAATATAACATAATAATAGGGATGTGAATATTTTATTATTCGGTGTTTCTACTTAACATGAAAGTGGAAAAAATGGGCCCCACTCCGATTTAAATTAAAGCATGTTTGAGTTCAAGATTGATCATCATGATTTCTTCTTTGATTTTGGATATTTAGCACCATGCAGTATATTACCTAACTACAGAAAATCGTTGAATGTATTTTATCACCCTCAGTCTATTGACTAGTGTGAGCATTTTATAGAAAGCCGTGTTCATGTGTTGTAATGGGGGAAACCCGGAAAATTTTTAAGTATCCTCTCCAACAGACGTGCATGTAGAAAGCTGAAGCTCTAAATTTATCTCCTACTGTCCAACTGCGATTAAACCAGCGACCTTTGCTACGAAGATCCTTGTCCTACTACTAAGCCACGGTGACCCTTTTCCTTTCGAATATTTCAAGTGACTGGATATCGACACTTGATTTCTAAATATTTTTAAACTGTTGATTCTTCTCGAATCTTTCCTTGACTCCAAACTGAAATGTGTAGCTTTATTTTTAAAAATACTTCACTATTACGTCTCTCTGAGTGATCTCGATTATTATGTAACCCTTCTTCCCACAAAAGATTAGTTGGTTTTGCTAAAGATGTCAAATGAAAATTCATACATTGTAGACGCTTGTTTTTACGAACTCGTAGTGACTTGTAGAACAGAAATTTTTAAAATAATGTATTAGATTATTAAGAATTTTATGCCAATTTTTTTTATATATAAATAAAATATTTTTAGAACACTATTACCTAGAATGTGCTATAAGTGACTCATGCAATATAAGATTCATACTTAACAATATTTTCTTTCATTCCGTTGATGAAAAATCACGCAAAGTATTTTGCACTTATCTTTTTTTAAAAATTACATTTTTTATAAGTATAAAAGCGTTTTGTTGCTTTTCTCTCAAAAAAGTCTGTTATTTCTATTAATCATTCGATTGCCTGTTTTGCAGACTGTCTTTGACAAAAATGTTTTCTTCTCGTTTGATATCTGAAAACTCTTTCTCCTTCTCATTCATTATATTCTCAATAACTTCGTAATCCGATAATTCTATATGCAAAAAACTAAAATATCTCAAAAGCAATTTCAGGCAGAAAAAAGTATTCTTTGCCGAAGTTTATGCAGAAGTGACTCAACTTTGCTCAAGTCATCAGGCAAATTACCTTGGATTTCTTAAGCTATGGAGTTTATGGATTACCTTGGATTTCTTAAGCTATGGAGTATCTTTAAGAAAGCCAGCATGTTAAAAATCTCTCTACAACGTCATTTTAAGTATTGATTGATAAATGTAATTCTTTTAAAAGGTCAATTTCCCAAGGCCTTTCCATCTCAAAGCCCATAATCACTCTCTTCAAAAGTACTCGATGATATTTACGCTTGAAGCTATTGATTATCCCCTGATTCTTGATCTAGAATTTCATTAGTCGGAAGAATTTCCAAACGAATCAATGCAACATCCAGGACTTTAAAGGGAGCAGTACAAGTGTTATTATTTTAAATTATTGCAATTATATATTATCCACAACTAGAAGAACTGTATGAGTTTATGATAAAAAAGATGTATTTAAATCTCTGAGTCAATTTTGATAAATGCTCTTAGTCCCCCAAGATTTAATGTTGGCATGATATGCGGATGGTAGTTTTTGAACATTTATGAAACATCTAGGCGTTAAATATTTTCTTCTTGAAATCAGAAGATTGTTTCTCGGTTCCATTCAGGATGGCTGGAAGCAACACTGTTATTATGTTGTTACACATAGCTTTATTGGAAAAATCAATCCACATGTACAAAACAGCTCAAATATCACAGAAGAAGAAATATATAAATAGAACAAACATTTAATGTAGTAAGCATTGTAATTCTTTCCTTCATTTTCTTACCCCATAGCTCTTATCACCTTTAAAGTCAAAAATTCTTTCTAGTAAGGTTTTGAAAAACAACCTATGTCGCCAGTGTAAAAAATATCTTGGAAATTAGAGATTTCAATGTTTGGATATTAGTGATTTTAATTCTCTTTCTTTCCGCTCAATTTCTGAAATTTTATTCACAGTTACATTTTCACCACACAATTATCAAAGAATCAAACCATGCTTGGTTTTAAAGTTTTTGAGCCAAGCTGTCTAATGCTGTAAAATTTTTTATGTTCACCTTCATAACAAAGGAGTTGGTTTTCTTTTCAAGAACATTACCATTTATTAGAATGTGCACTCCTCTCAGTTTTCTCAGTCAAGTAAAGCTTTTCCAGTCAGTGTTTTGTTTATGTTCAGTATTTTCGAGAGTAATCACTTTAGCGTCTACTCTTTCCTTTTACAACATATTTTTTTTCTAAATTTTTAAAATTGTTGAAAGACTTTTTTTGTCTTCCATATATTTTGGCAATTTTTGTCTTATTTAAATATTTTTCGTCTATATCTATTATAAATTTCGGTTCTACTTCGACATTTCTTCAACTGCGACCTGATTTAAAAGCAACTAAAACTCATCCTAGCCAGTTCAATCACCTTCTCAATAAACGCAATTTCATAAGTTGAGTTGTTCAATTGAAATGAAACAAACTACAAAACAGCAGAGCTCAAACTTAGAAGAGTTATTCCGTTTCTGCATTCTCCCATACGGAAAATAGAACAAAGTTTTTACTTTTTATGTGTATTTTCCACGAGACAGACAGGAATCGAATTGAAAACTACAGTCATTTTCCATCAAATGTCTGTTCCCACAATGTCTTGAATGCCTTTACGAGTCACTTTGCTGTTCAAACACGAATTAAATTCTTAGGCATTATATAAATAAAGCCAAATGAAAATATTGAAAAGATATCAGAACATACTAAAGAAAAAAAGGAAAAACTTAAAAGAAAACTACTAGTCAGAAACGAGAGTTCACAAACAAGAGATTCTTTCAAATTTTAGTTTGTAAATGGGATTTAAAATTATCATTATGACTATGGTATCAAAATTTAAGGACTAGCAACTAATTTGTCAAATTATTAATATGCATAAATAAGAAGTTCGTAAAAATGAGCATTTACTGTAAATAACACTGACTTAGCTTTTGTTTTAGTCATCAAATTATATGCAATTGTGACGACATTACGTTTGGCCTGAAACACTTCTCAAGAGGATAATTTCCTTTTCATCGTTGTCGAACTGCTCAATCATACTTTCAGAAACACAAGGGCTCAACTGTACACCTTCCGTTGACTCCCTTTTCACCTGATATTAACTTCATAAGGGTCATGCTATTTGCTTTGATAGAAAGATTGTGATTCAATTATCTTCCTCCTGTACGTATCTATATATGAATGGTACAATAATTCTCTAGTTCTGTAGGCTGCCTCATCGGAGCGAGGGGTAGTCATTAAAGCGATTCCGAAGAATGTTAAATAAAGTCTGAAGTTCACGCAAAAGTAATGAATATCTTTTTCCACAACTTACTGTTATATTAATATAATAAATATATTAAATGTCTTTTTTTTTCTATTTTAAACATGTTTTTAGATCATATTTCTCTGGAACGAACTGTCGTTGTAATCTCATCAGTTTTATAGTAATTATTAAAGATTGCACATGTATGGGAAGCAAATCTTTGCGATAAAAATTGAGTTAATTTTACAAATATATTTATGAGTACTAATTTAATCTGTGTTCAAGTAAACTACAAATGTAAGTTTTAGGAAACGTTTTATTTTAAAAATATAAATAAGTATTTTTCCACAAATATCTTAGCTTTTAATTGAACGTTTCACCATTGCTATTGAAAAGATGTTTAAAGGGGCTGTAATTTCTGAAAATTGTGAAGCTAACAATAATTTAAAATGAAAGAAGCAATAAACAAAAGAAGGATCATAGTTGTAATCAATTATGTGTTACCTATGACACTTTGACAAGCCAAGTTCACTGCCTAGCCTTGACTAGGAGAATTTAAGTCAATAGGGACTGTCTTTCGTTTTTTAATCAGAGCACCACGAAGGTGAAAGTACGTTTTGTTCTCTTTTAATTCCTCCGGTAGATGGCACCACCAGAGGATCCCCTCCATCAATTTTAACTTTGATATGAAGAGGGAGGAAATTTTCTTCAGACTATTTTATCCATGGTAACTGATCAATGACCGACCACAGGACTTTCGATTCCACAGATTTAACAAGCACGTATATCGCGTGTAATCGGTGGGTCTTTGGCAGCATTGGGTATTGAACCTCGCTCTTCCGGATGGAAGGCTGATGGACTAACCATTAGGCTACCACAGCCTATATGTCCAGATAACATACATTATGGATATCTTAATTAAAAATTTTGGAAATAATGTTTTACTAATTACTTAATTATTTAAATAAAATGATTCAATGTCGCAGTATAAATGCTTGCGTTTATTTCTAAATCATTTATATGTACATTTTCAGATAAAATTATACATTAACATCCCCCCCCCGAAAAAAAAGGATTAGAAATTTTAAAGAAATAGTATGTTACATGAAAAGGCCTAATAATGTCAATACCATCGATTTAACAATGAATGTAGTTTTGTCCTAAAATTCAATAGGAAAATAATTTCAAAAGGAGTTATTAAAATCCATTGTAGTAATTTAAAACTTTTGTGTTCACACAATTAATGCTTTCATAATATTTTAATGGCATAAGTTTTTTTTTTTCCTTTTTAACAAAAACAAAAGGTTTTATGACTTCAAATTGATATAACATATATGAATTTGTAGAGTATATCATGACCAGGGCAAATATACAAACGATATTGCCTTTAATCAAAAGCTGGTCGAACACAATAAAGAGGACTTGGTAACAAGCTATAACGTTTATTAGTCAACACTAACCAGCTCTAAGGCTTAGAATCAAGAATTGTCTTTTGCAGTTCCAACACAAGCTTTTAGTTGGTTAGAGAACATTCTAGAAGTATTCAGATATTACAGAAATTTGCATATTTTAGAGCTTTCTCAAATATTCAAGAAAACGAACCTAAAGTTGACGAAAAAAATAATCTCAGCCTCGAGGAGGCGGGTTTCCTGTTTGGAGCCATTGACTTTATTTCCTGTGCCATGGCACACTGCGCCTTTTAATCGAAAATTCGGAAATATCTTTATCCGTAATGTGTTAATAACAAGTCAATAAATATGATCATTTTAATAATGAAATATTTTTTAATCTGTTTACTCGCTGTATATTACTATTTCTACACATTTGGATACTATTCGAAAAAAATTAACAAAAAACGTAAATCAATTAGTAAGTACTCCTTAGTTATAAATATATGTAAATGATAATATATTAAAATAAAAGTGAAAAATAGTTTGCTTAGTTTTGAACAGGCTTTCCACTAAACGATAGTAGGAACGCATTTTTTGCAAAGAGATGACACCACTGAATTCCAAATATTTTTTTTTCATTTCTTTGCAAGTAATATATATATATATATATATATATATATATATATATATATATGTTTTTTATTTTATATATATACATATATATATATATATATATATATATATATATATATATATATATATGTATATATGTTCACCATCGTTCAAGTGTTACAATACTAGTTTTACTTACTTATCAAATTATATTAGCCATTTAACTAAGCAGGATCTCATTGTTTAATTGATAGTTTTATATGTACTGTAATTCATAAATAAAATTCTTACAAATAAATGACAAATTTCTTTTAGTGTTAGTTTCATATATATTTTTTAATTAGGAACTACTTTCCAGTAAGATTTATCAAACTAAAACAACATTTTATCTTTTTCTTTTGCTTATGAAGATACGAAAATAAAAATTATTCCTTTCCAATAATTTAAAAAGCTGTGAAGAGCAATTCTTGTACTATTTTTCATAGCATTTTCTTTCTCTAGTGCAAGTATCAGAAAGAGAGAAAGAGAATACTATAATGAAAGAAAACTAATGAGTGAAATTTTTCATTATTATTCATTTAATGTAATTTCCTTCTATAAAAAAATCGAAATTAAAATAAAATTTGCCAAGACTAAAAGCTTAAAAATTTAATTGATACAATGTTATTATAATTAGTATATGATATATTTTAAATATTCTCAAAAGCATTTCGAAATTTTTAATGAAACTTTATAGTAGTTAGAAGTAAATTTTTAAAATTAGAATCTGTCTTTCCGTATAACGAAAAGTATGCAAATATGCATATTCAATGTGCAAACTTAAAGCAAAAACAATCTATAAACTAAGCAAAAACGTTCTCAGCAAAAAAAGTAAAAAGTCAAACTATACAAATATTTTTAACCTATCCTTAAACACCCACGTCAAGAATCGATTCATGACTGTTTCTTACTACATTGTTTTTCATTTTATATATGATCCAACAAATTCAAACATTTACTTTCATTTTACCTTAAGAAACGCTTAATAAATAATACTTAAGCATTTTAACGATGTTTAGAAATAAATGTTTATCTGCAGACAAAATAATGACAACATTGTTTATTATTTTTTTTCTATTTATTTTTAATAAATAATTTTACAAATATATTTTAGATTTTTGAAATGACTATAAAATGAAAGTTATTATATTCTGTAAAAAAACCCTGTTTAAATCACACATTTGAATCTTTTATCATCTAATCTTGGAGAATAAGTTTTTTGGATCAAGCGATAAGAATATATTGAAGTGGTATCAAAAGCAGTTCTTTCTCTTTTCACTTTTTGACAATATTATGTTGTTGAACATGCTTCCAACGAACCATTCAACATGAATATAGTGGCACAAATAATTGTAGGAAATAATTTAAATGCACACGGTGATTTTTTTGTGAAGATTCACGTATACCATTCTGTTCAAAAACAGCTTGTTTCTTGGCCTGAAGTAATGAAATTTTACATTAGATTTCATTAATTTGGGATATTCGTCATCTTAACCGTTGCCAAAATATTTTCTCTAGAAGGATTAATTTGACTTCTGTTACAAAGTTAGAGGGTCTATTTTTGTGGATTGATTAATCAGTTCTTTGATTTTATGTTCCTCTGTTCATGAATTTTATTCAAAACTTGAAAACAAAAGTGTGTAATGGCTTGGAAATTCCTTGAAACAGCACAACTTGGTCGAATTTTACGCATTATGAGAAACACAATTAATTTCAAATATAATTAAACTGATGACACTGATATGAGCATGCATTCCTCCTTGGAGTTCTGAATGCGACACCATTTTCATTGAAAATGTGTTTTTTTATTATTTCATTCTGGAACCTTAATCTTTTCTTGCACTCTAACTTTGGCAATTTTTCATTTTTGGATGTTTTGTTAGATTTCTTTTGAGGATTTTCAACTTTTCTTTTTGACGACATTTCAGAAATCTGAACTTCATTTTCCATAATTTATTTGAAAGATTTTTGACATTTAAATGTTTAAAATGACAGCTCTATCGTCTCTTTCTCTGTCATTAGACTTGGTGACCTTTAGATTCTTAAACTAACAGCATCCTCATTTTGCTGAGGTATTTCCATTTCAGCAATTTACCATTTTTGATCTCGTCCAGTAGTTAGCGTGCCTGATTGCGGATAGATTCTGACTTCATTTAAGAAAATTAATTTTAAAGATTTTTGATTTTTACATGTTTAAACTTACTGTAATTTTTCTGTTTTTTTTTTTTTTTTTTTTTTTTTTTTTTACAATTTTGGATGTTTTAATTTTGATTAGAACCAAATGCTTTTATAAATTGCAGCCTTTAGATGTTTCCGCAGCTTAAAATTTCCTCATCTTTTTTGGAGGCATTTCAACTTCAGCCTCCTTTCCCACCGATGGCCTTGGTGGCTTATCTGGGCACCTCTTTCTTTTCATGCCTGGTTTACCAGATGTTAATTCAGTTTGTACTGATACGTCTCTCAAGTATATGAGCGAGACTTCCCAATCATCTCCCTTATCCCCGCTTCCACACATACATGAAGCAAAAAATGATCTCACTTTTTTTAACCACATCATAGAACTTTAAAATGAATTTCTTACACAAGCTCTTTTAAACGCAGTTAAGTGTTCTAAGGTTTAGCTTAGAATGACAATAAAATTATTCTAACAATAATTTAATATATTGTTTTGCAAATACAAACAATGGAGAATTATACAAATATTAGTCCAACAATAATGAGTTGATGAAGTGTTTCTTACAACAATGTTCGAGTTTAATAGTATCGGAAATTTTACAATACTTTTAATAAGGAGTTTCTTGCAACAATGTGTTCAAGTTTAGCATTAATGGAAATTTAACAAATGATATATTTTTATATTTGAATAATTTAACTAATTTCATTTTTAATAATTTATATACGTAATATAGTAGTATTACTGAAAATAAAATTTATTTTATATTGAATCAAGCTAATAAAATTCAAAAATAATATATATGTGTGCGTGTTATATTATTTCTAATCTCCAGCTGGTGCAAGGATATTCCACCGATATCAGCACTATGAGGGACAGAAATAATGTTAATTTGTATATAGTTGGTCACTCAGTGGGTACGTCACACCACTGAGTGACCAAATATATACAAATTACAGACAGCCATGTTTTTAAATTTTATTCTGATATTTAAAATCTGCCATTAAATTTCCAGACACATGCACATATTTAAGTGTATTTATATATGAATTATAATTAGTTTGGATTATTTCAATAATCATAAGGCAAAATCATAAGAACTTTAACGATATATTATTTCATTGTAAACGATACTTTATAATTGAAAATTTAATTCGATTATAATATTTATATGATATTTTTTATTATACGTAAATTTCCTCTTATGATATCATTTCAATTAAGTATTAACATTCACTATTATTTTAGGAAATATCAGTTAAACCATATAAATATATTAATGTAATAAGAATAGTCAATCTTTTACAGAAACATATAATTTTGAAGTAAGTATTTAATAATTTTAAATTGAAATATAAATTGATAAAGAAACATTTCGTTATTAAATGAGCATATGGTGGATAATAATGAAACATTTCGTTCAGAATAAACCTTTTTTTTATGTAACTAATATAAGGATTTCTAATATTTCAGTGATATTAGATTAAATCATTAAAAACATATGTTTACCTTTCAAAGAGATTGTTAAAAAATACATATTATACGATTTTATCATAAATAGAAACTTTTTTTAGTTTAAAGCTATATTTTAAATTTTTTTTTAAATTAAAATTTATTTATTTATTTTTTTTGTAATTTTTTTGAAATAAAGCTATAGTTTAATATTTCTAATTTATAATTTTGCAGTTAAAAATTTACATATTCATTTGACGCATTTAAAAAAATTATTTAAAAGTTTATTTTATTTTAATATAACATAATAATAGGGATGTGAATATTTTATTATTCGGTGTTTCTACTTAACATGAAAGTGGAAAAAATGGGCCCCACTCTGATTTAAATTAAAGCATGTTTGAGTTCAAGATTGATCATCATGATTTCTTCTTTGATTTTGGATATTTAGCACCATGCAGTATATTACCTAACTAC
Source organism: Latrodectus elegans (assembly GCA_030067965.1). Classification (NCBI taxonomy): domain Eukaryota; kingdom Metazoa; phylum Arthropoda; class Arachnida; order Araneae; family Theridiidae; genus Latrodectus; species Latrodectus elegans. The sequence continues at coordinate 66,926,085 of CM057812.1, read as the reverse complement.
AGAAAATCGTTGAATGTATTTTATCACCCTCAGTCTATTGACTAGTGTGAGCATTTTATAGAAAGCCGTGTTCATGTGTTGTAATGGGGGAAACCCGGAAAATTTTTAAGTATCCTCTCCAACAGACGAGCATGTAGAAAGCTGAAGCTCTAAATTTATCTCCTACTCTCCAACTGGGATTAAACCAGCGACCTTTGTTACGAAGATCCTTGTCCTACATCTAAGCCACGGTGATTCTTTTTTTTTTTTTCCGAATATTTCAAGTGACTGGATATCGACACTTGATTTCTAAATTTTTTTAAACTGTTGATTCTTTTCGAGCCTTTCCTTGACTCCAAACTGAAATGTGTAGCTTTATTTTTAAAAATACTTCACTATTACGTCTCTCTGAGTGATCTCGATTATTATGTAACCCTTCTTCCCACAAAAGATTAGTTGGTTTTGCTAAAGATGTCAAATAAAAATTCATACATTGTAGACGCTTGTTTTTACGAACCCGTAGTGACTTGTAGAACAGAAATTTTTAAAATAATGTATTAGATTATTAAGAATTTTATGCCAATTTTTTTTATATATAAATAAAATATTTTTAGAATATTACCTAGAATGTGCTATAAGTGACTCATGCAATATAAGATTCATACTTAACTATATTTTCTTTCATTCCGTTGATGAAAAATCACGCAAAGTAATTTGCACTTTTTTTTTAAAAAAATTACATTTTTTACAAGTATAAAAGCGTTTTGTTGCTTTTCTCTCAAAAAAAGTCTGTTATTTCTATTAGTCATTCGATTGCCTGTTTTGCAGACTGTCTTTGACAAAAATGTTTTCTTCTCGTTTGATATCTGAAAGCTCTTTTTCCTTCTCATTCATTATATTCTCAATAACTTCATAATCCGATAATTCTATATCCAAAAAACTAAAATATCTCAAAAGCAATTTCAGGCAGAAAAAAGTATTCTTTGCCGAAGTTTATGCAGAAGTGACTCAACTTTGCTCAAGTCATCAGGCAAATTACCTTGGATTTCTTAAGCTATGGAGTTTATGGATTACCTTGGATTTCTTAAGCTATGGAGTTTATGGATTACCTTGGATTTCTTAAGCTATGGAGTATCTTTAACAAAGCCAGCATGTTAAAAATCTCTCTACAACGTCATTTTAAATATTGATTGATAAATGTAATTCTTTTAAAAGGTCAATTTCCCAAGGCCGTTCCATCTCAAAGCCCATAATCACTCTCTTCAAAAGTACTCGATGATATTTGCGCTTGAAGCTATTGATTATCCCCTGATTCTTGATCTAAAATTTCATTAGTCGGAAGAATTTCCAAACGAATCAATGCAACATCCAGGACTTTAAAGGGAGCAGTACAAGTGTTATTATTTTAAATTATTGCAATTATATATTATCCACAACTAGAAGAACTGTATGAGTTTATGATAAAAAAGATGTATTTAAATCTCTGAGTCAATTTTGATAAATGCTCTTAGTCCCCCAAGATTTAATGTTGGCATGATATGCAGATGGTAGTTTTTGAACATTTATGAAACATCTAGGCGTTAAATATTTTCTTCTTGAAATCAGAAGATTGTTTCTCGGTTCCATTCAAAATGGCTGGAAGCAACACTGTTATTATGTTGTTACACATAGCTTTATTGGAAAAATCAATCCACATGTACAAAACAGCTCAAATATCACAGAAGAAGAAATATATAAATAGAACAAACATTTAATGTAGTAAACATTGTAATTCTTTCCTTCATTTTCTTACCCCATAGCTCTTATCACCTTTAAAGTCAAAAATTTTTTCTAGTAAGGTTTTGAAAATCAACCTATGTCGAAAGTGTAAAAAATATCTTGGAAATTAGAGATTTCAATGTTTGGATATTAGTGATTTTAATGCTCTTTCTTTCCGCTCAATTTCTGAAATTTTATTCACAGTTACATTTTCACCACACAATTATCAAAGAATCAAACCATGCTTGGTTTTAAAGTTTTTGAGCCAAGCTGTCTAATGTTGTAAAATTTTTTATGTTCACCTTCATAACAAAGGAGTTGGTTTTCTTTTCAAGAACATTACCATTTATTAGAATGTGCACTCCTCTCAGTTTTCTCAGTCAAGTAAAGCTTTTCCAGTCAAGGATGTTTTGTTTATCTTCAGTATTTTCGAGAGTAATCACTTTAGCGTCTACTCTTTCCTTTTACAACATATTTTTTTTCTAAATTTTTAAAATTGTTGAGAGACTTTTTTGTCTTTCATATATTTTGGCAATTTTTGTCTTATTTAAATATTTTTCGTCTACTTCTTTTAGAATTTTCTGTTTTACTTCGACATTTCTTCAACTGCGACATGATTTAAAAGCAACTAATCCTCATCGGATCCAGTTCAATCACCTTCTCAATAAACGGAATTTCATAAGTTGAGTTGTTCAATTGAAATGAAACAAACTACAAAACAGCAGAGCTCAATTTTTAAAGTGTTATTCCATTTCTGTGTTCTCACACACGGAAAACAGAGCAAAGTTTTTACTTTTGTCTGTGTATTTTTCTACGAGACAGACAGGAATCAAATTGAAAACCACAGTTACTTTCCATCAAATGTCTGATCCTACAATGTCTTGAATGCGTGGACGAGTCGCTTCGTTGTTCAAACACGAATTAAATTCTCAGGCATTATATAAATAAAACCAAATAAGAAAATTGAAAAGATATCAAAATATAAAAATGAAAAAAAAAGAAAAACTAAAAAGAAAACTATTAGTCAGAATTTAAGTCAATAAGGAGCGTCTTTCGTTTTTTAATCACTGCACTACGAAGGTGAAATTACGTCTTTGCTATCTTTTAAATCATCCGATAGATGGCACCACCAGAGGATCCACTCCCTCAATTTTGGCATTGATATGAAGGGGGAGGAAATTTTCTCCAGACTATTGTATCCATAGTAACTGCTCAATGACAGACCACATGACTTTCGATTCCACAGATTTAACGAGCACGTATATCGCATGTACTCGGTGGGTCTTTGGCGGCAATGGGAATTGAACCTCTCTCTTCCGGATAGAAGGCCGATGAACTAACCACTAGGCTACCACAGCCTATATGTCCAGATAACATACGTTATGGATATCTTAATTACATCTACTATGGATGTACAAATCACGTCTATCATGTAAAGTAAATTGTGTCTATACAGATCCAAATGATCACTCCAAATCATCATAGATGCCCATTCAATATTCACATGTAGTCAACAATAGACCATCCAATTCATATCTTATCATGGACATCTTAATGATGTCCAAAAGTAATCTATGACGTCTTTTGGATTCTGTGGATCTTAAAAAGATATTACTAAATCTTTTAAGATCCAATACAAGATAATACAACCACAGTACAAGACAATATAAGATAATACAACCACAAACACGACAATATAAGATAATACAACCACAAACAAGACAATATAAAATAATATAACCACAAACAAGACAATATAAGATAATACAACCCCATACGTCTAATACGTAATATTAGACGTGTGTGGTTGTGTAGGTAGTGATAGTGTTTTTACGAAATTAAATCCAAATCTGTATTTATATAAATTTCGTAGGTGTGCTAATCTTTAATTATCAGATCTTTTATTGTTTGCATTGTATTCTGTACCATAATATTTTTAAAATGCTGTATTTTTAAATGTAAACTATGAGAAAATTATAAAATTTATACCTTTTTTTCTAATATAGATTTTATTATTATTATTATTTTTTAGTTTAACAGCAAACAGTTCGAAAAACTATCCAAGAAAGCAGAAAAGGATGAAAAAATTCCAAAAAAAAGTAAGTTTACATTTGTTTATTATTGATAAGTACTCTTAATTTAACAAAATTTTATGTTTTAAAATATTAAATTAAATGTTTTTATTAATTCTATTCTGAGTGACTTTTATTTCTTTTGTTTTATTTATGATGTGTCTATTCTAGGATAATTTATTACACTACGAAAATTGTGTGTGTGTGTATAAAAATTTATGAAGTATGTCACTTTTCTTTGATGTTTTCTGAAATTCTAGGATTAACAATGGCATTGAGAATTTGAATTGTTCCATCTGATTAATAATTATAATTAATTTCCTTGATCATGAAAGTCTACCATAGTCTGATGACAATTTATTATTTAATAAATAAATTTCAAAGTAATAAATAAGTTTTCCAAAGAAAGAGTACCCAAAGTTACAAATTCGTAAAAAAAGAGATTTGGAAAGTAAATATGACCCACAAAGAATTATGCATTATAATAGAACAGAATATTTCGTTTTTCAAATTATTTAAAACTTCAAAATGTATTTTGTAGCACATTCAGAAATGTATTCAATTTTTTAAAATTTGCATATACTAATAATGATAGTATTTTTATTACATATTAAAGAATTAATGTTCCATAAAAATATCTATAAAGTAAAATTAACTGTTATATCCGCAAAATGAGTACAAACAATTTTATTTACATTGTACGATTCATTTTGGTTGTCTCAAAATTATGCCGCCATTTCATAATTAATGTAAGAGATGTTCGTAAAAATTATTCCTATAATTTAAGTAACACAGTAATAACTATTCCATTCTTATGTTACCAAGTACATGCGACTCAAGTGCAATGATTCATCAAGTACATTTTCAAACAATACATGAGATATTGTATTGTTTGAAAAGCATGCCATATATTCATAATAATATAAAATTGCTTTAATTAGATAGATATATTTATTTTAGTGGAGTATTTTATATCCTTTTATATAACGTTCTCTAACAGGATCGAATAATTTATTTTTCTTTACATAAATTACGGTTATTCAATGAAATATAAAATGAACAAAATATTAAATACAACATAAATATATTAATGTTATCCTCAAAATACATTTTAAAATACAATTTATTAAAATAATATATTATAAATGTCATTTATCATAAGTCTCAGGATTATTGATAAATTTCATTTATAAATGTCGTGTTTGAACGCATGCCTGCTTTCAATTCCTTAAGATGATATAGTTGTGATTAAATAGCGTGACTACATTGCCAGAGTTTTATCTTAATTTACCATGCATTTCCTTAAATTATTTAATAACCAGATCATTAAATCAATAAACTAAAGTGCAGTTATTTAGAATGCAATAGTTTTTAAATACCTTTAATAAAATTGTGAATTAAAATGTTTCTTTTCAAGAAACTTATTAAAATGAACTGTCTAAACCGTGGGTTCCCAAACATTTTTTTTCTCGTGGACCACTTGCAAAGTTTTACTATTTTCGGTATATCCCCTGCTGCTGCATTTCTACTGTATTTTCAAAACTTCTAAAAATATCATCCTAAATTGGGGGTGTTAAGAAAGAAAAAATCTAACACATTTTCTTGTGTCCAATTTATTAAAATTATACTTGTGGTTATACAAAATTATAAAGATTTATTATTACATAAATCAACAACTGACAAAAAATCAACAAAAACTTTGAAATGTATAAATTAACAATTAAAGATAGTCATATTTTTAATAAGACGGCGCACGGGCATCACTTCTCAAGTCTCGACATGTGGTGTACACTCGTACTATTATATCTATTCTATTCAATTCTGTGTTTGAACTGAATCTCAAATATTTTTGAGTACCTACCTAGTGAATGATGCTACCTTCCTACGTTGATAAGGAAATCCAAGCCAAATTTTTTGTTCGTTATTATGAAAACCAGAAAATTTTTCATAGACCCCCACTTACAACTTGGGAACCCCAGTTTACTTTTCCCATCTACGTGGACCCCCGTGTGATCTCCTATGGACTCCTGGGGGTCCACCAGGACCACTTTGGGAACCTATGGTCTAAAGCTTTGTATATGTTTTGTTTTCGAAATTTAGAAACTGGCAATCCTAATTTAATAAATGGTACATTGAACTTGTTCTTTTTTGTTCTATTTAATTCATGCATTGTATGCATGTATGATTAAAATTCTTGTATCAAATAATTAATATTTGGGTTACTTTAAAATGCAGGGATATGTTTATGATAGAATTGATGTGTGGTGCATCAGTATTTGGTTCAATTGCCATTCTCTTTATCAAAAAATAATGAGACTGAATACTATTCTGAGGAAATGGAGTCACATTTAGCAAAATTATAAATTAATATTCAGAAAGTATAAAAATTTATCTACGATATCTGGATTTGTATTATTAACAATTTACTTAATCATATTAAGCATGGTTATTTTCCAACTTGCCACAAATGGGAAATAACAGAGGCTCAGCTTAAGAGCATAACATTTACAGAAAATATCTCACAGTCTCATACCCAGAAAATTTTAATAAATAGTATCTTACTCCTCTTAGGTAATAATGCTTTTATTTATATTATCATTGTTGACTTTGTATTACATTTACTGTTGAATTACTGTGAACAAGCTACTTATTCACATAAATCTAAGATAGTCTATCAGCTTACCAAGCATCAAGTTCTCGTTTTTTTGGAGGAATACGGATAAATTCATGAACTTATAGCGTTGTTGGAGGCATCCCTGTCCTCCTGTGCATTGCGGGTCATTTTTTTCTCGGCATACTATTAACTGATTTATTTTTCGTAGCTTTTGGAGCTAACGAGCATTGGATTATGACCTTGCAGTCAATAATTTCTAGAGTATTGTTCTTCACGATGCCACGTTTTGCATCCCAAATTCATGAGTCGGACCAGAATATACGAAACATTGTGAAGGATAAAGCATAAAACTTGATGAAATCGGAAGAAACTTTAAATTATGATGAATTTCTAATTAAAAGCTTCGCTTCAAAGCGAGAATTAGTTTTGATAGTTTGGGGATATTTTTTGTCTACAAAGAAATTTTCACTGTCTTCGTTAGGGATTTTGGAAACTTTCACTTTTTTATTAGATCAATTAAATACATAAAAATATTGGTTAATGTAAAGCAAAATTTATGCCTTTGACTGTATCTTAAGGCAAGAAGATATTTCTTTTTAGGCAAATTAGTAATTTAGTTAATTCAATTCTTTGTGCAATAAAAGCTAACAATTTTTTATAAAAAAGGCAGTTTGGTTTCTTTTTTATTTTATATAAGATGATTATTGATGAAAAATAACCTATATAGCTATATATAACTGCTATATTAGCAGTCACTTTTACAGTACACTTACACATTTGGAATTGTGACAAACTTTGCGTAAAAATATATGTTAAAACGTGTTCTTTTAGCAGCTTAAATTTTTATAATTAACTTTTTATATTTATAATTCATAGTTTTTTAATATTATTTAAAGTACAAATATGCATAAAAACCTGTGCAAATTTTGTAGATTAGTACATGAATGTTTTTAAGATGTAAAATGTGCTGTTTGGTACAGTTATTTTCTCTGGAGAATAGAATAAACAAAAGCCAAGAAGATTTTTCAATCTGTATTCATTAGAGCTTGGCTCTCATGTTTTTTGTACTCGCTGCATTTGTTCACTGTATACTGTGTGGTTCTCTTTGTTTCACTTTGTACTTAAACAAGGTAAAGTCTGATATCAAACAGCTGTGTTTCTTATTTTTTAATTTTGTTTGTCTTTAGCGACAATTTCGTAGAATAAAATACAAGAACAATTAATGTGTCTGCATGCAAATGGCAAGTACATCTCTGATTTCTTAAAATTTCCTCAATACCTTCTTTGTCGATTCAATTAATTCTTCTTTTATAGAGCAAAGTTTGGTCAGTAAGCTGTGGCAATTAACTTAAAAATGTTTAAGATTAACCATTTAAGAATACTGAACCAGTAAACCTTTTAAGAATGTTAGAGATTTAATTTAATAACTGGATGCAACTTGCTTAGAAATTCAGAATATCATGAAGCGACTACCAATCTATTTCATGTCGGGTGGCAACTTATATTTAAGTCAGAAAGAAACCAAAGTTGTTTTTCTTTCTAATTATCTAGAAATTTTAAAAGAACTTATTTAACTATTACGAAATTTTAATTACATGTTTTTTTATATTTGTTTTTAAATATCCAATAGTTTTTATTGTTTTTATATATGTAATTTTATTATGAAGTATAGATTACAGGTGAATTGATATTTATTGTTATATATATATATATATATACATATATATATATATATATATATATACATATATATATAAATATGGTGATTTTCTTTTGAAGTATAGATTACAGTGATAGCGAATAGGACACTGCCTATGCGCCTTTTTCTAAGTGAATTCTATTTTGTGAGGTTGATGTTTTTCAGCAGATCAGAAATACGAAATAACCAACAGCTCAGCTTTATCCATAATTAAAATTTAGAATGGATGATCCATTATTGCTCGTCATTCTTAAGTGTCAATGCAAAAATACCATTTATCTAAGAATATTAGCAAATGGTATACTCAAGATATTCTATTTCTAAATAAAATACAGTTTTTATATTTCTCAGTTAAAAATGTAATAAAAATCTATTTACAAATATAAGGTTATTTAAATATTTCAAAAATACCCTATATCAATATATTTGTCTATAAATTAATTTTCCGTAACAGCTGTTTTTCAGCAGACTAAACATTAAAGCAATTACAGAAGGTATTAACACATTTTTAGAACGATTTCGATTACGAATTAAAAAAGTAAATGTTTTATAATAAAAAGTTTTGGAAACAGAGCTTATTAGTTGAAATGAGAAATATCGTCTGCTACTTTTAAATTTATTCTTCTTTCAAAATGTCACATATAAACATGCTGTGAAGTGAAGGATATCTTTGCGCTTTCCGAAGATAAACGTTCGTATTCCAGAATTCAAAAACGTTGTGAAATGCATGGTATTAAAATTTAAAAGTTCAAAATAAGCAATATTATTAATCGGGCAGGTAAAAACTGTCAATCATTATTTCTACATAGAAGGAAGACTCTAAGCGAATATTCGTTTAGGTAAGTACTGTTTCAAATATTTTTAAAGTGAAATCGCTGGTAACAAGAGAAAATCCGCCAACACAGAAATCAATTGCAAAGTCTTTAGATACATCTTTAGCAACAATAAATAAAATAATAAACCAGTATTTACAACTTAAAAATGCTAAAAAAAAACATGTTCACCAGCTTTTGCCGAGACATGTGACTCAACGCAAAACATTTTGTAGAATCCTGTATGAAAACCACTTAGCAGGAGTTAATGGAAAAACATTGTGACTCTTGATGAAACATGGGTTTACTTAAATGATTGCAACAAAAAAGTTCTATTTAGTGTAGAAAACGAGAAGAAAAAATGTACAAACCTGGTTCCGTCAATGTAAAGAAAGTTTCAGTAAGGGGTTTATGATTGTCTCAGGTTTCTCCTACAATGGGAAATTAAAAATAAGAAGAGTGGGGAAAATGTTAAAATCAACTCATCATACTCTCAATAGAAGGTTTTACATCCAATATTTATTGAAGAAATTCCATTTCTTTATCCCAGTGACTTTCAAAGAGAGAAACGTCATCAAGACAAAGCTATAAGTCATACTTCAAAAACTACCTCTGCATTCCTTGAAAAAATGATGACTAGTACAGGTATTGCACGTTTGCACGTATACATTTTCAACATATCCCTGCGAAGTCTCTTGACGTTTTACCTTTGGACTATTGTGTCTTCGGTCTGTTAAAAAAGGCTCTTTCTAAACGCAAACCCACCACGATAGATGGACTCTTGAAAGTAGTGGAAGAGGAAGGGAAAGCAATATCCATGGAAATATTGCGAAAAGCTCTTCTATCATGGAAATCACGATGCAGACTTATAGTCCAGAAAAAAGGCTATCAGATTGAACATTTAAAAAAATAATCTTTACATTTTAAACATTAATTAAACGGCCGCGAAATCGTTCTATAAATGTGTTAATACCCGTTGTATTTATATCTTAAACTATGAAGTAATAAAAAATATATCATGAAATACTTTGTATATTATCAATCAAAATGGATGTAGAAAACTAGATTAAAGACTTATTTATTGCTATTAAAGTTTTATTCTTATATTTTTAGCATATTTACTGTAAGGTTAGTTATAAAACTGAAACATGTTTATAATTAAAAATTTTAAATGTGAAGTTTTGCATTTAAATTCTTTGCTAAATTAAATGTTATTTATTTATTCTCTGATGATATAATTTTCAAAAATTTTTTAATGATGATTAAAATATCTACAAACAATATAGCACACCATGAAATTATAAATTTTGGTAATTAAAATATTTAATTTCTTTATAACGTTAAATGAATATTGAGTAAATATGGATAAGAGCAAATGCAGATTTGAATAGTTCTTTTATTTGAATGAATAAAATTATTCATTGATATAATTATTCTTTTAAAAGAAAGAAAATGCTTTTTTAAAATTCGTTACAGTATAAACGAAATAATGATTCGGCTTAACACAAAATGGGTATGTAAACAAAAAATGCACGAATCTGGCAATTAAGAGATCAAAATCACTTATATTTCATTTTCGGTTATAAAACGGGTTCTTATTGATACAAGAGTCGCATCAAATGGATGGAACATAAATGATAGCTAAAAACAATTTTTTTGTGTTTTTAATGCGAGATATTTTGTTTTCGATAACAAAGACTTCCAATTCTTTAACTTAAATAAGATTCTCCATACTCCCTAAAAATAAAATTCTGCAGAAAAGCATTAATATAATCTTATCAGTTAAGGAAATGATTTCTATAGTTGATTAATTTATCGAATATCTCTATTACAAGAAATCATTTATTTTTGAAATAACAAAAACAAATTTTCATTCATGATTACCATCCATTCGTCAATCTCCTGTTAAAATAAAATTAAGTTATTTTGAAAGTTATATACATCTTTATAAATTAAGATATATATATATATATATATATATATATATATATATATATATATATATATATATATATATATATATATATATATATATATATATATATATATATATATATATATATATATATATATATATATACACATATGTAAGTTGTGGGTGTGATGTAGAGAATGATTTATGTGATATAGATAAACCTATATAAGCCAATAAGCCAAGATAGGTCCTATCTTGGCTGCCTAATTTCGACCAACTTTAGCAGCCAAGCTTGATCCTATCTTGGCAATCCACATTGATCCAATGTAACTAAATATAAACCATCCAAGATTGGCCTAATATAGACCGCTAATAATGTACCAAGACAACGGCATGTTTAGCCAATATAGGGCCAAGCTATTTTGTACTTTGATACATATTTTTTTGAAAAATAATTCTTAAACACTTACAACACAGCAGCAAACACAATAAATGCTCAAGAAAGGAACCTCTAAAGTGTTTTAATTTAGAAGCATATACATATAAAACTCACACACTATGCACCAAAGTACATACAAAGACATATATTAATCCATTAATTGTTAATAAGGGATAATGCATCATGCAAACATCTAATGGATGCAAAATGGGTGTTGTCTTCCTTATTTAAATTGCACTTGCAAATAAATGCCCATAATATGAACTCAGTGGGTATGTATTACAACTTCGTAGCATATAATAGATTTCAAATGAGAAAATTAACAGATATAAGTAAACATATTCTGGTTATATAAATCCCAAAGAAAACACATTTGTGTCTCATACGAAGATAGTCATATGATTTGTATAGAAAGAAAAAATTCTTAATTGCTTTGGTCATCTAAATTAATGGAGAAAATAAAGAAGTTAACCCAATATCTTCACTGTTTGTGTATAATAAAAGCAGTGTATGGTAATGCTTGTCAGTTTTGATAGTACCCAAAGTATAATTTAAAAATCTGTATTATTAAAACCACATTATTTTTCTTTGAAAAAACCAGTAATTGATTACATTAGTAACTACTGCAGCTTTGTTATGACCATATAACATAATTATATCTATTATATACATACATGATGTCATAAATAAATAGATGTCTACCATAAATTCCTTGACATTATTTTCATCCCCAATAATGAATTGCAGAGTTGTAAATGACAATTATAACAGAATAGTAAAATTTTAGTAAATTAAACATTAGAGAGATAATAACGATAAATTTTTAACGTTCGCAATCATTGATTGACAATTTACGTCTGAAGCAAGTTTTGTTTCATGAAAGGAAAATCACTTATAAAAAAAAAATCACATTTAATCAGTGTTTGGTGATGTCAATAACTTCGTCTAGAGACGATGTTCGTAGCCGAGGAAAAAGAGTTCATATTGTTGCGAAATCGCTTTAAATGATATTGTTAGCGATAAGTGGTGGTGTCTTAGGTTTGTGTTCTTATTATGATGTACACTTATAATATCAACTTATATTAGAAGCACTTTTAATTAAGAAAATTGTTAAATAATCTTTTTTATAATTCCTGAAGACTACAATTTTATTTTCTTAAAAAAAATGTATTTTCTAAAAAGGATATTTTTAGGTGTTTCTATAGAACTGAAAAATCATAGTACTTAAAATGGAAGATAATTTATACAATAAGTTTTACACAGATCTGACGATTCTTGTAACGAAATAAGACTCTACATAAAATATTAATAAAAATTATGCCTATTTTTTTTTTTTTTTTTTTTTTTTTTCAAATTTTCCTGTTGAAAATTTAGGTTTCCCAGGTGTTTTATCTTCTTTATTATATTTTTTTAATTACCAGGTAAAAGCGAAGAAAAATGGTTTGATGATTAAATATAAATACAACAAAAATAGAATTTAAAACGATATAAGTTGAATCCACAAGTTGTGAAGATTCCTTGTTCTCAAAGCATTTCTTAATCCTAGATATTTCCCTTATGTTGTGTACATTGAATTTAAAGTTTTGTTTCTAAATAAATGACTTTAAAAAAGAACATAAAGTTCAAATTAATTCAAATATGTTCTAGTTATTATGTTAACTATTAGTCTCAGTGTTCGATTTAAAATTTATTGAATATACAACATTCTAGAAATTTGTACGGCGAAAAACATTTGTTGATCAGAAAAAAAATAATAATAAATAAAGATAAGAATATTATCGTCAACGTACATTTTAGCACTATATTTTTATCTCTACTCAGAATACATGATAATACTGTCATTCGAAACGAAGATATCTAAGGATTTCGCAATAATTTCGGTTTTGTAATAATAATCATGAGATAAAAAAATTAGTAAGTTCATGGCTAACGTGATAAAACTTCCAGCAGCTGTTGTGTGCAAATTTGAAGAATTTTATATTAATTGTGAATGTTAAAACCTCTCATTTTTTTCTTCATAATTACACTTCATTATCGTCACAGGTATAATGGTAAGTCATTTTTAATTTAAAATATTTGAAAGAACTTAATTATTCAGTAATAACAGTACACCATAATTCATTGAATCTTCGTCTCAGAGGCGTGAATGATACATATATTCAATTCTACCATTAAGAAATATATAAAAAGGCAGAAGAGGCATTATAAAATATATATTTTGTATTTGTTGCAGTATATATTAGTAATTTTTAAAAATATTATTTGTAATTTTTTATTATTAAAATAGATTTCGATAATAGAGAATTAGAATTAATGATTTTAATTAATATTTGATTGAACACATATAGCACCATCAAATATTACACTGGCCCTAAAAAAGTATAAAGTTTATTTTTAATATTAGAGACATTTCTTATAAAATTTTTAATGATATATTTTATGTTTTTATAATATTAAAATAAATGGCAAAAGCTTTATTAAATTAGTTTCTGTAAAAGTCAGTGATTCTCGCCAAATTATCAACAGTGAAAATCTTGCTGATTCTGTCTGACAAGGTTGCCAGATTGAAATTCAAATAAAAGCGCCATATTGTGCAGTGACTCTTACTGTTGGATTTAGTGGAATGATTTTTTACTATTTTATTTTAATGCAATAAAACATGCAAAAATGCATTTGAATGTAATTAAATTTCTTAGAAACTTTAGATAAATTGATTACTATGCAACTTCTCTTTATTGTTAATATATGAAAATGCATTATTTTTTTAAACATTATTGTTTTCATAATTGCTTGTGGATAACTTTGATATGATTTCCAATGAAAACATTTAGGAAAATGAAAAGCTTTTGGAAATCTGAATACCTTATTTCCATTAAGTAATAATTTGCAGATGAGTCATATACAGCAAATTAAGTTATTTTCTAATTAAAAAAAAAATAAGCTGTGATATAGAAAAAACAGAAAAATGGAGATAATTTAAATAGATTTTAAGTGAACAAGTGTTTTTGAAATAAACAGATATTTTTTAAAAAAAACTAGGAAAAACTATATTGTGCTTCAATGCGAAAAAATATACATAAATATGCTTTTGAGCTCAGAAATTAAAACTCTTTTTCTTCTCCAATGTGCAGTTACTTGGAAGAAATTAATATTAATTTGGTATATTTTTTGTATGGCTGAATTGATAAACGTTTTATGTGAAAAGATTTGAACTATTTTCTATCAAAAGTATATATTAATTATTTTAAAAATGAGTAGTTTAATGATAAATCATAAGTTAATTTCCAAGATTTATACAAGCTATTATTAATTTGCCATCAGTTTTACCATAGTCACAGGCTTTCAAAAAATTAAATTTACAGTACTCAGATAATTTGTTCTTGAAAAATCCAGAGTTTATTGTAAGCTCAATTCCAAACACACTTTATTAAAAGAAATCATTTATTTAATTCTCATATTATGCTTTTTTTAATGTAAAATATAATGCATTGCGTATATAAAATATTAAATGAATCAGTATTAATATGACAGAAACAATTTAAGAGCTTTATGCTCATAGGCTTATTGCTCACATTGAGTAAAATTGAGTTTTTTTCACAAAATTGTCAAAAATTTAGAACACCATTTTTCTCTAGACTATATTAAATGAAGAATCATATAAATTATTATCCTATATATTTATATTATTAAGTAAATTATTTTCAATTATTTATAAAATACTTAAATTCATTAAAATGTGTGAGGAAAATAGAACAGTATTTGTAAATATAGCTTACATTTATTTCAAGCACTTAGTTTAAAAAACTTGATAAATATCTGTTAATCATTGCTATTATCATATCATTACAATCTTAAAACAATTTTTATGTATTACCCTATTACTCCAAATATTACAATTTGATATTCCTCCTGAAACTAATGATAAACTAGCAATTATATTTTATAGGAATGATATTTTAGATATCACCACATTGTTTCTATTTAACAATAGTTTAAAACTCAAAAATAGTTGTGAAAAAAGGAATTTCAAATCCATGAAAAAATTTTTTATTTGAAATTAACTTTGCTTTAACTTTTCTCTTGCAAATAAAAACGATGATTTCATATGAGCCTCTTGGCAGTTTTAACAATTCATCTAATGATGAATCTGATATCAGAAAAGTACTTGGATTACATACAGTTTCTTCATTGAATTCCTCAATAGAGTTTTTTGGGTAAATCATAATGAAAGTTATTAATAAGCTGTTATAAAAATCAAGGAAGTCACTCATTGTTCTTTTATAAAGGATTTTTCAAATAGTATTGAAAATATGCAAATATATCATTTCTGTATTTTATTTTAAAAAAGTTATTTAATTTTATTTTAAATTTTTCTAATATTTTTTAGAATGCTTTGAGGTTAAGGTTGAGAAATACTGTCTTTTTCACAAATTATAGAACTGCCAGCCATTCCAGCCAAAAAGAGTAAGTTGCTAATTTTATAATAAAAAATATTTTTAATTCATTTAATGGATATATAAATTGGAGTAAAATTTTCTCATCTGAAGTAAAAAAAGACATCCCTGTCCTTTTGCAAAGAATTTTTTCATTATTTTCGTGCATGCAAAAGATACCATAGAGCAACAAATTATTTTCATTATCTATACAAAATTGAAGTAATAAATAAATTACAATCCTTTTATGAAACTCTTGTTATTATAATATGTATGCTTAGTAATTTTTTTTTAGTATTACTATTTTATTATTTTTTACTTTAGAATTACTTTTCAGTATTAGAATTTCCAGATTCAAAATATTCATTTGAAACAGTTCAGTAATCTAACAGTTTAGTCTTAATTAATTTAATTTCTATTAATGCAGAATTCTTAAGACATAATCGAAAAAAAAATTTGTTCTTTTTTTCAGTGGAAAACAAAGTTGCCTTTACTGCCTAATATTGATATTGGGGACAATAAATAATTAATTAATCAAAATTATATATTAATGTAAATGTTCTCTTACATTTAAATTGTTTACTTGTTCTTTGAGTTGTAAAAAACAAATTAATAATGTAAAACAAACTATTTAACTCAAAATTTTATTAACAAGAGAAATTGTTTTAATTTAAACAATTAGAATAAGTTTTAATAAAATATAAATAATTAAATAAAAGTTATTATACTTTTTAGTTATAATTTAAATGTAGACCTTAATGAAAGCTTAACATTTCAAAATACTAAAAAATTATTAAAATCTTTATTTTAAATATGTTTATTTATGGAAATTAATCTGTCTCAAATTATTTGGCTAATTAGTATGTATATATGAATTAAGCTGAGTATTTACCCCAAATCCTTTTCATTGAGGAAAATATTGCACAATTTTAACTAGAAAATATTTTGAATATTATTACAAAAGTTCATTTTTGTTACAGTTGTTCTTTGAAATAGTATAAGCTAGAATGAGAATTACCACAAATGTAAAATGCAAAAAAGCAATGTTTCTTAATCATATTATAGCTTGTTGGAATTTGTTGACATAAGTGTAAAAAAATTGACTAGAGAATTCTAGCTGGCTTTCATAATGTGTTCAAATTATGATAATGATTTAATAAGCTGTTCTTTCCAAAACTTGTATACTTAATTTAAACCACTAGAAATATGGAGATTTCAAGAAGAAAAAATATAATTTTTATATTGGGTCATAACTGAAACATTAGTTAATTATTATTGTTGGTGAAGGAGAAATTAAGCAAAGAAATTGCCCATTCTTTTTTTTTTTACAAAGAATACCATAAAGCTTTATAAATATTTAAGGTGTAATTAAACTTCATAGAATTTACAGGTAACCAATAAATGGACAAAATTCTGCATTATATTATGAATATTTATCACCCTTAAGTTTTTTGTTCTTTTTAATGATAGCCTAAGAACCTTTGTAAGACATCTGTTGATCATACGAACATGTGCTTTTGTGCTTAGTTATGCCTTTGTTTCTCTCTCGATCATGACTCCAAATAATATTTATAAATTAGGGAAATGCCTTTACAACTGAGACATAAAAGATAGCTAAAGTGATCAAAAATCAACTAATTATAAAGATATTACTTATTTCAAATACATATTACTAATTGTTATATACATTTGAGTGAGAAAAAATGAAAATGGAGTTACAATTGTTTTAAAGTTATATAAGTTGTTGAATGTTATAAAAGCTGTAAGTAAACAAATGTATGTCAGACTTTTTTTAAAAACTGTGTATCTATATTTAACTTGACATATTTAAAAATGCTTGTCAATAAAATAAATATTTTTTCACAGTTTTAAATTTGCCAGTTTTTCTAACGAAATCATGTTTACGTATATTATGGTAATTATTTTAGCTAGTTATGCCAATATCTATAATATGCCATAAAAGCAAATAGATTTAAATGCTTAGTTATGATCTTTATTTTTTTTCTCAAAACAAACTTTTGAATGAATTTTTTTTTTAAATTTTCTTCCCTATTCAGTTTAACAATTTTTATTTCATAGTTGCTTGACATTTCACTGTATTAACTATGAAAAAGAAAATTTTTATGATTTCGGGAGAGTTACAATATTATACAAAATATTTTCTAAAATTAGTTTTATCTGTTTTTATATTTTTAAGAGTATAGTTAAATATTTTTAGTTGTTCTAAGTTTCTTCTTTATAGTTCAACTATATCACATTTTCTTGATGTAGTTATACTATATCATATTTTCTTGATATAGTTATACTATATCATATTTTCTTGATATAGTTATACTATATCATATTTTCTTGATATAGTTATACTATATCATATTTTCTTGATATAGTTATACTATATCATATTTTCTTGATATAGTTATACTATATCATATCTTCTTGATATAGTTATATTATATCAAGAGGATGATCTTGATTATATTACTATTTAATTATTAGTTTACAAATGCATTGTATGTATAGTGGATTTAGTTATTATTAAACAAATTTATTTTTTCATCACTTTGTGTAGACATTTGTTGTGATAGTCATAATTATATTTAATATATTGCTATATTAAATAATTTTCCTTTATCAATATTTTTACATTTAATCCAGAGTAAAACACTTATAAAATGGAATTGAAAGGAAATTAGCAAATCTTGAACTGAAGAAAAGTGAAAAGAATAATAATTTTACTGAAAGGTTACATAAATTTTCTAGTATTTGTTTTAGCTCTACTTCACCCTCTCTGACTTTCTGTTATTGAACCATGATAATTTTTAAATTTTAATCTCTTTTGAGAGTTGTTATTTATTTTTGTTCTTGAACTGTAAACACATTTGAATTCATGAGTTATGTTCTTTTTGATTACCAGAATTTTGTATTAATGTTATTTTTGATTACAGAATTTTGTATTAAAGCATGCCAAAAGTTATTGATAACTTCCTTAAATATTTAATTTTCCTAAAACTGGTATGATAATTAAGTCATGACTACAGATAATCATGACTACAGATAAAAAATTTTAATTTTGATTCAGTAACTTTTTATTATTCTTTTAAATTTTGATTTTAATGTACAGAATTAAGATAATAGATTTAATAAGAATTAAGACTTAGATATAAAGTGATAATATATTTACTATTTTGTTTTTATTATGCCATGTAATTTTGATTACAACTGACGTTTTGTTGTAAAATTGATCAGTATTTTATCTTGGTGATAATTGAAGCACTACTTTTCATGAGTGTCCTAATTATTTGGTTTTTTAAAACATTTATTGAATATTTATTAAATTATGTATTTATTTTACTGCAATTAGGTAAATTAGATGAATTTTAGGAAATTTGAAAATTAGTAGTATTTTGCCCTATCACATATGAATAATTTTGTTTGTTTTATCTTATTTTTAAGATATCTTCATTATTGTAAGACGTCAATATTATCATTTATTATTATATTAATGTTATACCTTTTTACTATTTATTATTTTCTTCTCAATAGCCATTAATATATAAAATATTAGCTTTAAAATTGTTTTTTTAATTCATACCTTAAGTGCAACTCAGATTAATATCTTATTTAATACAGGGTTATGGTTTAAATTTTCTTAATCCATAACAGATTTAATATTCTTTTCTTCTCTAATAAATATTTTATGCAAAATGTAACATATATATATTTAGTACACTAATTTTAGATTATGTTTCCATATTGAATATCTAATCAAGTCTAACTCTTAACTGTAAAAACATTTGACACTTTTGCACAATAAGGAAATGTTGCATAATTTTAAGATAAAAAATTAAAATGTGGAAATTCTTTTATTGATTTTTTTAAATTCTTATCTGATTGTACCTTTTATTTTACATTTTGATAAATACATTTATTTTCAAGGCGGAGTATTGAACGAAAATGTCCAGAATCAGCCGAAACTGTCATTGTAGGTGGTGGAGCCGTGGGAACAAGCATAGCTTATCATCTATCCAAAATGGGGGCTAAGAATGTCTTATTATTGGAGAAATCTGAGTTGACTGCAGGATCTACTTGGCATGCTGTGAGTTTTAATGTATTTTAGTTAACATAATTTACCCACTTTAAATTGTTACCTTATAATATTATTGTGACGTTAAATGTAAATATTATTAAAAATCTCAGAAAAAGAAAATAAAATATTGAAAATTTCTTGCATTTCAAATAAATTTAATGTACATTGACTATATTTTCAAATATTCTTTAATTATAAAGCAGTATGATTATTTTTATAGCATATATATATATGCAGATGGTTATAAAAAATAATAGAAAAATCTGCGATTTATATGAATACTTTATTGGGACTTCCTTTGGTATGCAGTACATCTTGGATAAGCCTGGGAATCAGTTAAAGCAAGCTCTGAATAATATTCAAAGAAATATTGTATCATTCTTCACTGAAATATTTTAAAAGTGTCAGGGAGATGTCAATGAAGGATACCAATTCTGTCCTGAACACTCTAAAATAGGCTATAATGCTTCAATTATATTCAGGTTGGATAACATTCATGGCAAGATAGCTGTTTAATTTTATCATAAGTTTCTGAAACCATGATTGTACAAGTCCTGTTGCATAGATCGATACATTATAAACCTGGGAAATTTCATCTCTTGCATGTAACAATGTTTGCATCATAGGATGGATATGATCAGTTAAAATTTCTCTATACTTTTCCTCAATGAGCCTTTCAAAACTACATTTGGTTCAATAGAAAATAATGATACTGCTGTCCATATCATGACAGATAATATGGGCATCACAATGCTTGACAGTTGGAAAGAGACAATCGCGATCCTACATTTGTTCATGTGTCTCCTAAACATGCACCCATCCAAATTTTGCAAACATGACATTACTGAAGATAATATTTGATGTTAACATCTATGACAAGTAGCTCAAAAATTGCTTTGGCATAAATGCTGTTTTTATGAAGGTGGCTTCTAATTATATTGACACTGGAGCATTCAGATGCTGATTATTTCAGTGTCAATGAGTTTTTTGGTTTTTAAACATTACAATCTGTTTCAACACCCATCAAGCTTTCACTGAGCTACTTTTCCTGTGTACTATTTTGTTTTACCAAAATTATTTTGCTGTGTGCATACTTTTATGACTTGAGATACTATATTTCTAGAAACTGCTATAGCTTGGGATGTTTCAATCACACTTGCTCAAACTCGATAGGTAATTATTACATTTTACTGCTTACAAGACCTATTAAAAGCATAACTTTTATTCACAGGTATTTCCATTATTTTGATAGCCACCTGCATTTTAATAATATAAAATATACATTAATATATATATTTTAAGCTTTCTTTTTTTAGCTTAAGATTTTTATAAAATTTATTTATAAATGTTACTCAGAAAACACATTGTTTTTATGTATAAATAAAAGTATTCATTGTTTAATCAAATTTTAAAAGTTTTTGTGATTTTGTTGCTAAACAAATAAAATTTTTGTAAGATCATTACTAAAATTGCATAATTTAATTATTTTTCTTTTCTAAATGATTTATAGCTGTAATTATTTCCTTAGGCTGGTTTGACTGCTTTATACCATCCTGGTATCAATATGAAAAAATTACATTATTATAGTATCAATCTTTTCTCACTACTTGAAGAAGAAACAGGACAGGTATATTTTTTTAATAATTATTTATTTTAATTATGAGTTAATTTCTAAGACCTTTGTAACTTGTATTTGATACTTTGTAATTTATTGAATAGTTTTAACTTTTTTAAATATTAATAATCATATCACTATTGTTATTTATTATTTTAAGAAAGTTAACAACTTTTATATTTCTCAATGAGCACATATTATTTCTATATTTTATTTTTTTAAATAAACCTATTGAAAATCATTCTTAATTTCCTGTTGATTTATCCTACAATTTTTGGATTAACTGTAAGAAATTTTGGGAAATTTTTAACATAAAGCAAGTTTTGATTTAATGTTAAATTATAAAATATTATAAATTATATAATAAATAAATATCTTCTGATTTCAGTATTTTTCACATCAATTTATGTGTATTGATTGGTGTTTATAAAATGAATACAAAATGTAAAATATTTAAAGATTTTAATTTCAATCAATTTCTTAATGGCATTCAATTGAATACTTTTAGTAAACTAAAACATTTTAAGAAATACCCATATCTTTTAAAGTTTGATTAAATGTTGAATTATAAAATAAAAAAAAAAATTCTGGACTAAATTCCCATTATATATTTCTGTAAGCAATATTCATTTAAACACAATTAAAAAAAAAGCATTTTAATAGAAAAATATTATATATTAAAAATTTCCAGCTTTTAAGTTTTCATCAGCCTGGAAGTATTCGTTTAGCCACAACTGAAGAGCGCATGCAAGAATTTAAGTATCAAATGCAGAGACAAGGCTGGCAAAAAGCTCCTCAAAAACTTATCACTCCAGAAGAAATATATTCACATTTCCCTCTTCTTAATATGGATGGTGTAAGTGGATATTTCCTTTTTAAATTAATTTGCTATTTTAAATCTTTTCCTCAAAATTGAATAAAAAATGATTATGTAAATGTATGTGCTGTTTATAAAAGTTAGAATTAAAAAAGACTTTCTATAATATTGTATTAGATAAATTTTGATTGAAATTTGTATTTCTATAGATGTGCTTTTCTTGAATGCTTTCATAATTTGATTATTTAATTTGAGTTTTGATGAATTAAGAAGAGAGTTTGCAAATTGATAGTTAAAGAAATACTTCTTACAGTATGTCAGTGTCTTGAAAATAATTCACAGCATCAAATCTAAAAATTAAAAGTTCTCCAATATGGCATGGTTTATTATGCATTTTGGAATGTCTTAACAATCTTTCGAATTATTGCTATTATATATCTATAGCAATAATTGTACATTATAAACTCAAAGTATGACCAGCATTTTCTAAACAAATTATAATGAATGGCTTGACTGTTGATATTATAAAGTTAACTTGCTTCTTAAAATCAAAAATTGAGATAATTTTAGCATAAAATTTGATAAATAAATGCTTTGAAAAAAGTTAAAGCATTTAGAAATGTATAAAAAAAAATAAGAGTGTTTAACAATTAATTTTTAGTTGATCTCTAAGATTTTAGGAGGGCTATACAATCCATCGGATGGTCATATTGATCCGTATTCTTTGACAATGGCATATGCAGCTGGTGCACGTAAATATGGAGCTTCCTTCTGTCTCAATAACTCTGTAAATGGTATGAAACTACGAGAAGATGGGAAATGGGAAATTGAAACTTCACAAGGAATCGTTCTTGCTGATCGAGTTATTAACGCAGCAGGTATTTTTTAATATCATTATTCATGAATTTTTACTTTTTAGTAGTTTTAAAAGCTTTTATTTATTTATAAGTTACTATTAAATATATATTTTATTAGCAAAATAATTTTACAATTGATATCATTAGCAAAGTATGTAACTTGACAAGGACATTTTATGAAGAATTTTGATAAATATCTAACAAATCATAAAATTAATCATTTTATTTCATATATTAAGCATTTGTGTTACTTTTGAGTTTCCTTTTGTAATCATTCATTTTTTAAAATTTTGTCTTCAGAAATTAGTATGCATTTTTTTAAAATTATGCCTGTCTTGTAAATAAAGTCAAGATTATTGCAATAGATATTTACATGATAATACATGACTTTATAATGCTATCATTTGGATGCTTTAATTACAAACTTATTTTGACTTTATGAAATTATCAAAATTTATTTGCTATTTAATGTTAGAGCATAATAAGAAAATAAATTATCAATTTAGTATGTTGCAACTATAATTTAGTTTATCAATTATTGTGTACTTAGGTGTAAAATGTTCATGGGCTGTTTATTCCATTAAGAAATGATGGCAAAAAATAATCATCTATAATTTCTTTATTATTGAAAATTATCTATTAATTAAAATTTGTTATATATTATTTTTGATTGATGTTTTTCCTTATATTCTTTATATTCCTTGTCCTCTTGGTGTTTTTTCTAAAATATTTTTAGTTTCTATAGTGTAATTTTGAAGTTAAAATATTTATTTTGATTTGAATATGTTGCAAAGCATTATTAGGTTTACTAAAAATAGAATTAAAATATTTATTACTAATAAAAAAAACTGTAACCCATGTAAATTTAATTAGCTTTGTTTGAAAAAATATTTCAACAAAATTTAGTTATAAGGATATATTGTTTTGAATATATTTTATAACCTGGCTAACATATATATTAAAACATATAATAATATTAGTAAAATTATTATTACCTGAAAATTTTGGGAAATGCATTTTTGAAATTAAACATATTTTTTTCAACATGTATTTTTGTTTTGTTTTTGACAGTTACAAGAAAAATTTTTCTTTAACAAGTATGATATTCTTGTGTTTACTACATTGATATTTTGAATAACAATTTATCGAATAATATTTATTAATGCCAGTTTTTTTAAATAAATAATGTCAATTATATCAATATTTATTTTTATATCACTTAACAAAAATAATTTAATTTTTTTAAATAACTTTTTTCTAAAAACTTTAGAATAATTTTCATTTTTGCTTTTCATTCTATTTAATAAAATAGGAAATTTTCATGGCTTTTTATTAGTATGTCTAAGAATTTTTTGATACTCACAAACGGCAATAGTAGTAATTATTATGACCCTGAGTTATGCTTTGAATTTTTTTCACAAATAGAGCTGCTTTTCATTCATTATTTTTCAAAAGAGAGCAGCATTGTGTCATTTTTAAGTGCAAATTATTAAATAATTGACTAGTCATCTTTTCTGAAGACAACACTGATAAGTTTATTATACTAAATAAATTTTTTTCATAATATTGTCATATATTTGCTTCTTATTTAGTAATTAGAGTCACTTTTTATATCATAACCTTTTTTTTTTAATTTTTAGTCAGATTTAATTCTTAGTTTAATCAACTTTTGAGACACATTAGTATCTAAGTTAATATATTGTAACTTATTTAAATAATATGAGTTATTTATTCATATTATAATTTATGTATGTATTTTGTTTTGGTAAAAATGCTTGTTAATGTATTTGATTATCTTTATTTGTCATTCATAGAATATCCTGATATTATATATGAACAATTTGGTTATGATATTTGTTCTCATGAACAAAATATTCATTAATATAACTTATTATTTTCATTTTTTTATATTTTGTTAAAATTTATTCCTCAAAAACATTTTTGACTATAAAGATAATTTATTACCAAATATGTCACACATATAAAAAATTTCATTATTATTATTTTAATGTATGCACCTAATTATTATAAGAAACTCAAAGTACTTCTGTAAACCATAGTAGTTTATTTACTATTTTAAATACATATATTATATATTTGTTATTTTTAAAACTTTGTTATTAAAAATGTTTTAGAATTCGAATGCTTTTAATAATTTTTTCATTGGTGTTCTGCTTCAACAATTTTTGATTCTATAATGAGTATATATGTGTGTGTGTGTATATATATGTATATTAATGAATAAGTGCTCAATTTTTAGCAGATATTTCTTCAGGTTTTCTTTTTTATTTATATTATAATTCCTCACTGATTTTTTTTTTAATAACATTTGAATTTATATAATTTTTCTCATTTTTATTTGCTTCAATTACTGTGTTATTGTTTGGTTACTTGATTTTTAATCAACAATTCACAAGTAATTTTAATGAATATTCAAATTCTAGCTTTCTAATATTAGTTTTACATTTCATTATTCATTTGTTTATTCATGCAAACATTCAGATGCAGCATTAAATGACAGTTAAATGATTATGTAAACATTTATTATTTTTATTTTCATTTCATTATGAATAAAAAATTATACATTTACATTTGAACCCAAATTTTGTATTTTAATTTGAATGAAATTAAAAATATTTGGATTTAATAAAGTATTTATTTAAAAATATTTTTACTGTAATTTTTGAAATTGTTTTTATTATAATTTTCCTTTTACCAAAATTATGTAATTTTAATTTATCTTTATATTTGCACTTTTATGCAACAGCATAATTTTACTGAGCCAGTTGAATTATCATTTTCCATTGTAATACAATATTTTACCTTAATTCATAATTTAACTATATTTACATCTTATAGGTTTTTGGGCTCATGAAATTGGGAGGATGGTAGGAGTAGAACTTCCTTTAGTTCCTGTACAACATCAGTATTTGATTACAAAACCCATTCAACAAGTTAAAGACTTGAAGGTAAAATGCATTATTTATTTTCGTTTTCCTTTATTAAAAACTCAAATGTTAAGAAATGTGAGATAATTATCCTCTGCTTAGTTTTCCCAAAATAACATTGGTAAATGAAAGTTAAAAAGGAAATCAGTATTAAAACTAAAATATAACATGGAAATTTCTATTTAAAACATTAAGAAATCTTAAACTAGGAAAAATGAGTAAGCAGGATATTCTCTACAAAATGCTTTAAATTATAAATTAAAGTTTTTAAAATTGATTCACCACATTTAAATTGTTTTTCAATTGGAAATATATGTTTATATCAAACTTATAAAAATACAAATGAAGTGAAACATTTTTCAAAAATTTTTATAATAATGTGTATTAGAAATTAACTTTATTAACTGTAATATCTATACAAGCAATATCATTTGTGAGACTTCGATTTTTTACTTTAATATACATTCAATATTATTGATAAACAAAAGTTATATTTATTTTAAAATTAAATATAACATTTATGAACTCTACAAAAATTTTCAAAGCTCCATTTGTATGTATTGACCGTTTAAAATGAACATGAGTATGGAATTAAAATTAATGTCATATATATATATATAGATATATACTTCTGGTAAAACTAATTTTGAATAAAATAATTAGTATTCTATGATGATAAACATTTTTCTGCACAAGTACAAAATTCACAAATTTA
Organism: Latrodectus elegans; assembly: GCA_030067965.1. Lineage (NCBI taxonomy): Eukaryota > Metazoa > Arthropoda > Arachnida > Araneae > Theridiidae > Latrodectus > Latrodectus elegans. The sequence goes on along the minus strand of CM057812.1, from coordinate 66,899,325 downwards.
GCTTCTAAATAAATCTTCAGCATGCTAGTTAAATGCACTGTAACTTTTTAACAAGTCAAATGCAATTTATTAAAAAGAATTAATAATTAAATTTTTATCATATTTAATCATATTTTTATATCAGTATATAAAATATGATTAAATATGATAAAAATTTAATTAATTTAATAAATTTAAAAAAAAAATTAAATTAAAACCATTGATAAATTAAATAAAAAAACATTTCCTTTTTGGAAAAATATTATCTAATTGCCACAAAATATAATTTTAAATTATAATTAATTTTATTTTATATTTAATATTTTTTCTTTTAGAAAAATATTTGAATATATATTTGTCTTTAGCTCTTTAATGGCAATTTTAAAGTTTGAGAAAATTACATTTTCTATCAATACTTGAGTATATCATAATTGTTTTTTGAAAATAATGTATTATGTTTTGATAGTACATGAATATTATATAATGTCTTCTTGCTTAATTTTGTGTTCAAATAAAGAAACAAAAACAAGATAAATTTTAATGTCATTTTACAGAAATATTCAGAATAAATATTATTTTTCTCATTATTTTTATTTTACTGCAATTAGAAGTAAGCTTATTTTTCTAAGAGTTCCTGAAAAATTTATAATGTGTTTTTCTTCAGGATTCTGTTTATATTTTATTTTTCACATTCTTGAGAGTATTTTCTTATGTTTACTGTTTGAGTTATGTTTTAATTTGATATTACTTATTGCAGAAAAACTGACAATTTCTTTAATTTACTGTCATAAGCTAAAGTGGACCAATAGTGATATAAATATTGCTTGAAAATTAAGTCTTTACTTTAATGTCATTATGATAAAAGAAAAAAATGAAGCTACAAATAATATGGTATAAAATATCTAAAATGTTTAGATTGGGATTAACTAATTACTTTTTAAGGTAGAACCACCAGTCTTGAGACACTTAGAAGGGTCCTTCTACATGAGAGCGGAAAGAGGAGGACTTTTAGTTGGGCCATATGAATATTCTCACAACATGAAAGTTATTGATGATTGGGCACTACAAGGTGTTCCTAAAGGTGAAAAATAATTTCATCCTTAAACTTCTATAAAACTATTACATTATTGTATTATATTACATTTTCATATTTAATGTGCACTTAAAATATAACTTTTTGATTTTAAATAGACTTATTTAATACGTGAAATTAATTTTTGATTTAACAGACTGGAATTTGATTATTTGAAAGAATAAATTTAAACTATATGATGAATAAATTTTATGATATTGAAAATTGTTTTGGGAAAATTAGCTTTTTTCTAAAATTATTATATATTGATTTGTATGCAAATGTTACGTTATACAGTTATCAATGAATTGCTTAATGATGTATATGAATAATTTAGTAGCTAATATTTCATACAAATCATTTAAAAAATGAATGTGCATGTTTAAATAATTTAAAAATTCCAGGTTTATATAAATAAAAGATATTAAATAATTCAAACATTTTATTAAGAATGTTTGACTAAAATACTGTGTCTCTAAATGTGTCTCTTATTTAGTTATTTTAAGCATTTAATAAAATACTCTTTCTTCTGTCAGAAGCAAATGCTTTATATTTTATTTAAATGAATATTTAATCTTCCTCTATTAAGAATTAAATTATCAATATTGGATTCATTAATTTGTTTTAATTTGCATTTTATCAGTTTATTTAATACAAATTTATATTTAGGTTTTGGAAAAGAATTATTTCAGCCTGATTTAAATAGATTAACTGATCATCTAGAAGTTGCAATGAATCTAGTTCCTCTTCTGAAGGAGACCGACATTCAAACGGTTGTTAATGGACCCATTATGTACACACCTGACTTGTTACCCATGTTAGGGCCTTATTATGATTTACCTAACATGTGGTTAGCTGTTGGTTTTGGGTATGTGTTATTTATGGAATTACTAATTAAATATGGAGGTTTTTTTTTTTTTTTTTTTTTTTTAATGATTGCTGTATTAGTACTAGTACAAATTAATTATGCTGAGTATTGGTTTTAAAATTATAAACTAACAGTGAATGCTCTTAGATAAAGAAAAATTCATTTTATAAAAAAATGTCAAAGATTTTTGAAAAATGTTTAATTATAGATTCCTTTTTTCAATCTTGAAAAATGTGACCTAATTATATCTTACAATTTAGAGATATAAGAAGCAAAAAAGAGTATATCTAATTTAAGAAATTTTATGTAAACTGTATTTTTCATCAACATTTTAATTACTAAACATCTAATTTTATTATTTACACACACTAATGAATTTATTTGATAAGGCCTCACTTATAACTTTAAGCAATTGATATTTTCATACTTTTATTCATAATTAAATTAAACAAATTACATGACAGTTAATATAGAGTATATAATGCAGTAAATTGAAATCACTGTATATTTTTCTGTGTAAGATGATGGATTGTTTACAAACAAATGAAAAACTATTAGTTGATAATATAATTGATTAGTACAATTGAATAGTCTGAAATAATAAGTTGTTTATAATTGAAATTTTATTTTATGTTAACATTATATTGAACTTAAAAGCTATTTTATTGTTTGTAATCTATTTTTTATACTTTTAAGGACCAGTATATAAAATTAGGTTTATTTTAATCTTTTTTACATCTTACAGATTATTGTAATATAAAAATACCCAAATAGTTATTAATACTTATGATTAAACTATTTCTTTTAGGAGTGTAAACAAAATGTGGTGTAATTGAAGAAGTTTAACTTAATTTTTAAATTTCAATCTGAAATTTTAATTTATTTAATTGTATAAATGTTTTGTATTAAAAAGTTTTTCAATTTTTATTTTTGGATTTTCACGCTTTTCTATCAATTATTATTGTGACTTAAATTCTCGCAATGTTCACTTAAATTGATCAAAAGTATGTAATTTCATTTAAAATCTTGGCATATAGTGGAATCAATTGCAATCAATGTGTTTAATCAAGAACTCAATGTTTTATTTATTTATTGAAATTTTCATGGCAATAATTTCTTGCATTTTTTTTTCATCAAAATATTGTCAAATATATATTTATAACAGTAAAATTTATAATGCATTTATTTATTTATTTATTCTTTGAATGTTTTTGAATGCTCATTTCATATTTTTTTGAAAAACAAAATAAATAAAAGTACAAGTTTGTTAAATTAATAAAGTCCTAATATTACTTGTTACTTACTAATAGTTAGAATTATTTAGTTTTGATTAAGAAACTTACTTCTTATGAGAAAAATAAATAATTAAGCATATTATTTTTTCACAAACTATAACATTTTATTTCTGTAATTTTTATTTTTGATGATTTAATATTATGATTTTTTTGGGACTACTTTGATTTTATTTAGTTCTATTTAGACTTCTAATTTCCTATTAAATAAAATATGAATTTAAAAGGAAATTTGAAGTCAAATTTAGAATAAAATTTCATAAGAATTCTACTAAACACTCTGTACAACTAAAAAAAAAAATGTATTGCAGATATGGAATAATTCACAGTGGAGGAGCTGGCCGTTATCTGTCTGAATGGATACTAAAAGGGGAACCACCCTTTGATGTAACAGAAACAGACCCTAATCGATTTGGTAAATGGACTACAAAGTAAGCTTATAATTTTACCTTTAATTGATATTGCTCATTTGACTTTGAAGACTTTTTTTCCTTAAAGTTCATGAAATTTTTTACTATAAAGTCAAGATCATTAGATGGTAATTTAGTAATTTTTAATATATTTACATTTTTACTAAATAGCTTTGACTAATAGTTCATATAAAGTAAAACATATAAAGTAAAATTTTCAACTTTCAATTAAAGAAGCATGTATTTTTAATATACCCATTTCTGGAAAAATTATATATTATCACAATTATTAAATAATGTTGGAAGGTGATACAATATTTAAGTAATTAGTATAAATTGCAAATTATTTGTTATACCTTCATTTTTTTGAACAACACAATCTTGTTTACTGTAAAGTAACTGCTTTAGAAAGTTTTAGGATTCAATTCTTATTGTTGAAATTCTCACCTGGATCACTTCATATAGTTATGGTTTTTTGTTGTTTACTTCAGTTCTCAATCAAACCAGCTCTTTGTGTAAAAAGAGACCATTGATTGACAAACCAAAGCAACTATCTTGGTTAGAAAATTAGTACTTTAAATAATAGTTCAGAGATGTAAGTCAGCATATACATATGCAAGTCAGGTTTCTTGCATTATCATTTTTACTTATACTTTTTTTATGAAAAAATTTATTTACTTATATAATTTGCATAAACTGTGCGTTTTATATATATATTATCTAAAAATGAGTTATAATTACTAAGAAAGCATCTTTAGTGACTTTGTAAAAAAGAATTCATTTTTGTGTATTATTTAGTACAAGTGGCCATGTTTCAGATGATAAAATATTGATGTAAGAAATGGATTAAATTATCATAAATAAAAAAATATATATATATTCTTTTTTCATAAAACTAATGAGATTAAATAATATTTATTGCTTTTATATTATAAATGTTAAAAACATTGAAAATTTGAAATCTTACATTCTGACTGTTTTATAATTCATATCTAATCTGTCTAAAAGATAGTAAACATTTTAACATGATCAGTTATTTTATGAATGTTATGCTCATCAAATATAAGATTATTATTAAAATTACTAATTTAATCTAGTTTATCCATTTCTTAAAGTTTTCATTTTGCTTTAGCTTATATTTGTTGAAATAATGTTAATATTCCATAACTGTATTATCCATAACTCAGAATTCATAAAAAAGTTATTTTAATTAATGTAAAGAATTTAGTATTCTCAGCTATGAAGATCCTTGTAATATTTTAACATTAATATATATATATATATATAATTTTTCATAATATCTTTTTGTTATATATCAGTTTAGATTGTTAGGAATAAAATATTTTTATTCAACATTTTTAAATACTGTTTCAGCTAATTATTTTTGTTTTTAAATAAAGGCTGTTTTTTGCTTGATATTCTTATGTAAAATAAGAGATGAATTCTTATAATCTATGCACTTTAAGAATCCAGAAAAGTGTAAAATTTACTTTCATCTTTTATTTTATTTTAGTGAATACGTTTTTGAAAAGTCTCGGGAGACATATGGCATGAACAATAGCTATACTTATCCAAAAGAAGAGAGGGCTGCAGGGCGTCCAACTGCTCGAATTACAGGAGCTTATCAAAAAATGTTGCAAAGAGGGGCAGAAATGTCATTTCATTCTGGTATAATTTTTACTTTTATTTTTTAAAGTTTTTGCAACATTTTTCATAATTAAAATAGATACAATATTTATATATATATAAATGTGTTATTTAATACATTAACATCTTATCACACTTTATACCAAAATAAGCTAAATTAAGTTTCATGACACCCCTTTATGAAAGCCTAGGCCTTTATTGCCCATATCTGTTTCCATGACTGAGGAGATCCCTAGTGTGTGAAGCGTATGCTCCCCTTAGGTGGTCAGGCTAATGTGAAAGCTAAATATACTTGGTACTCAGTTTTATTCATGAGTCAACCTCATTGAATGAGTTGACTCATCAACTCAATGAGTCAACCTCATTCAGTGCAAAGACAGAACCTTGGGCTCTAGTGCTTTTGAAACAACAATGCTACCACAATGCCACCTGGCTCCACTGTTATTACTACAAAATGAATATCAGACAATTCATTCTTTTAAATATTAAAAATTGTAACTTTAATATGCATTTACAATCTTTAATTGCTTAGTTACTTCTTTTTAATAATAAGGTCTTTTAAGATTTTTTTTTATTTATAAATACTAATTCTCATTTCATTTTTGTTGGATATTATTTAGATTCTAATGATTTTTATTTGTTTATTCTTTAAGATTAAAATGACTATGTATTTTATCATACAAGAAGTAAATAATAATTATTCATTCTATCCATATTCTTGTAAAACATTTTTAATATTATATCTTATTAAACTTTTTGAAATTATAAAATTAAAGGAACATAAATTATAGACTACATTTGATATATTGTTCTGAATGTTATAATATAGCAAAATAGCAAAAGATAGGCAATAATAATTTAATTTCATTTTGCTGATAAATTTATTGAAAAAAAATTTTTTTTCTTTTTTTTTTTTCTGAAAAATATATAGCTATTTCAATGTAATTATTTTGATGATGTATGAAATTTTCTTAGCTATTATCATAATAGGAGAGTATTAGAAAATTTTTTTACAATATTTGAATGCATGTATGTGTGGTTACTTTATATTATTTATTGAATACGATACAAAGTTAAATTAGAAAATGCTAATTTATTTAATTGTAAGTTTTTATAGAATAAACAAGTAATTGCTGTAAAGCTTCAACAATTAATGAGAAAGAGAATTAGAGCTGAAAAAAGTTTATTGTGATTTTAAAGTTGTAAATGTGTGTAGCTAATTATAATTTGAAAAATTTAATAGTAGTATAACTTCTGCACGTAAAGTTTTTGCTTACTGATTAATTGAAATAGTTTTTATTATCGAAAGTGGTTTTTATTGTAACATAATTAATTTTAATAAACTAAACAACATATGATAAACTTTTATACTGTGTTTAACTTAACACACAGTTTTTTAAAAACATATTTTTTTATTAAATAAAAATTCTTTGTCATATCAATTCCTGAATTGATAGCTGAATGGTTGGTATTCTGGTTTTACAGTTCATGATTTCGCTTTCCATCTTATATATTTGTAATGGTTCAAAATCCGCTTTAAAGTGGAAAGTCTTAGTCAATTAGCCTGTGTGTGCAAAATGTGACTGCAAAATGATAAACAAATCAAACATTATTAAACTGAGGCAGTAGGAAATTCAACTTATAGTAAATTACTGCTTAAAGTTGTTAAATTGAAATTAAAATTATAGATGTGATCATAAGTAACAAAATATTAGCATATTAACAAAAAGATTACAAACTTTAATATTTGAACAATCTGTTAAAAATACAGTACTTAATGCAGATAAAAGATAAAATTTGTTGAATTTTTAATGCATTACTCTGATAAAATTGTGTTTAAGAGAAACTAATGTCATGTAAGTTTTGTAAATTATTTATTTTATCCTGATGTGATAAAACAAGTGATTTCTGCAGACATTCTATTTGCGGAAGACATTTTTTCTCAACTTGAAATATAATCTGTCTTGGTTAAAAGGAGTGTTTACTTTTTGTCACCTATTCAGATATGATGATTCTTCTATCTAAACACATAGATTCCTTTATACAAAATTATAATGATTCCATGTTACAATATTGTAGGCTAATTTTTTTTCTCCTTTTATTTTTCTTCAAAAATGCCACTTTCATAGATATGAAAAACATGCTGTATAATAAATGCTGAATGTGTATCAATATTACTGAATCTGCTGACCGATGGCTGAGTGGTTAGCGTTCTTGACTTCTGAACTGTGAGTCCTGGGTTTGAATCCTGATTTAGGCATGGATGTTACTTTCTTTCTCCTTTCTTCTGTTATGATGTATGAATGGGCTTGGGGAGGTATGGTATGGGTAATGCTACTCCCTCTATGACTTGTTTCATAGGTGCTCGCTTGTTAACGAAAAAATAGTAACAGTTTGTGGCCTTGTTGTGGTGAAGGGTTAGTCACGCAAATGCCCGCTGTTATAAGAAAATATATTGCTGAATTTGGTAATTCAAATACTGTAAAAGAGAAGTAAAAATTAAGGATATCATGCAAATGTAAAATGTTGTTCCTTAATTGGGGCCAATGTTTTTAACAAATGTTAAAACAGAAATTTACCTTAAATAATCTTAAAATTTTGTGGTCTTTGCAATTCCCTGATTTCATTCTGATTCTGTGGTTGTTTAAACGATAATGTGTACACATCAAAACCACAAGATTTGTCAGAAATAGAAGTTGTCACAGGATGTAAAATTTCCTCTTGCTAGATTACATCCATTATTGTTATCAACAATCTCCTGTATGGACTATGTTGTAGTCCACAAAGGTGAAAAGGTTGAAAATTAGTAATTCGAATAAAAGATTTTTCTTCGAATTTGTATTAATAATAAAATATTCTTCTCTGAAAATACTTTATGCCACAAATTTTCATTATGTGTATTAAAATGTTTTAAAATTATAAATTTCATTGTTCCAATGTTGTTTATGGCTTTTTAAAACATTAATCTATTTTTGCTATGAAAGATATCTATTGCTGTTTGAAGAGTTTGAAATATTTTTACTATTATTTTAATTATAATCCCAATGTTATTTTTATTGAATACCATGATAGCTCTTTTATTTGTCATCACAATCTGAAGCTCATATTTTTAAATAACAATGTGTGACATTTTCTTTTGATTGATTAAATAAATAAGCCATTAAGGAGAAATATTTTTGTGATTACCTGATATATAAATTTATATATTTGATGTAAATTGATTTATTTGTTACTATTTTTTTTCACTTTAGAGTGCATTCAATACTAATAAATTACTGTAATTATTTTATTTGCATCATATAACTACAATTAAGGGAAAAAGTATTGTATGATATTATTCATAATTTATGTTAGAGAAGAAACTTACTAAAATAGTTTCAAAAGTCACCAAAATTTTAAACTAAAAAATATATATATATATATATAAATAAATACTTAAATAATGTATTGAATAATAAAAAATATAATCAAATATTTTTATCAGAAAAATATAAATTAAAAGAATAAGAATTTTTTAGTGAAATCGACAGTTTAATATTGATTATAATTTGTTTTAGGATGGGAGCAACCAGCTTGGTTTGCTCTTGAAACGGATCTGAAAGGCTACCATCCAAGTTTCCATCGAACTAACTGGTTCCAACCTGTTGGTAGGGAATGTCATTTAGTTAGGAACAAAGTAGGGATCCTAGACTTGACACCATTTGCCAAAATTAGAGTTCTTGGAAAAGATGCTCATCCTTTTTTGGATAAAATGCTTGCCAATAAACTACCTAAGGTTTGTTGCTTAGGTCTCGATAGTGAAGATCTTATTATTTTGAATTTTATAAAACCACAAGCAATTATTCATTATATAACTGTGAAAATGTATGAAAGCAACTTATGTAAGCAGAAACAATTTCAAATCTTTTTGCATGTTATACATCACGAAATTTATCTTACTTTAATTCTCTGTTATAGCTTTTATTCTTTCTTATGTTTTTAATTTATCTTTGTTGCTTTGGTCAATTTCTCATTAAGTTTCATAGATCTTTTTTAGACATGTGTGAAAAATTGTTTCAATAAAAATATAAATAGTTGTGGTTACAATTGCTTTTGTAAAATGTTAGGTTTAATAGTGCCAGAGTGAACTCATTCACTGGGAAATGCAAATGACATTATTTTATTTATTTTGCAATTATTACAAGTCTCATCTGCATAAAATGTTAGGTTTTAATTGACATTTTAAATCTTTAAATAAATTCCTTATTCATAAAGGATATTTGTTATCAGATAATTTGAGTTTGTAGAATTTGCTTAATTTTAAATATTATGTTAAGAAAATATTGGTTGGTAAGTTTCATTATTGATTAAAAATGAGTGAGGCTCATAGAGGAAAAAAAAAAAAAAGAAAAGAAAGAAAGAAAGAAAAGAAAATGAATATATATGTTAGGTAAATTTCATTTAATGTATTGAAACATCTTAATTTACGTTAAATTGCATTTCTCATTCAAAGTTTTTAAATTAATTTTTAAAATTTTTTCACAGAGATTTTGAATGCAGGGAAAGATTTTTAAACAAAAATTATTTGTTATATAATGATATATTAAAATTAAATTATATTAACTATTTACAAAATATAAAATTACTGTTTAAATAATATCAAATTTATAATTTTATCTCATTGTTATTGGGATTTAAATATCATTCTGTGTCAGTTTCCACATTCATTTTAAAACTATTTTTGATTTTAATTAAAATTTCTGGGAAGTATGAGATAAATAATTTATGTTAAATAATATATTATATAAAAAAAATTCAGTTTTTGTTCAAAAGTTATTCACATTCAAAAGTTGCATAAAGTGTTATTTAATTGGTTTGATTTATGTAATCTTTTTAGTATTTGTTGTTATATATTAACTTTTCATAGTCATCATTACTTTTGCTAAATATCATTTTATGAAATAACATTGCCTGAATTTTTATTTAAGAAAAAATGAATTATTTTTAACTATACAAAATTATGATAATAAATTATTAAGTTTTCTTATCTTATATTCATATAAATAATGGTCTAGAGTTATATAGTTTAGTAAAATAAATATAATGCTTTATTGCATCTACTTTATTACTATTAAGAATGATTTTATTTTCAATGAAAAATCTTTTTCACCTATGAGAAAAAGAAATAATTAAAGATTATTTGCATACACCTTTTTTATAATGTTCTGAATGATGCTAATCATTTAATATAAATTGAAACAGATTTAATATTCACAACATATATTTCTAATTTTTTTTTCATTAACAATGCACATCATAAATTTTTTTAGAAATAATTTTCTGTAGCTATAAATTTTTGTTCTTCGTTTGATGTGGTTTGAAAAGGAAGATGCAAGTTCAAGGAATGACCTGGTTTACAGAGTTTTCCAAAGTTATGAGGGCATTTATTTAAGATCAGATTGAACTCTGTATCTATTTAAGATTGTCTTAGATGTTATTAAATCATTTTCCATGTATGAAGAAATTTTTGCTTGGGTATGCAGATAATATATCATGGAGAGAAGAAATAAATCTCCTGGTAAAGGGCAAGGGAGACTATTTCTGTTGGCCAAGGTCTGGTGCACCCTAGCGTGTAAGACTGACTTTGCACCATTGTCTGTTAGTATTTTCTGGTTAATGCTACCTCATATGGGACCAGAAAGAATAACAACAAACAGATAATAGACATATTTTTTTGGCATTTTTCTCTGTATATTTTCTTAGTCTTAAATATTTTCAATAAGTTATTGATAGTTAATTTTAAAATGATCCATTTATGTATTGGTTTTTCTTGTTATATTATCTTAAACATCAAATTTTATTTAACTTGTTTTTAAATATAAATTATTTGCCCTATTCTTACAAAATTTCACAACTGAATTATTGGAACAGTTTTATTTTTATCAATATACTTTTATTACATTATAATTGATAATAATAACATTAGTTCTGTATCTAGAAAATGTTTTATTACGATGGTTTTGTTGAGGTGAGAGCTTGTTTACTCTTTTTTTAAGAAAGTGCTTGATGAAAATTAATTTTATTTATTTCTTTTTCTGTAATATATAGAAATTTTTATATAAAAATATTAAGAACGTTAAAGGACAAGAAAATTTTCACATGAGATAAATTTATTTAGAGGGCTGGTGCTAAAATATGTTGAGTCTTTAAAGACATTTCATGAGAACTTCTGAATAAAACTAGAGGATATTATAAGTACCTAAAACAAATAATAATAATAAAATGACTAAAAATCTGTTATTTTAGGATAAAGAACACTGTATTACTGAAATCAAAATTAAATAATCATTATCGATTTCCTAGCTTTTAATACTCCACTAATTGATATAATTTTTAAATAGTTATTTTATAGAGCCTTTTTATTGCTCATATTTACAACAATATTAATACTTTTTTGTGTTAATGATTGAATATGATATAAAAAAATGATAAAATTATTTACTGCTCAATTCTATCATTCCTTTATTGAAATTTTCAGCTAGAAATTGATCAAATTTTAGATAGTTGTTGATTGATAGTAAAAAAGAGCTTTATTTTCAAATGCTGATTTAATATGTAGCTGACAACTTTACAGTTGAATTATAATTGAATACATTTAGCTTTATCAGTGTTGTGAAATGAGTTTTCATTAACAATTTTCAATTATAATCAATATTATAATCACTTTTTATCGGAAAAGCTTAATGTCCAAAATATGTACTTTTCTTAATTAAATTTCTAATTTTGAATATATAAAATACTTGTGCGATAATGAAAATGAAAGGAAATGTAACTTTCTTTTTGAAGTTTAATCTCTTACTGTTATAGATCAAATTGAATTTTTCTTCTTTTACAGGTCGGAAGAACCAATATATCTCATCTATTGACTCCTAGAGGAAAAGTGTATGGAGAGTTAACTGTGACAAAATTAACTGAAGATCACTTTTTCTTAATTACAGGATCAGGATCTGAAGTGCATGACATCAGGTGAATTAAGTTCATTTCAGATAATTATTTGAGAAATGAAAACGGAAAATATTTAATTTTGACACCTTTATATTACAGTATAATAAAACTATACACACACACACACACAAAATTGGTATATAATTTTTTTTTTTTTTTTTACTCTTTATTCTTTTCTAAAAGTTTCACAACATATATAGTAAATGAACCCACATAACCATTTTGTTAAAAAAATATTGTAATATTTCTAATTTTTTTACATTAAGATTTTTTTGATAAAAATAAAAAAGAAAACTCATTTTTGTTATATGCAGTATTAAGTTTTTTGATAGAAATAAATTAATATTTGTAGTTAGTGAAACATCATTTTTTTGGTCTATGAAATAAACTATAAAATAATATTTTTATATACTTTAATATGGGTATCAAAAATAAGAAGAATCTTTCAAAATTGGTAAATTATTATTTTTTAAAATAGCAAAAATTTATTTAATAAAAAAATAGTTATTAACTGAAATATATACAATTTTTATGCATTGACTGTATTTATATTAATTATGATAAAAGTAAATAAATCTCTAGAATAAAAATTACAGTATTTTTTGTAGATATTGAACATTTATTTCTTAATCTTTGATTGCTTAGAGAAGATTCTTTCAAATAAAAATTGAATTGCTATCTTAATCATTAAAATATTTTCAATCTTTATACCTTAAAAATTGGCACTTTTTTGTACTTATGTATATTACCACATATTCCATCGATTACCAGTCAGTCTATTATAGTTTTTGATGAACAGATTACTTTTTTTTTAAAAAGGAATTAATATAGAAATAGTTGAGTTAATTAGGCATTCTCACACACATTAAATATAGCACAGAGCTATATTAAAATGTTTTAATGTCAATAAAATGAAATGTATGCTTTAAACAATAATTTTTTTATATCAATCATCAATGTTAAGAGAAACTGTAAGATAGTCATTCTGTTCATTGTAAAATTCTACAATTTTGCATTCTGAACTGTGGATTTATGCAAAAACTTTAATATCTCCATTCTTATGAAAAGAACTTATTATTTGAATCTTAGAGCATATTTTCTAAATATTTTATTCTCTTTAATGCTAAACTAAATAATTTTAATATGCTATAGGTATTTAAAAGAAAAGGCTAGAGACTGGAACTGCCAAGTAGAAATCCAGAATGCAACTGATGAATTAGCCTGTTTGAGTATTGCTGGCCCTCTTTCCAGAGAGGTTCTTAAAAAATTAACAAGTGAAGATGTAAGTGAGAAAGCATTTCCTTTCTTTAGTGCAAAATCTATGGAAGTAGCTGGTGTTCCAACTACAGCATTAAGGCTATCTTATACTGGTAAATGCTTTGGTTAAGGTTTTTCCTACTATCCTTGGCAATAAGCTTTCATTTTGACTAGATATTCATCTAATATTTTATTTGAAATGCTTTTTTTTATTAAATGGGTTCATTATTTCCAGTAATAGGAGTTTGAATTGCTTATGTAACTAAGTTGTATTTGTTATTATTTCTTTATCATGACCATGTTAATCCTTAACCTAGATTTCCAAGCCATTTTAAACTTAGTATTTTCAAATTTTCTTAAACAACTTGTAATAAAGATTATATTCATTTAATTCTATGTGTAAAAATTATTTCATTGCTTTCAGATAGAATATTTTAAATTATTTTATTTTAGATTTTTTTCAGATATTTCTTTCTATCGAATATTTTTAATTGAATTCAGTTTTGAATCTTTAAATTGACTTCCAGTTTTTTTAAGCTGCTTTCTTGATTTTTTTAAATTTCTAATTTATTCAAAGCTGTATTCTTAACTTTTTCTTAAAAAGATATTATAATGAAAAATTGATTGGTTTTGTATAAAAATATCATTTATTTTATTGTCCTGCATTAAATTAATTCATATCTTATTTAAAGGTTATTAATATGTCGTTATTATTGGAAAAATATGTGTTGTAAAAGTATTTAGTTAATTCTTTAAATTAGATACTATCTTTTCATGAAAGAGTCAAAATCAATTGATGAAAATTTTCTAGATTCTCCTATAAATTCTGAAAATAAAGTGTTAATGTTAACAATTAAAATTTTTCATATTCCTGCACAAATCAGGAATTATAATCAGTCGTAAAAACACAGAGAATCAAAAATTTGTTGCTTTGACTGGAGTCCATAGTAAGAGGAGTGTATAACTTATTAAAATAAAATGTTATACATAGCTAAAAGACTTTTACTCTTTTGTAGAGTACAAATATTTTTCTGACATTTATTCAGATTTCGTCTGCATTATTTGATGTGTGGTATGCATTAAATGATGCATTTGACATTCAATTTCTATTTTAAAAAGAAAATTCTTCTTTATTATTAAGAAGTTTACAGTCTTGGATGCCACATTGATAAGAATTGATATTTTCTTATCTATTGCTGCTTTAAAAATTTTTAAGTCTTTATACATAAAGAAGAAATTCCTGTTTCCCCTAATACTGATAAAGTTTAAAATTTAATTATCATACTTTAAAATCAATGTTTGTTTATTAAAAATGAGGCTACTGGGAATTAATTTCCTTGTTTTAATACCCAGGTGAATTAGGCTGGGAGTTGTACCATCCTAATAAAGATACTCTACACTTGTACGAGGCTCTGCTTGAAGCAGGGGAAGAATTTGGAATTGGTGACTTTGGTACCTATGCTTTGAATGCCTTACGTATAGAGAAAGGTTTCCGGATGTGGGGTGCAGAGGTTTGCTCTACTTAACTGTTAAAATATTGATTTAATGTTTATCTAATCCTATTTTTACAAGAAAAAGAATTAAAGTCCATTTAAGTTATTTTGTGCTTAAAATTATTTGCTAATATTTGTATTTAATGTATACCATATTGTTAAACTAATGTTATACATCCATCGCTGTGTAAATTTCCTTTGAAGACCATTCATTACATGATAACGTGCTCTTTTAAAATTTCAAAACTGAGTTTGAATTGCTTTACTGTTTCAATTCTCACTAAAATGATGCCTTAAATTTCAAAATAATATATGTAAGGTCAGTTGTAGAATTTATTTCTAACATAATATAAGCTTATTATTATTATTTTTTTTTACTATTACATTGGATAAACAATTCATTTCTGGTACAACTGAAGATTAAAATGAGCATATTTCATACATTAGCTTATTAAATTCCTGTAATTTTTAAGCTATATGAAATTAAATTTATTTAAAAATCTTGAATAAATAAAATTTATTTTGTTTCAGTTAGATAAATCATTTGATTAACTTTTTTTAAAACTATGTTTGTCTTTTGTTAATTTTAATTGTTTCTATAAAAATCAGATGCATTTATGTTTGCTATTAGAACTTTTTTTTGGATATTTTTTAATAGTAAAATTACATTTAACAGACTTTTTTCACCATCATTTTATTTTAATACTCATTACATCATAAAATTAAGACAGCATGCATTTAATACAATATAAGCAAGGCATCAATGTATCACTTAAGAGTCTCAGTTCTTAAAATTACTTACATTCTAATTATTGTTTCTATGTTAACTCAATCTAATAAATATATTTGAAACAAGTTTAATTTTCTGTATATGTATCTTTGTTTCTTAATTATGCACTTATCTGTCACAAAGATGCCACAGGTTTCACCAAATTATAAACAATCTAAAAATATTTTTAGTTTAATATCTAGTTTTCAATTAATGATATTCATGAGTTTAAAAAAATGATATATAATTTCTGAAGAAACTCTGACTGAAAGGTGCACCTTATTTTTCCCCCACACCCTCAATATGTTCCTAAATTAAAATATTTTCCTTTGTTAGTATATTGTACGATAAGTTACATATTATGTTGCAATTTAAGGTGAAAACTTATATAAATTGTGAGAATACAAATGTAATAATATTATTTTGAAAATTTTATACATTAAAAATAACTATCCAATTAAAACAGTAGAATTTTATTTTGTTCTCTACCGCATGAAAAGAAGAAATTCATAATTTTGATATCTAGAAAATATCTAGGGAAATATAAATAATGTAAATATTGTACGTTTTTATATTTTATTTTTATTTATTTATTTATTTATTTTATTTTTTTTTTTTTGCATAGTAAATAAGACTAGTAAACCATGCATTTAATTGCTGGTTTCTTAGCATAATAATGTTTATTATATCATTTATATCTTTACTCAATACTCTTTTATTTTTGTTCTTAAGTGAAAGTTTTAAATGTTGTTAGTTTTTTTATGAGTAATTAATTTAGCTTTTAAATAATTGAATTTAAAGAACTTAAATACTATTTTTTCATCATTTTCTCTTGAGAATTTGGTTTCCAAGTGGAATAACATGTTTTAATTTAGTGAAATTTCATTTATTCATTAAATTTTGCTTGATTTTTTAGATGAACTTAGATACTAATCCTCTTGAAGCAGGATTGCAACCTTTTATCGATATGAAGAAAACTGATTTTATAGGAAAAGCAGCCCTCATTGAAATCCAGAGGAATGGATTGGACAGAAAATTGGTGCATTTAAATGTGGATTCAACTGATGTTGATCCAGAAGGAAATGAATCAGTTTGGTGCTCTAATAAGGTATTAACAAATTCAATCTATTAAAAATAGATATTTTTTTCATAAAAGTGCTTAGTTTAATGATACATAATTGAGTACTTATTTCATTTTGTTAATATTAAAGTTTTCATCAAGAAACAAAATTAATAATATTTTTTGACTACATTATACTCATGCATTATTTTATAGTAATAATCATTTTTGTAGGCAACATGGAATTCAATTTATTTTTATTTTTAAACAATTAATGCATATTTGAATTGTAATAGGACAATATTATGTAAAAATAAAAAGTGAAACCATGAATTTTGTATTCTGAAAACATAAATGTTCTTGATTATTATAATTCTCTAGGAAGTTTGCTGTGGAAAATGAAAAAAAATTATCTCATTTGTTATCATGAAGAAATCTAACTACACAAATCCTATTATTTCTCATTTAATGAAAATTTTTATAAACTGATGCAAGAAAGCATATTCTTTAGATTGCTTATGTCACAGTTTTAAATTACTGTAATATTATAGTCCTTTAAAGTAAATGGACAAAATATTAAACTAACCATTACAATACATTCAATAAAAAAATTTAACCATTTATAAATTTTAATTATATTTTGTCTGTGTTCTAGTAAAAAGGAAATGCTAATCATTCTTTGAAAAGCAATTTTGTTGTTTTCTACTTACATTTTTTAAAATTCTAAACAACATATGTTTTTATTAGGTTGTAGGTTTTACAACATCTGGTTCTTTTGGATATACTGTGAATCATGGTGTAGCTTTTGCTTACCTTCCACCATTCCTCACAGTTCCTGGTACAAAAGTGGAAGTAGAACTACTTGGTAAACTTTGCAATGCTGAAGTCCTGACTGGACCACCTCTGCCATTTTCAAAGAAAAAGAATTGCTGAAAATATGAAGTTTTAAATTGTCTTCATGCATAAAAGCGTTTACTACCAATAACTGATTCCCTTTGAAAATGAATACATATCATATAAATACTTAAGTTTACTGAAATGTTGGTTTATTTAAATCTTGTTTTTATAAATATTTTAGAGTAACATACACAGAAGTGTCGTCAAAAGTGTTGTAATTTTTGGAAGAGAGATAGACATACTTTTTTTGGAAAGTATTGCTATTATTAACTCTAATAAGAATAAAAAAGATTGTCTATCTTGCCTAAAGATGTAACATTTTTGAAAGTCAGTATAAAACGATAGACATCTTGTTTTAATGACATTTTAATTTTATTTTATTTAATTCTTGGAAAAAAAACATGTTTCTTAATGGATATTCCACTACACTTTGATATGATTTTTGTAACTGAATAAAACTAGGTTGATACATAGCTTCAATATATTTTGTGGATTAAATTGGATTTTTTGTTCCATTTATATTTCGAGTTAATTAAAAGTATAAAATAATATTGTTTATCCAGTGATGTTTTTTTATAATAAATATTAAATAATATTCTATATATATTTACAACACATATTAAGTTTTAAAGCATTTTTTTAAAGAAATTTCTATAAATAAAATAGTTTTTAATTCTAATTTCTATTCCTAATCTTTTACTCCTTGTTAAGGATTTTTATCTATCTATCTATCTATCTATATATATATATATATATATATATATATATATATATATATATATATTAGTTGTTAGAATTTTTAGTTTATAAATTAATTATTTAATTTGTGGAGGCAAACTATTTAGATATATATATACACACACACGAGTTGTATGGAAAATGAAAAATTGTTATAATTTTCTAATATAGTGTGATTAAGCATTTAACAAAATCTAGTGCAATTTATGAATCAAAAGTTTGAACATTTTTAATTTTAGTTAAGTTTATTTTATAAAAAGTTTGCAAACTTAGGATTAATCAGTGTGAAAAAATGTTTTTTCATTTCTGGTAGTTTCTAACCTAGTTCTTTTTCTTTGTAATTCATATATTTAAAAATTAATTGTTTAGTATATTTACATATTTCTACAATTTTATAAATTAAAAAATGTCGAAAATTCCATGTTGTTGATGGTTGTGAAAATGTTTATGAATGAAATTTTCAGTTTAATTCATTTCTAACAAAATTCTACATAAAATAATGAGTATGCTTAAAACATGTTATTTAATCTGGAAAAAAATTAGTAAAGGAAAGTGAAGGATTATTGTTAATAAATACAGATTACTATATACATTTGCATATTTCTCCCATTACTATGATAAATTTAGTAGCAAGGTGAAATCTAATGGTTAAGGGTCAATATTATTTTTAAAAAATTATGTTTGGAATCTATTTTAATGAGATATATTTATAGCTCCTTAAAAATTAGGAAAGTCTGTCGTGAAAAATCTTTATTAGTATGCTTAGTAACATAATTTTTTTTTTAAAAAAAAGTGTCAAAAATTTTCTTAGTAAAAAGCAAAGTTTTAGTTCTTAAAATGACTTATTTATGATTGTAATTTAAAAACTAATTTTTAAATTGTTCATTTAAGCATTTTATTAAGTATATTATAACTTGTTATATGCTTAAGTCGATGCAATTCTTTGTTCCCTTTGTTCTAGTTCACATCTACAAACTTTTTTATTGCATCTTATGCATATGATTGCAAATAAATGTCAGAAATAAAAAAGCATTTTTAGTTCTTACATTTAGTCTTATGATAAAGGCAAACTCCTGATATTACAAAAATCGTTTTTTTTTTAATCTGTAATTATTTATTAAAAAATATTAAAAATCTTGAGATTCTTCTTGTGAATGCAACTTAAAAATCCTATTTCATTCGAATTAATTATTAAGAAATTTCAGAAAGATATGGAGCAACTTTAGAATTCTTGGAACTTATTTTTTAGTGTAATCCATGCAAATTTTATGTTGTAGAAGTCAAGGAAAATTTGATTTCAATTGAGACATGATATTAAAAAATACTTTAATCTATTTTGAACAATGATATCTTGTTATGAATTACAAATACATGAATATTAGAAGGTGCTTAAAGTTATTTGAGTTATGTGTTTTAATTTGTTGATTTTTCAATCTCAAGAAAACCAATTTTTGTTTTATTCCTCACAGCTTTATTTTTCATAAAAATTACTTTGTTATTGACTCTTATATTTTCAGGGAAGCTATAGTGCCAAATATTTTACATTAAATCGAAAGTATTTGTGAATAACTCCTTGAGCATAAAAATACAGTACAAATCAAACCAGTGAATGTGCCATATTAATATAACATTTTATTAGAATATTGTACTAAATAATGAATATATTGCATAAATATTTGTGATAATTCACTGTTTCTTCTATCTTTTTTACATAAAATGATTAGCCTATATTAAATGAACTTATATTTAACTTTGTTGAGCATTTAAAAGCTTAAGTTTATATTACATTTTTGTGATCATTCTAAAAATGTTTAAATTTTGAGTAATGGGTATTTAAGTTTTGTATATCATTTTTTTTTCAATTCTACATATGTGTTACAGTATGTATTTTATTGTGTAAAATTTGGAGCCTGTATACATTTTTTAAAAAATATTTTCTAATTTCCTGTTGTATTATATATTTTTATATTAAAAGTATTTAGCTAATCTTTATTTTTTATAAACTTTTTTACAAATAAAGCTTTTTGTCATTAATTGCAGATATATTTTTTTTCACTTCTACATGAAAAAAGTTTGATGTTTAACAAGAAAATTATTTTCTCTTGCTTCTTACACAAGACCATCCATTTTATTTTTCATTAATTGATTTATTAAAATTATAATTTTCATTTGTCGATGTATATTTCTTTAAATCATAAAGACGTTTTTGTTTTTCTCATTTAATTTATTTTTTGTGTTTTTACAGTATTTAAATGAAATACATTTTTTTTTCCTAATTGTAAATTTGTGTTGATTTGATTTTTAATTTATAAATTTTAACACATTGTAAAAGATAGCCTTGCAGTGATTTATAAATGTATCAGTATTGCTGTTATAGATATAGTACATTAAAAATCACTGTTACTCTGGTGGAAAATTGAGATTTGATCCTAGTCTATATGTCAAATAACTGGAAAATGGGCTTAGTTCTTTTATGTGCGTATCTATATCAAGGATTAAGTACTGATTGAAAATGAAGCTAATTTGACAAATGCTAGACCTATCAAGGGTTAACATCATCACAATGTATGTATATACATTGTGTTGTATGTATCATCACAATGTATGTATATACATTGTGTTGTATGTATCATCACAATGTATGTATATACATTGTGTTGTATGTATCATCACAATGTATGTATATACATTGTGTTGTATGTATCATCACAATGTATGTATATACATTGTGTTGTATGTATCATCACAATGTATGTATATACATTGTGTTGTATGTATCATCACAATGTATGTATATACAAATTAGCATTAATCCTTGATATCAGTACTTAATCCTTGATATTGATGTTAACCCTTGATAGATCCCTTGATAGAATTAACTATAATGTATATATACATTATAGTTAAAATATGTATATATATATATATGTGGTCATTTAAACCCATAAAATTGTAACTGTAAAAGCATTAAATTAAAATTAAAGAAATCATCTAAAACTAAACATATAATCATTGTTATTTGAAGCCAAACATTTAAAAATACACATTTATTAATTCTCAATGTATTTTATACAGAAAATTATCTATTAAAGAACTGCATTTTGTACAATGTTTCTTATACCTTCTTCATATTATATTGTCATCCTGTGAAGTTACTAAACATTTTATATACACTCTGTCTTAATTTGTCATATAAAAATCAGTTTTGTGTGCAAACTATAAAATAGGAGGAAAATATCATAATTCTCCAAATTAGCATTAAACAGTTTTAATTGTTAAATTTTATTTTTATTTTTAATTTAGATTTTTAATATTTTATGTAAATTATTTTCAAAAAGGAAGATCTGTATTATTCAAACCATAAAAAAGGAAAGAAAATTTTGAGCATGTCCTAAAATTCTAAAATCAAATTGCAGTGCTAACAAATACTATCCAAAAATTTTTTTTGCCATTTACAAATGTTATTTACAATTTCAGTTATCTGGTATGATTTATTTATAGAATTTTATATCCGTATTATTTTGTAGACAAGCACAATTATTTTAAAATAAACTTTATATAATTTTTGTGTTATAATAATTATTTTAAAATATCTATTATAACACAAATTATATTTGTACCTTCATGATAAGTTATTGAATTTAAATATGAATTGCAACAAAAAGTTAATCTACTTATATAAGAATATCATTTATATTACCAATATTATATATATATATGAGCTCACAAAAATTTGCCTCCAGGCAGGCATATTGGTTAAGAACCTTTCAATTTTCTTTGATTTAAATTAATTCACAACTAGTCTGTTTTAAAAATCCTCTTTTAAGTACTTCCAAACTTAAGTTGGTAGATTAACCTTCATTATATAATTGTAGAAGTGTTTTTTATGCCTAACATGAATGTCTAGTAACATAAAATAAACTAACCAAATATTCTGGATTAAAACAACTTCATGAATATCTAATTAATTTACTAAGACATCGAAGTCCATGTACTGTACGTTCATAGATACATACACACACACACACATATATATATATAAATGGTTTCAAAATTATAAGACCACCCAAAATGTCACTCATTTTAATAGTAAGCTGCCTAAAATTAAAAGTTTTAAAATGGAAATAAATGTTTCTAAATAAATCATTGCATGAGAAAAAATTATTTTTCACTTAGCAAACACAATCTTGGAGTTCCATAAGTGTAAAGCCACTTATTTTTGTATTCAAAATAGCTTTGAACTTCCAAAATAACATTTTAGTTTTTTTCTTCAAAATCAAATGTAAACTGTAATTATGCATTGAAAAACTGCAATTTATAGAATACAAATTCTTTTTTTTAATCATTTATTTTAATTTTTAAATTATTAAAATAATTGGAAATTCAGGTTTATTTTAATCATTTTTTTCAATCATAATAATTCTTTTTTTTTTTTTTTTTTTTTTTTGTAAGAAAATTTAAAATGCTACACGAAAAAAAATTATATGGGCTAGAAACTTGAAAAACTTGTTTTTATAAAGATTCTGGAGAATCGTATTGTGAAGTAATATCCTCAAAAGTTCTAAAAATCTGCAATTCTTAAAGTTTAAAACAGTGATTTATATTGAAAATATGAGACTTAGAGTAGAATTAGAGTGTCGGTTCAAGATAATAAACAGATTTTTATGTTTGCAAGGAGACAACAACTTGTCTATTTGTAAAATAACGAATTTGATACTTAAAGTTATCTTGCTATCGAACAATCGCTCACTTGCATATCAAATGCAGCAGCTCTTCGGAAATAAAAATGAAACCAAAGACTGCTAAAATATGAATAAGGATTCAGGATGTAAAATATTGTTTCTTCCGACTAAACACATAATTTACGAATGGACCGGAATCAGCAGACAGGTGGTTGGAAACTTTGAGATGTGTGGCTGTTTTCTTGATAGTAAATTAAACGACTGGAAATTCATGGGAATATAAATTCTAATTGTTATTAAATAATTTACCAACTCTTTATACCCTTTAATTCACTTAGGAGAGTTGAATTTTTATAAAAAAGCTAATTTTTAAATTAATTAAAATTTGGTTTTAAAAAGAAAGAATCGTTATCATAAACTGGCCATTCCGTTTCTATAATTGACATAGAAAATTAGGGGTTATTTGGCTTCTCAAGTATATTCAAATAACCAATAATATGATTCTTTGTTTAAATCAAATTAAAATAAAGGTCACTTTTTAATCGATAAACGGAATAAAATTTCGAAATCTTAATTTGTAAAGCTTATTAACTCTATGAAAAATCGAATATAAAGTTTAAATGCACTAGTGCAACATATTTTTTTGCAAAATCGAAATTTTAGAGCTATTAATCTAAAATCATTAGATCTTAAAACACAATCCGTTATTTTACTTTTCTTATCAATACCATTTGTAGATTATTGTGAATAAAATATTTAAAGCTGGACCATAAAAATGGCAAGTAAAGAGAAGTCCTATAAAACCTTATTAGAGGAGGATGTTTTTAAACTTTATAAGTAGTATTTAGTAACCAAAAGAGCGTTTTTATTGTTGCTAAATATTATATTCGGCAACTTTCAAGTATATAATATTTCGAAGACATTTTACCATACTCTTCCTCTCTCTGTGTATATGGAGCCCGGTGCCTTATTGGTAGAATTTACGTTCCCAAGGCATGGGTCCGAGGTTCGATCCTCGGGCTAGGCAAGGTCGATTCAGCCTTTCAACCCTTCAGTGGGTCGATAAACTGAGTGTAGCATACTGGGTTATCGCGTTAGGCTGATCTCCTAATCGGGACATATGCTTCGCACCCCAGGGACTCTCGGTCAGGAAAACAGGTATAGGCATTGTAGGCCCATGTTCCATAAGGGTTGTCGTATACATATATATAAGGTAGGATAGAGAAAAGTTCACGGATTGAGTCTGTAATGTAAGATTTTTTTTGCAGTAGTGGGACTGCTTGATTATTTTTGTATTACTCCATTGTTCCTTTTCTAAAAATGGTTTGTCCCAAATCACGTGATCGGAAGTTCACGGCGACATTTTTTGTAAATAGGGCATTTGGTTATCGGCGATAGAAAGAAATGATGTCAGTTGAACAGAGAGAATTAATATAAAATTTTGTGTTTGATGCGGAATTACGGAGACTTGAAATATTGAAGCATGTGTAAGGAAGTGAAACGTTATCGAGAAAGCAAACTTTTAAGTGGCCTCGTCGTTTCAGGTTAGACAGGGATTGTGAGGTAGATGACAAACTTTGCCGTCGTCCTACTATTTCGTGTACCCATGAAAACATCAAAAAGGTCTTTGTGACAGTATGTGTGAGCAGTGGGCCTTGGTAGCTTAGTGGTTCGGGCTACGGTCTTCAGTCCGGAAAGGCAGGGTTCGATTCCCAATTTCGCCAAACACCCACCGACTGCATGCGATATATGCGCTCGTTAAATAAGTGGATTCAAAAGTCCTGTGGTTGGCCGTCGAGCAGTTACTATGGGTATAATGGTCTGGAGAAAATTTTCTCCCCCTCCAGACTAATGTCTAAATTGAGGAATGAAACCTCTCGTGGTACCATCTATCTTAGAAGTTTTGAGCAAAGTCTTACTTTCAACTTCGTGGTACTCTGGTTAAACGAAATACGAACTCTACTGACTTGAATTCGCATAACCAACGGCATAGCGAGTTTGACTTGTCCAAGTATCATAAACAATAACACTTGTGAGCAGGCAAAAACATTTTTCTAAATAGGAGAATCAGTAGAGATAGCAGAAGTGTCATGTCAGTGGATACTGACTAAAGATTTTGACATGCATAGGGTGTGTCAACACAGCGTTTCTTGTATGTTTAACGTATATCAAAAGAGAATTCGAATAGAAGTGGCAGGAGAATAAATCTCGATTTTTGATAAAGATCCTTCTTTAATTGACAAAATTGTTAGTGGAGAGCGAAATGTTTTTTGACTGACCCGCAAACCAAGACAGCATCGGCAACGTGGAAATCACCATAATCTCCACGTAAGCAGTAATTCCTCGAAGATCTCCAAGCGATCTAAAGGAAAGGTCATATTAGAAATATTTTTTTGACCTAAATGGATAATTGTAGATAAGTAATTTAACTGGTCATAAACTTCATAAATTTTCAAGTTCGTGATTGCAGCAAAATTGTTTCCTCTTCTAGATATTACTGTATTTTTTGGTGACAGTAAATTTGCACCCCAATTGGAGTAATAAATTATATCGATAAACTATACAGCTGTTTGCACCCGAACACAAAATGGTAAATCTGAAAGATCTGTCTAAGTAAATATTACTTTTTTAGGGGGAAGTTGTAGAAATTGCTGTTTTGTTAAATAGAGCTCCATTAAATGAAACAAAAATTTCCACGATATATAAATCTTATATTTACAGAGAAATCTTTATATCTTAATATATCTTATGGTATACGATTTCGCAGCCTATGTTTGTGATGTTAATGGCATGGTAAAATTGGTACTAAATAGTAAGAAAATGGTTTATTCTAAATTCGATAGTTATTCTAAGAATTACGTCCGTTTGATCTAGTCACAAGGGCTATTAAGGTGGTTATAAATGATGTCTTATTTGAAAATACAACACTCTCTTAATTATTTTATTCTATATTAGCAGTTCTGTTTTCGCTTAAGGATGATTCCAATGAAAATTTCGCAAGAAACATGAAACAAGTTACTTCTTCGTGCCCGCATTTCCAAACTTTCCTGTTTAAACATGGATTGCCATTTATAGAAATATCTCCAATAGAGTGATTTAATATTATAACGTAATATACTATCTAGAATATATACTATCAATACTATACTATCAACGTAATATGCTATCTAAAAGTAACGAATTTTCATCAACACATTAATCAAAATATCAACAAATAAGGAAATTTATTCAACCCAAAATATAAGATCCGAAAAGTTGGAAATTTACCATAATGTAAGCAAGCACACCAATACTGTGTTGTATGCTAAGGACCTCCCTGAAGTGAAAATGGTTTGTTTCTCTGTAACAATCTCATCACAAAAATACAAGATGGTTTCTTAACTTGTTCGAAAAACTATCCCCAATAAAAAAACAATAAATATTTTCCCCAATTTCAGTATGAAATTTTTTTATATATTTGTTGTTTTTATTAAACTATTCCTTTTTTCACTTAGAAACCTATTAATAATGAATCATTTCAATTGTATAAATAATCATTTTTCGATTAAATATGTATTCCTGTTTTCCCCAAGCATCTGCGTTATAGTTACTACGAACACTGAAATTTGAACACATAATTGTTATTGGGTTATAACTGCTGAGAAAAAAAATTCGATGATAAAATGATGAGAAAATAGCTTTTTGCAAGGTAAAATTAATTTATAAATTTATGTAGAACAAACAATCTGGGTTAAATGACGTTTAATATCTTTAATGTTACTCTAAAATATTCGCAATTAAGCTTCTTGATATTTGATAAAGATCTCTTTTATTTTCTTAAGCCAAATATATTATTGACACCTTTATATATTGTTACAAAATTTGTGAAATTTTTATTTATTTATTTATTTTTTGTATTCGTTTTTAGATATCGCAGACAGATCCGAGCTCAAATTCTGAGAAGAAAAACGAGAGATATAGGCTTACGTTAAGAACGATTTATCCCATGATTTTGCTGCCACTTAGCGATTACTTGGCGATTTGGCGAGATTTGTCAAGAAATGGGTAGTTTCCGCCACCTAAACTCTTTGACCATTACAGAGCGAGATGGCCAGGAAGTTTCTAGAGCGTCGGAGAAAGATCTGGGTTTTTACGCCAAGTAAGCTGTAAATACCACCTTTCTATGAACCGAGTCAGTTTTTCTGAGTTTTCAGCGGCAGTGATAAGCTAGTGGATACGAGTTGTCTGTCTGAGGTATTTGAAGAGCTCTGTTTTTGATACTATATAATTGTGATTTGTAACTGATGGATTTTTCCGGCATCTTGTAAAAAGTTCTACAAATAAACTCAAGTGATTGTTCAGAGTTTATTTCATTGACTTTCAATTACAACACAAAGCCCGAAGCTCGGTACTATATATATATATATATATATAAATATATATATATATATATATATATATATATAAACTGCCGGCCCACATCCTTCTCATCAAACCATTCTAACTGTTGTAAAACGTTTAAAGGAGACAGGTTGCGTTGTTAGTCAACCTCGATCTAGCAGACCATCTAAGGTAGGGCGGCAAGTTCAACAGGATGAGGTATTAGCATATGCCCTCGCATATCCGAAATGCAGCGTAAGAGAGATCAGTCAACACTGTGGTCTCTCCAAAAGTCAGGTTTGGAAAATCCTAAGCGAATCAGGTGCTCATTCATACCAACACCTTAACAGGTTTTAATGGACGGGGATGCCGAGTGACGCTATGCATGGTGCAACTTCGTCATGAATCAGATACAGGTCCAGTTAACATTCTTGACAGATATAATGTGGACGGATGAAGCATGCTTTTCACGGAATGGTATGTACAATAGACAAAACACACATTACTGGGCCCTGGAAAATCCTAAATATTTTCTCGACGTTCAACATCAATTGCGGTATGCTATTAACGTTTAGTGTGCACTTTACAATAACAAGCTGATATGCCCAAAATTCAACAATGACACGCTAACGGGTGCACAATATTTACGATTGCTACAGAATGTATTACCCGATTTTGTGGAGAACCTGCCGTTGTTTAATATTAAGAATCTATGGTTTCAACATGATGGCGCGCCTGCTCACAAGACATCTTCAGTGAAGCAGTACCTCATCAAGAAATTTGGAAACCAAATACAAGGGTATGGCGGTTTCGAAGAGTGGCCTCCACGTTCTCCTGATCTGACTCCACGGGACTTTTTCCTGTGGGGAGACTTGAAACAGCAGGTGTATGCGACCCTTCCACAAAAATTGCAGGACCTTAAACCACACATTATGGTCGCGTGTTCCTACGTGTGCAACGTGATCTTCAAGCAAGGATTCAAATGTGCATTGCAGCTGACGGTGAGAAGTTTGTACATTTTAAATAAAGTATATTGTTTCAACTATTTATTTTTTTCTTTCTTAGATCCTTTTGTCACGTCATAGCACGAAACAACAAATGCGCGTTTTACCCGTTGTATTCTTCACATTAATGTCTACAAGGTATCTTTCGTACCAAATCGAGGATTCTCTACAACTTTGTAAATCACTTTTTCTCTCTATCTCGTTCCGTTTTCGAGACAGGAATTATAACTCCGTAGTTTTCCACCAGGTGGCGAAGTAATCTGTTTCATGCAGTAGCGCATGGCTACTTTACCATACCTAAACACCACATTTATAAATATAGTAGCAGCCGTTCCGAAGTTAAGAGGGTGGCAAGGGACTTTAATGGACATACTGTATATACATACATAAAACACGTGTTTCATATATTATGGTTGTAAGAATACTAATTTTATAATAGCAATTCTTTTAAGATTCTCTGCACGAAAATACTGTCTTCTTTTGAACAAATTTAGAACAAAAAATGTTTTTAAAAATCTTCTCTACTTGTTCATTCTTAAATCTACACTAACAGATTGTAAATCTTTCCAATATGGGGAAATCTATTTGGTGTTCATACAAATAGCTAAATTTTTTTAGTATTAAATGTATCTCCAAAAATGATCAAGTTATCTCTCCCCCCGCTCTCTCTCTCTCTCGAGAGAGAGAGAAAGAGAGAGAGAGAAAGAGAGAGAGAGAAGAGAGAGAGAAAGAGAGAGAAAGAAAGAAAGAAAGAGAGAGAGAAAGAAAGAGAGAGAGAGAAAGAGAGAGGGAGAAAGAGAGAGAGAGAAAGAGAGAGGGAGAAAGAGAGAGAGAAAGAGAGAGGGAGAAAGAGAGAGAGAGAGAGAAAGAGAGAGGGAGAAAGAGAGAGAGAGAGAGAGTTAAGTTTGTTTTGACCCCTAGATCTGTTTGCAATGGACCTATCATTAAAATTTCCTGAAGTCAAAGGCGAGAGACCCATAATTTCAACATGTATTAACGCAAAGTTAATGTAAATCACAAAAATGTAAATGCAAAATTTAAGAGTTCTTTCTTTTTCTTTGATTATTTTTTCATTTCTCCTGTCAAGGGTGTTCGTTGTATTGCTATCAAAGTGGCATTAGAATTTTGTATTTTTCCAAAGTCTGTATGATCATGATAACATAAATTTGCTTAGTTGTTAACCGCTGACACCTAATAATATATTCTATATAATAATTATTTTTAAATATTTTTTATTAATTTTCGCTGAATCTTACAGAAAAATACACAAATATCGCGATAGTAGTCAAATATACATAAAACAAATAACTTTTCTTTAATCAGCTCACTGTATCAGTTGAAGTTCAAATGGTTTGATGAATAGAATTGAATATTATGATATATTTTTCTACTCATTATCCGTTGTGAAATAGTTGCGACGTTTAATTTTCGAAAATCAAATAATTATAATTATGGATACAGCTATTTTTAATTACATCTCTTTTTCATTTTTAATCATTTCTATTTCACTCTTTGTCATAAAGAAAAATGATTGCACACAATTGTTGCTGAAATTAAAAAGAATAAAAGCATGTATCTACAGATTGTGCAGAAATGAATGAATTTTGGAAATATTTTAAATTGTATTTAAAAAACTAATAAACTATAAGAAAATTTTATACAAAAAATTGTAGATGAGATGCAATAGAGCACTATATAATTATTTATATACAAAATACATAATTATTTATGCACAAAATTAATATTTGAAATTAATTAACTGGTGTTAAATTTTTTAAGAATTTCTTATACTAAAAGCTTATTTTTGTAACTGAAATCTTGATATCGATCATGGGTGTTCTTTGGAATTTTTATCTGGTTATCTGGTTTATCTTTCAAGAAATATAAATTAAAGGAAGCATCTTAAAAATAGCTTTATACTCGATTTAAATTTATGTCACATTGAAGATAATTTATCCTTACAGTCTTAAGTTTCTCTGGATACATTTGCCATTTCTTGTGACACTGGAGTTTCTGAATCTATCATTGAGATTTTGTACACATTAAATTTATAAGCTGGATTATCCACATCTCAATGAAAGTTAATGTTCAGAAAATGACTTTTACAGCTTCTTTATTGATTTTTAATTACTTTTTTTAGGAGTAATCCATATCAAGACTTTTTTTTTGTTTATAAAAAAAATATCTTTTTATCAAAAATATCAAATTTAAATAGGCTTTTCAAAAATTTCCCACCAACTAAGTTTGTTTATTTTATTTATTTAATTTTTATCAATCAAATTTCCCAATTTTTCAAGTTTTATCAATCTTGCTAAAATATTTTTATTTCTTATTATTGTATCGCTTACAAGGCTAAAATATAATTTTTATCTTTTTAATAAAGGACTTGGTCAATTTAGTCCTTAATGGTTTTACTAATACTAATTATTTTGGTGATGAATATAATTGAAAAAGTTATTTTTTTAAATAATAGAAAAATAAAGAGCTATATGTTGCTACTGTATTTTAAATCTAAATTTATATTTAAAACGTAAATTTGTTTCATATTTTGTGAAGAATAAATTTTCACACAAATATAAAATGCATATTTAAATGTTTATTAACAGGTTAGTGGAGAAGAATTTAGAATGTCTGCAAATGTTTTTATTTTTTATTACCTTTTAAGAAAATTTTTATTAGGGTATTTTATTGCATTAATTAAAAAGTAAAATTTTCCTATAATATATCAATAGTGTAAAAAGCTAGCCCCCCAGCGATAACAGGCTTTATGCTTTTATTTGAGAAATTGATATATTTAATTTTAAATTTTTTACAAAAATGAACATTTTTTTCCACACAAAATAATAATCTGTATCTTTCTACTGTTATATAATAATTTCAAATATTTATTAAGTAAAATCCAATTTATCCGAAGTAATTTGAGTTTAAATAAAATATAAAAGTGAGATTCACTTTTCGAATATTTTATCATTTATAAGAAATTGTTTCTTTGATCAATTTTTTTTAATAATTTAAAAATCATTAGTCAATAAAATACTGGATACAAATGGCATTTTTGCGGGCTCATTTTACTTTCAATAATTTATTAATTTTGTTTCATGTACCAGCGGTATCGATATTTTCTATACATTAAAGTTATCAGATATCTCTTATTCTGCTTTTATTCAAGATAAACATGGTTGATTATTCTTAATTGAGCATTATTTCATAGTTATTATATCTCCTACTGTACAATGGTCAAAGTATACAGAAAATAAAGAATAGTTCTCAATGTTTTCAAAAAATATTTTTATGTCTATTATGTTGTAGTTTTATAAAAATAAATTAATAATTTATGTTCTTAAATGAAAAATTGTACAATATGTTTATTATTTTTAATATTTTTATCAGTGTATTCATTTAAAAGTGAAGTGAAGGTAAGCGAAATTTTTATATGTAATTATGATAGAGAAATTAAGTCATTAATATTTTTATTTACATAAGGAAAAGAATGATACAAAATAGTTAAAAATTTGTTTGAATGACTCCTGAGTATAACACCATTACTACCAAATTAAAAAAATATTTAAATTGAAAATTAATTTTTTACATTTTACTCATTGAATCACAAAAATTTACTAAGAGTTTCATTTAGGAGTACCTCCAAATTATTCTCAAGATCGTGTTTAGTATCACTTTGTTACCATAGATGGCAGCACAAATATACTGTTTTTTTTCTGTTACTGGCTCGAAAATTTTCTCCAAGCGAGTTCTTGTTTTATTGACAATAGTTGTGACCTGTCAGTCAGCTCGATAAGAATCGCTGCTCAACGAAAAATGTTGAGAAGAGGAAAACTTCTATTAATGCCTGTATCATGGATATTATTTTTCTTATTAGTTTTCATTGATGGAAAAATTCAGGAATCACACTCTCTTCCAAAAGAACCGATATCACCAGTAAGTAACGTCAGTGTTAATTTAAAATTATTTCTTAGTAATTATTCAACTGTCAAGATCGTTAAATTGTTTTTTAAAATTCTTTTTGAATTTCATGATTTATTTTTTAAATTAATTTTTTTTCTTTTTGAGGAAATTAGGAAAATTAGTAAAAGTAATATATATATATATATATATATATATATATATATATATATATATATATATATATATATATATATATATATATATATATATATATATATATATATATATATATATATATATATCATATTAATTGCATGTTTTTACTAGACTCATAAATATATTTTTATAAATGGATAAATATTTTAAGTTCCTACAAGTTTAAAAAATAGAATGAATATTATTTCAAAGCCATCTTTTTATTTCAATGTACTATCTTCATATTTTCTTAAGTTCTTAAATTTCCCCAAAAAATGGTGAACGAAGAAAAATTATGCATGATTTCCTATCAGATGAGGCATTTAAGTTTGTGTTCCCCGTTTTATGAACAATTAATCACAGCTAAAGAGGAATATCTTTAACTTGCTTTTAATATTTTGAGTTATTTTTTCCATGAATTTAACAAATTAAGCAATTTTATCTTTTCTCAAATTTACTTAACCGTTATATTAACAATTTATCTCGCAGTTGATAAAAAATGTTATTAACTTGCAAGGCTAAGCACATTTTAAGTTAATTTTATGAATTTAACAAATATAGCGTTTTCAATTTTTCTCAAATTTACTTAGTAAATTTGGCTCATAAATAATTGTTAAGATATGTATCCACAGTCTTTTATGAACACTAAACCAAATAAAATGATGTTTCATTACTCCAATAAATTTAAATATAATCATTAAGGGAATCATTTTAATTGTTTATCGAGTATTTTTTAAATAATTCACTCTTAGTATTTTTTGATTATTTAAGGGATATTTTTTTTATATTTTTCTGATTTTTTGGTGTCTTATTTATTTATTCCAATTTTATTTCTCTGAATATTTTCATTTTATATTCTAAGCAATTCATAGTGTCCTTATTTAAAAATTCTAACTTTTTAAAAGCTTTTTCTGATGTTTTACTTTTTTAGTCGTTATGTATTACTATCTATTTTGTTAAAAAATTCTAAAACTATTTATATTATTAATAATTTAATTTAGTTTTTATGTAATTTTGAATTTAATGTAAGACAACACTCTTGCACATCATTTTATTTAAAATAAATGATTGGCAGTTTGCAGCTGACCTGCAAAAAATGATCTGTATAAAACTTAACATTTTTTTAGAATATTATACACGGAACAATGTATAAAAAGTATTGTAAAACAATAATATATTATAAGATAATAATTCATAAACATTTGCGAAAACAAATGTTTATGAATCCTTATTTTATACTACATCCATATACAAATTTTTCAAAATTTCCTGTTTTGTTAAATAAAGGTTGGAAATGAAAATTTCTTAATTAATTTTATGTTTCTTCATATATCTATTAGTCTATTTTTCATTCTTTTGCCCATTTAAATTGGTCCAATTTGTATGCTATAAAATTATACCGTTTATTTAACAACTTACTTTGTAAACGCAAATTTTTAAGACGTTTAACAGTTGAATTCCATCTGAAAAGTTTATTTTTATAAATAAATCTAATGCTCGAGAGGATTATAAAAAAATTGAGACGTAATATCGCTTGTGAAAAAGATTTAATATTTATTATTTATTATTGGGTATCAAATTGTTCAAAAATACTACTTTGTTTTATGAAATTATAATAACAGCTTTTAAATTTAAACTAATATCTGGTGAAATAAAAAATTTTAGGGTACTTATCTTTACATTACACATTATGTCTAAAGACCTGCAAATATTGATAATAAATCTTGTGTTACCCAAAAGACGTAGGAAAGAAGAGTTTGATTATGATGTGGTGTCATATTTACTTAATTAATTTTCGTAAATATTCAAATGCTTTTTAATGATTTTTATTGTACCTTGATATTAATTATTTCCTTGAAATGCAATAATTATTGTTTAATTACAACAAAAATTCTTATTTCAAGCTTTTCATTTGATTCAAGCTTTTACTTTACATTCTTCATTTTTCAAGTAAAATATGTCGTTCCTGCACATATTTTACTTGAAGAATGATTCAAATAAAGTTTCATAAATGTCATTGTTTTAAAATTAATATATTAATGGTGGTCGAGGAACTGATTTCTGTTGAGAAAAAAAATATGCAACTCTAATAATAAAAATTACATTACCATTGTATTAAATTGCGAATCTATGAATAATTAACCTTTTTAGGAACACGGTAGATGTATTTTCTAATTTGTTGTTACCCCCTAATAATTGCGAACTTTCTTTTGAACAAATTAGGGAATTATCTGTGGTTAAAACCGTAGAAAGAAAAGAGCAAACAGTTCGTTACAAATAATCAATTTTTGATACATACAATATATAAATCATGTAATAAATTTATTTATCTGGAAGTAATGTATTTTTTGCTATGCTTATCCAAATGATTTATACTATAAATTCATATTGTTGATTATCTAAAATATTAATGCAATATTAAAATACATTCTGAAATATATTAAACATATTATTTTTAGTCTGTTTATATTGTGAAGGCTTGTTTTAGAATGAAGTTGATACAGTTTATAAAATCGAATTGTGATATTCTAAATTTGATAGTAATTTTGGCGATTTTAATATTACTCTAATTTTTTTAAACGGTGTAAGTATCCTATAAGATGAAGAATAGATTACATTGTTAACATTTCTAAATGCATTCTTTCCGAAGTTAATCTATGTTTAAAACGCAGTTGCTCTTATTATTTATAAGAGGTTTCTGTTTCAGACTATAACATTATCTTGTTTCGTTTGATTAACATAAAAGGCTATATATAAGCATATTTTCAACCACTTTTTACGCATTATATCCCCATGTAAACAGTAATAAGGAAATACCTGTAGTTTTTATATAATTATATGTAAAATATTCGATAATTCTTTTATTTTTCATCTATTAATGACAGATTAAAATAAGTTTATAAGCACATTTTTTGATTATGAATATTGATTGTGATACATTTAAAAATTTTATATAATTTATACATTTATAAAATTATAAAAATAAGAAAAATATAAGAAATTTTAAATTATTAATGAATTTTGTAAATAAATTAAAAGTTTAAAATTTCTAAGTTAAGCACTAATTTTCAGGGTTTAAGATATTTGCTGTAACTAAATATTATATATTTCTCATTGTGTCGAATAGCTTACTCAAAATGAAATTTTGGCGCATATTCCAAAGTTGATAATCACCATTCATTTGATAAGAAATGTTGCCAATTTTATCATAGTGTCTTGTAATCTATAAAAACTGAATGTGAGGAATCTTATTTTTAATAAAGCGTAACCAATTGCGCGATTAGGTTATTGTGATGTTATTCATTATCATCATATTAGCTTTCGTTCTTAGAAAAATCTAAAATCGTTTAATTAGACCAGAATTTTTATTTTAATTGGAATTTTTTCTTAACAAAACCCAATATTTTGAACAATTTAAAATCTCTTAGTTATGGCACTTTCATAAGCCAAGCTCGCTGTGTCTTCGCTATGCGAATTTAAGTCAATAGAGAGCATCTTTCGTTTTAATCCAAGCACCACAAAGTTGAAAGTACGACTTTGCTCTTCAAATCCTCCGATAGATGGCACCACCAGAGGATCCATTTTTTCAAATTTGACATTGATCTCAAGAAGGAGGAAATTTTCTCCAGTTATCGTACCCATGGAAACTAGTCAATGACCAACCACAGGACTTTCGATTTCACAGATTTAACGAGCACGTAAACTGTTTTTATATAAATATATTCTGCATAATTAGATAATGTTAAATTCAAGTTTTTATTTAATATCGTAGTAAAATATGTATATTTAATCTATTCAAATGATTGTCACTTTACCTTTATTTCGCCAAAACCTGAATCTTAAAAGCATTTGCCATGTGGTTGAAAGGGTGTGAATTAGATTTTACTTCAACTGAAAAATGTTTAGACATTGTAAAAATTCGTGAGGCGTCCTCTCGTTCCATTGATGAGGAAAGCAACAACTCGGCTGTAGACTTTCCCATTAATTGTAATTCAAAATTTCGAATGGACATATTTTTATTGGAATCGATTTGTGATACTTTGTTCATACTTCATTTACGATGCTTAACACACGATATTATTTTATAAAATAACACTAAGACCGATTTACTTATTATTTATTTAAAATTAAAATGGTAGTAACTATTTATAAAACGATTCACAAAATAAAAAAATATATTTTCGAAAAATATCACCAAATCAAGTAATTTTGTTGAGATATATCTAACAGGCCGAATCAGGAATTTCTCATGGAATCAGATAATACATCACTGTTATTTTTACTCATAAATCTTCTTTATTGATAAATCAATTATTTATTTATATTGGAAAATAAAGCTTTTTAGTCATCCATTTATATCGGAGTCAAATATGCCAACTTAAACTTGGCTCCGATAAAAAGCAGTAAAGATAGCGTCAACAATTAGTTCCTTATTTGCCTACCTTACTGCAGGAAATAAATGTGAATGTGATTCAATAAAATAAAAATAAAAGTAATAAAAACATCGTTCTTTACTAAAATTTTTTTTTTTTTTGGCATTTTAAAGTTGTTTAATCAATCGTTAAGCTTCTTAATTTTTTTTTTTTTTTTTTTTGTAAGATTTATATCTAGAATTTTACTATAAAAAGGAAATGGAAATAAATAGCTGTTTTAATTCTCACAGATCAGTCTGAGTTACACACAAGCAAAATTCACATTGAATGCATTTCTATTCAATTTAAGCTTTAATTTTCCATATTCTTATCTTGTAATTGCACAATTTTCATTTCAATTTAATTTTTTGCTTTATTTTTATATAATCGATGACAAATTTATTTCATGATGAGGCTTGTAATGCTATAGTCACATTGAACGTTGTATGGTCGGCTTCCATATTCTAGTTAATAATTTGTGTTTTGACTTATATCTCAAATCTGGAATCTTATATTAGTTCGAAATCCTCTTCAAATGGTGTAAGTCATTACATACATGAAATTCTCAAAGAGTGATAAATTAAACTCAACCATTATTATAATGTCTTTATTAAAAATTTGTAGTATAAATTTATCACTAACTCCAGTAACTATTTTCATAGCTATGCTAGCTTTGTAAAAAAAAATTAAAATATAAAATTGATACACTCAAGTATTTAAAGTTATATTTTCGAAATTTCAGCAGTATTCAAAACTGTCTTTTAAAATAAAAATAGATTACCGTAGACAAGTTTTTCAAAAATTAAGTGTTTCAAAACGTTCATTTTCTGGAGTTAATAAAAATAAATGCTTTTATAATTCCACCCATCTTATCTTGGAATTGTATACCACGGCCACGTAAGTTCATTTTTGGCTAAGAAAATAATCAAAAGACTGGCATTGCTAGATCAGGCAAATGACTAATGTAGATGTTCTGTTATTTTGATACATTTGAAACTCAACTTTCTCTCTTATGCTAAATTCAAAAAGTAATTTCCATGCTGAAGCATGGAACCTCAAATTCTCACTTCTTGAAATTTTTGAAGATATTTTTAAGGTATCACAGTTAGTTGAAGATTGTCCTTCTCTCCTTCTAGCTTGTTGGCTTTCTAAACTCCTGTACTTCTGGAAGAACAGCATATGTATTCTTTAAATGATAAGTTGTCTCTTTTCTATCATTGTGGATTTAAACCATCTACAAAAACCAATTTTTATTTTAATGGTGTGGAATATAAAAAAGTTGTTGTTACTAATGACACTTGGACAAGCCAAGCTCGCTATGCCTTGGCTATGCGAATTTAAGTCAATTGGGAGCGTCTTTCATTTAAGCAGAGCACTACAAAGGTGAAAGTACGACTCTGCTCTTCAAATCCTCCGATAGATGGCAGCACCAAAAGATACATTTTCTTAATTTCGACATTGGTCTGAAGGGAGAGCAAATTTTCCCATTGCACCCATAGTAACTGCTCAACGACCGACCACAGGACTTTCAATTCCACAGATTTAACGATCACGTATATCCCATGTACTCGGTGGGTCTTTGGCGGCATTGGGAATCGAACTCCACTCTTCCGCATGGAAGGCCGATACCCTAACCACTAGGCTACCACGGCCTAATATAAAAAAAAAAGTTGTTGGCATGTGTCATCACCAGTGTTACGATTTAGAAATAATGACATCTTTAAGCTATTGAAAAATTTATTTATGGTTTCTGACAAAGGTTTCTCTTTTTCTTCTTTGTTATATATATTATGGAGAACCAATTAACTAATTTTATTTTTTCAAAAAATACAAAATTTTTTGAATGATTCTTTAAATTTAAATAAAGTAATTTTATCCTTGGAATATATGATCGTATAAATAAAGTTTTAATGATGACAAAAAAATTAACCAGTAAAAAATTAAAGCTGCATTGCATTTTATATTTGAGGACTTGAATTTTTATTTTTTAGATACGAAAATATATTATTGTAATCGAATAATTGTTCTATAAATAAATTACTATCGAATCTTTTCATATGTATCATAATTGACTAAAATTAATAATTTAAAAACATTTTATTTGCGATAAAATAATTACAAATTTTATAGTAAATATTTTCAAGTTGTAAAGGCAGAGTTTAAAGAATTTGATATTTGCTTATAAATGTTTTACACAAGTAACCATAAAACTGATGAAATTCACAGGAATTTTACTGTGATTGAATTTGATATTATAAGGTACTAAAATGGCTATTTAAAAGTAATAAGTGATTAAAATAACTATACATTTGAAAATTCACGAGACCAATTTCTATTTACTTTAGATTTCACTTTTAAGAACTTAAGCATTTACAAAATTATGGGACAATGGCGCCTCTCGGATGAAAACATTTGTCCAATTTTCTCCAGTGTTGCTTCATTATGTTAAGGCAATTTAAATTTTTCTTGGCTGTTACAGCTAATCTAGGTTAATATTAGTATATTAATGCGGTGATTTAGAAGAGATAAGCTATTTTAAGTGGTGCATTTAATACGCTTAATTCTTCATTTGCGCCCTATTTTTAAAACAATCAAATAAAAAGTAAAATTAACTGCTTAAAGAATATATTTTTTCTTCTACACTCTCGTCTTGCCAGGACTCGGTTCCAAGATCGTTAGATGTAGTTAGAAAATAGAAGTTTAATTAAAAAATAGAGAAATTAACATAATTCAAAGTAAATGCTTACGCAGAAATAAATGTTATAAAAGTGGATCAAATTCAAATTAATATTATGTTTTATTATCTCATTTGTATTCATTCATTGGAACTGCAGCATTGGAAATTCCTGGATTCATAATTAGAATTTACCCATAATTGTAAAAATTTTTAATTATGAGTAAATTTATTTTAAAAATTTGATTTAAAATATCGAATAGGAAATGGAGATCATTCGATTCAAATTCTTTCTCTTTAATAATGATCTGTCTTAAAATAGAAATGTTCATTGAAAAAATACA
Source organism: Latrodectus elegans (assembly GCA_030067965.1). Lineage (NCBI taxonomy): Eukaryota > Metazoa > Arthropoda > Arachnida > Araneae > Theridiidae > Latrodectus > Latrodectus elegans. The sequence goes on along the minus strand of CM057812.1, from coordinate 66,859,286 downwards.
TGCATTATTTATTCTAAAGTATTTTAAAACTTTTCTTTAAACATTTTGTAAGCATTTTAGAGAAATATTTAAAGACATTTATCTGGGCCTATAGGATAGTTAGACTTGTAGTTAGACAATGGAAAGTTAGTCATGAGTATATTTAGGACGAAATTATAAATTAAATAATATATGTGCCACAAAAAGGTCAAAATGGCTTGTGTCTGCAGTAAATCAATGCATGGGAAAATTGTGAAATCCATATACATGTTTTTAAGAACAATTATATATACTCATAGAATTACAGACATTTATAAAATAAAATAAGCGAAAATCAAGAATAATTATTAACTTACAATTAAAAATTTGGACATGTTAAATATTCAAGGAAATGTTACCATTCATATGAAATGTTTTATTGTGCACCCACGAATGGATGACTATTTTTCTTTTGCTGCCAAAGATAATGTAATTTTTTTTAGAATCTTTAGAAGGATAACAATATTGTAAAATAATACAATATTGTAATAATCAGGATAACAATATTGTAAAATCCGGATTTCTGTTATAAAATTAACAACAAGATAAGTATTTTTGAAATTTATCAGAAATTTCCATTCTGAAAATCAATTTAACCTAACTGAAAACTTATTTATTTCTAACTGAAAACTAACTTATGTAAATTTTTAGATATAAAGTTGATCAGGAAATTTATTATTAATTTCTTAGCTATGAGGTTGCAATGTGATTTAAGGAATTTGTCGAAAATCTGATGTTAGAAAATTAACTTGGTCTATTATGCAAATTTTTAACTCATTTGGTTCTAAGGCATAAGATTAAATCAGAATAGAAAATATTTTTAGGTTAAATGGGAATGGCATTTTCTTATTTATTTATCTAACATTTTCGTTCTTTATTTTTGCCTTAATTTTTTAGCCTTTTTTTTTTATCTAGTTACAGTGCACATTTTTTGTCATTTGTTTTGGTATCTCATTTTAGTCAAATAAATTACACATATACAAATGTTTTTAAAAACTAATTTTGTGTGTTTTCATATATAAAGAGATTACAAATTAAAATTCTTTACCATTTTTATTCGAATTTACGTACATTTACATAAAAAAAAATTGAGTTTTTATTTTATTGATGTTACCTGAATATTTTTCATTAATGTGAAAAGAACATACCAGAACTATAGCTTTTTTTATTTTAACATTTTGCATTATGTTTAGCTTAAAAGTTTTGGTTCTTTCAGTATTATATAAGATAATTTTAATGATATTAAATGCATAAATTAAATACATATTTTGATTTAACAAAAATATTTATTTATGCTCTCGGAATAGTATATATACTTTTTTAAAACGTTCATTGAGACCTAAGATAACCAACTAGATCTCATTGGAGATGGTTTCTGTATTATTTTATAAATGCAGTTTTTGGAGAATCGTTATCATCCAACTTTTGTCAGATAGTAACAAAAGTATACCTAACAGCATTTTCGACATCCTTCAAAATAATCATGAATTTCAGCTTGCTTTTTTATTTTTATTCATTTTTTTGAAAGAAATTATACATTAACATGGATTATTTAATAATAAAGCAGAAACTAATGCCATCACTTATGTTTAAAAAGTAAAAATGTATTTCATATAAATGACACATTAAACATATTAGTTTTTTTGATTCAGTTATTGTACTATGTGCATAGCTGTCTATATCTGCCAACTGAAGCGCTGTGGTCATCTTATAATATTTAATCACAATCAAATAATGAAGCTGACACCTAAAATAATACTTTCCTCTTCAAATTTCCACATCGCACTGAGAAAGACTGTTAGATTTATGATAGATTAAAGTGCATAGAACCTCCCCGAGCAATTGTCCTTGGATAGACTAGGAATTGAATTTGCAACATTCTACGAGAATGGCGTTTTTCTGTTAGATTAATGCATTCATCTCTCTCTCTCTTTTTTTAAATCCAACACTATGCACTTTTTTTAACTGATTGTTTCCTTTGTTAAATTCGACGTTTTCGGCAAAATGAATATAGAATTGCAGATTTGTAATAAATGTAATAAATATGTAAAAAGGTAAGTATTGTTACAATGTAATGTATTTTTTGCAATGTAAAAGTATAATCGTCGATTATGTGTTCACTCTTTTTATATATCTGCTTCATCAACAACTTGAAATGACGCCTATAAATTTGCATATCAATCAATCAACAATGACACTACAACCCTGTGTGGGTCCTGGCCTTCTCAATGAGCTTATTCCATCTTGGCCTGTACTCAGCAGCGCTTTTCCAATTAGATGTTCCAATAGTATTAAAGTCCCCATCAAGACAATCAATCCATCTGAATTTGGGCCTATCTCTGGAACGCTTTCCCATTGACCTTGCAAGAAATATATTTTTAGGGGTGCGTTCAGTTGGCATACGAATAACATGGCCAGCCCATCTCATCCTTTGTATTTTAATGTATTTGGCAACATCGATGTCCTTAAAACTTTTGTATAATTCATGGTTATACCTTCTACGCCATACCCCATCTGTCTCCATTCCACCATAGATGCTTCTCAAAATTTTCCTTTCAAAAATAGCCAAACGGTATTCATGTTTCTGTGTCATGGCCCAAGTCTCTGAAGCATAAGTTAAAATGGGTCTAATAATATTTTATATAGATTCTTTTAAAATGAAAGTACAATTAGTTTTGTATTTTGTAATTCAAAGCTTAGCCGCTGTGATAAGTTTCTTTATTGTAGAGAGAATGAAAATCATGATTAAAAAGTCTATAATTTAAAATTTTTATCCTCATAGATTAGGAAGATATTTGAAATTTTAGAAATCTTGTGTTCTTTTAGATAAATCTATTCTTCAAGAATATAGAACAGTATGCCTATTTTTTCTACTAAAATTACATAACTATATTGTATCATGTGCTTATCCGGAGTTGTAAAAAGCTATACTCTAGAAAATTTAAAGAACAATAAAAAGTTATATTCTTTTGAGAACAGTAGTTTTTGTTCAAGAGCATTAGTTTGTTGTAGATTAGAAAAAAAAAATGTTCTTAGAGGCTGCATTTTAAGTTTGGAAATCTTGAAATATTACTCATGGAATGCTTTCTGATAAGTCTTTATTGCAAAAATTCAAATGGCATATAAATCAAACAGAAAAAAAAGAAGAATGAAATAAAACATTAAAATAAGTTCTGTAAAAGTTTTAAATCAATATCAAATTATTCCTGTTTTATTCTGAACATTTAAGTTGCTATAATAAACATAAAGTGATTTATTTCCAAAAAATTATGTCTATTTGCATGATCTATAAGCCAATATCATCTTCAATTGAATTGACCCAGTATATAGTACAGATACTTAACCCATTAACTGTTTTTGAAAGATCATTTGCATATTGGATTTCACGCAGCTGCATGTTAACAGATTATTTGTTATTGGAAAAAAAGTAGTCGATTATAACTTTTTTTTATTCAAGGATTTTTTTTTTACGAAAAAGAAACACAAATTATTTTATTCAGAGAGTCACGTTTATTTAATTCATCATTTACGCACACTAATAAAAAGTATCCAAGCTGTTAAGGAAATTTTTATAATCGTTGTTTCCCTAAGTAAAAACTACTTATATTAGTAATTCAATTATTAAACTGTGGCAAAATTTATTTTAAAATTACTTAAAAGAAGAAATTGCGCTAGGAAATTTATATTGTAATAACGTTGTAAATTTCGCAAGAAACCTTCCGGCGTATAACAATAAAAATTTTTTTTATGTGAGTGTATAAAATAAAAAAGCACTAAGTGCTCGTAAAATAGGCGGCACCTATTTTATGATTTACAATAGTGTTGGAGCTGTTAGACATAAGTGTGTGTATGTGTTTTAAACATGTTACTCAGAGATGCACACTTTCCTCATGGGACGACAAATACCACTGAAATCATAACTAATTTTTTAAAATTTTATTTTAGTGTACTTTTTGATACATAGCCCCCCTTTTTTTGTTTTTTTTTGCACCGGGAAAAAGAGATTGTCTAAGGAAATAAAGTATAGATCATAAAAAAAAAAGAAAGAACCGGGTCAAGAGGATTACAAGTAATAATTGCCACAAATCACAACGGTAAATCTGATATTTTATGACATTTCCCTCGGCATACGACATGTGACGGAAATATGTTTTCCTTTTCGGAATAAGTTCAAAAGTGAAAGGAAAAAAGTGCGACGTATCTCGAAAAATTATGTGGTGAATGTAACTATTTATTTTATCCTCAAGCAAAACAAGAGCAACTTAAGAATTTTTTTATTCTCTATTGCTGGTTATTAAAATTACAATAGTAAAAAGACGACATGCTGCACACGAATGATTTTTATTAAAGCATGAAAATAGTGTGATTTATAAATTATAAGCTTTTCAAAACACCTGTATAGAATAGGTCCTCTTAGCGATACTTACAGTTTATTTAAATAAAGAAATTAAAAGATTCCTCCTATATAAACTGAATTTAAGCATAGTTTCCTGATGAAATATTGTTGTGGTGCCTCTTATTAGAAGGATAAATAATTACCATAGGATTTCTGATTTTGATAGAGAGAATTCTCGACCTCTCATGGTAAAATGAGTGCCATTGCCTCAGAGAGGTTGGACTTCTACCTGTTGGTTCACTGAAGGTATTTTATTTCTCTTCTACCACTCACTGTAGAACCAGTGAAGGCATTCCCCGATCAACCACCTGGGCACGTATCCTCTAGAGTTACAGGTTCCCCGGAGGTTATGTATTATCAATACAGACAAGATTATTATCAGGACTATATCCAGACTTAAAATCCAACACTTTTATGGAATGTCTATAAATACAGATGACACAAGATCTTACAAACTATGTAGGAACAGCCCTGAGGAGGAACTCACCCCGGAACATATTTTTAACTACCAAGCCATCATGGGAAGCTTACAGTCTATTGACGAATTTCCCTTTTCAGGGAAATCTCTTTATGATGAAATTGTACAAATGGCTAAGGCCGTGATTTTGGCACGTGGAATGATATGAGTTAACTTCAAATGAACACGACACCAAACTATACCAAACCTTAGAAAAGATTGTGGCATACTGAGATTCCAAATTATCTGATTGAAATATTTCTGCTTGTGTTGGTCAAGATTCCATGACTGTTTGAAGAAAATGCAATCGATGAGTTCAAGATGGTATTATGGAATGCAATACTAGATCTTATCTTCCTGCAATTATTAACATTTGAGTAAAACTGACATGAAGGGCATTAATGAGTTGTACAGCCACGAATCCTGAGTCAAAAAGTGGCATAGCTTGTAACACGGAAATCGTTCCATGAGCAATTAGATTAAGCTCGCTGCAGCATGGACTACCACATCCAGGATCGTGACTTCGGCTATTATTAATGCTACATTTTAAACATGATTACCATCTCAATGATGAGATTAATTACGAATCTGGAAATAGGAAAGGCGTGAAGTCATGTTTTTTCATTAATGTCTGCGACGTCTAGTATGGAAATGCATAAATATTATTTATGTAAATCAAATAATTAAATTCCATTCAGTACACATATATACTGAACAGATAATGTTCAGAAAGTCATTTGTAAGAGCAAAATAAAAAAATAAAACTAATAAATTGAAAAATGTGAAAGAAAATTGGCTGTTTATTTGTTGAAGAACACAATGTCTTCCTTTTACCATTTGAATTTTGAATTAGCCTAGCCCAATCTCCCAAGACCACATGAAGAACAATCGAATCTGAAAAAACTGAATGTTATAGTACATAAACTGTGAAAATGTTGCAAAAAAAAAAGAAAGAAAAAAAGACTCTTAACAGCTTTACTGGTTAGACACACAATGAAGAACTCAAGCCATTTACTTCATACCAAATTCACGTATAAATATGGTTATTATCTTAGAATCTTGTTCGGTTGTCATTCCTGCATATCACATATTCAGTTTGTAAGTGAAAGAGAAGATTTGACCAGGAAATCTGCTTTTTCATTGCCATACAAGCCTTGACATGGGAGAAACTGAAGGAAATATTTTTGATAACAAAATAAAATTTTCTGATTTAATAGAAGTGAAAAAAATTGAATTTATATAAGATTAATATTAATTTGGAAAAAAAAAACTTGTGTATGGTTTATGAACATGTATGTAAATTGCACCTTATGGTTCCCCACTTTTTTTAAAAGAACTTCCATACATTACATTTAATACAAAAAATTGGAAAGAACAGATTGATATACAAAAGGTACCGTCTCTTCATCTTAGGGCTTCATGAAACTAAAGACTGGTTCTTCTAAAAATGTTTCCACAGTAACCAATCAAGAATAAATGAAAAAAGACAATAAGAATATATAATTTTTAAAAAACAATTTTTTTGTAACGAGGGGAACCTATTCTGGTACCTGAGTCTCAATACTAACTCAGTGAAAAAGACTTGATAGGTAACTAAATTCAATAAAAGTAAATTTCACTTTATATTTTGAAAAAAATTGTTAAATAATTGAGGTTGGAATAATAGGTTCTATGTTATAAGAAAAGTATTTATATAGTTAATGGAATTTAAACATAATAAAATTTTAATTATTTCATATTAGTTATTCATTGACAGCAGAAATTTAAAGAAAAAAATGTGCAATATCCAAAACATTAATCACATGCATTATATAACCAAAACATTAATCACAAATACTGCTCTAATACTATACATTATAAATTCATATAAATATTTTTGCAGAAGTTTACGTCTTTTAAAAATTCTTTTATAAGGACGTAAGTTTGAAGCCCCTATTATATTGGAGTTGCCGATATTTTAATTTGAACGTCTAGTATGGAAAAGCATAAATACTCCCGTAGACTTAACATGACGTGTCATCACAGCCCAAATTTCAACAATTCGACCTATAATATTACAGTTTTTTTTTTAACAGCTGCGCAGTTGAAATTTGTATATTATTATTTTTTTTCGCCAAGTTTCATGCCAAATGAAAGTTATTGGCGTTATAAGTTGCCGAAAATCAGCAACTTTTTTGTGCGTGCCACAGCAACTTGAGCAATTCCTATCGCCAATGATTTTAAAAACTGATCAAGTTTTATCTTCTTTTCGTCAAGCGGAAATAGTACGAGAAACAGTTGTTTATTTTTATTTTTGTTGTCATAATTCAGTCAAAATTCCCAAATAAGAATTCATCATGAAATCTGGAATCTACTAGTTAAAATATGGTAACCTTAAAAATTGTACCTAGAAAAGCGATCTATTATTAAATCTAGTAAAACAGTTATTTTATTACAGTAAACCTGAAAGAAATCTCAAGCATTCATTGGATGAATGGAACAAATTGCTGAAACTTGAGCTGTGACGTCACGTAATGTTAAGTCTAAGGGAGTTGCTGAAACTGAAATATCGGCAACTCTAATGTAATAGGGGCTTAAGTAATGTTTGGTTTTGATTTCATTAGGCCTAAAACTGTGGAAAATGGTTTTACCTTTTAAATATCGATTTAACTTTTTAAATATTTCTAGGTTGGATTGATGCTATGTTAGGACCTTCAAAGTAATCTGAATCAATGCTTAGTATTTTTTTTTTTTTTTTAATGAAATTTAACAATGAGTTTGGTTTGGGTGACATGCGCACGAGTTTTGGTCAGATGAATCTATAATCTATTTAAGATAATGAGATCCGTTATTGATTCATCTCAATTTTTCTAATATTTCTTGGATTGAATTAATGCTATATTAGGTCCATGAAAATAGGGGTATCTTAAAGTCTCTGAGGTATCCTAAATAAAAATCCAATAGTGATTTTAGGTCAGGTGAGGCATAGGCGTGACATTAGTGTGAGCTGTAGAAAATATATGAGACCCAATGTTTCTTAATTCAGGTTTAGGAAGTATGATTGCATAACTTTGAACCATATCCAAGTGACGAAGTTTAAGCTTGATCTGATATCTTCCTTTTTAAATTAAACTGTCATTTTAACTATCCTAATATGATACCTTAATTTAAGACTTATATTATAAACGAGAAAAGTTTTTATAATTATTATGATTTTAATTATATTTTATAATACAGAGACATATTTTTTAGGATTATTACAATCTTGTAATTTTATTTGAATTTTAAATAATCAGATTAATTTTGCAGAAGGGAGGAAAATTAATTTTTTCCGTAATGCGGCAGATTTCATTTCACTTGACTCCCAAGGAAAGTAAGAAGACATAGAAACCATTTTCAAATGATGGATGTAACTCATTTATTACTTTTACTGAATTGTTGCCAAATGTCTTTATTGTACTCTAGGCACTTTTATATGATTCAAGATTGATTTTTCGTTCCGAGTTTGTCTTTCTTCATACATGCTTTTTAAGTTGATAATTTTTTCCTATACAACGTTACAATTATCTTCAAAACATTTTGTGTTAATGAGATTTTTTTTATTTAAAAATAATGTATTAATATTTTAAAAATAAAATAATGATAATAATATAAATTAATGTTTATAAATAAATTAACAATATTAACGTAAGTAAATATTTAAATTACACTACTGGAAATGAGTAAAAAATGTATTATTTTAATCACTAAATGTCTCCATAAATCATAAAAAATACAAACAGATTACAAAAGAACAGTCAATTTTTGCCTGTGTACATTCTCCTCAAAAAAGCATTCATTATATATTCATAAATATTATTTAAATAAACAAAAGAGAAAGTGTCGATCCAAATAAATCTATAACATCGAAATACAAATTGAATGATAGAAGCAACCATTGAATACAGCTTTTTGTGATAGCCATACTAATAATTATGTCCTATCTGTACTATTGAAGTTTCAAATGAAAGTTTTCTTAAAATCTGGACTGAAGCTAAAATAACATAAAAACTGGAAATTTACAACCAACGATAAAGTTGTTTTGTCAAAGACAAAAAACATGTAGAAACAAAAGTTCCAGAGTTTTTTAAACTTTCTTTATCACTCGTTTTCAGATAGAAATTACTATCCGCACTGGTAATTATAAACTAGTACAATTTATAATTTCGATGCTATACTAGAGTTGTAATTTAATGCAACCATTGTCAATAAGAAACTTTTGAATTCCGAAGAAAAGAAATGCATATTTTTAAGACCCCTTTTGTCTTACTAAGAAATCTTCCAAATGAAAATTCTTCTCACCATGTGAATTTAAACTGGCGTCAATTTAAGTCTAAGCAGTAAAACAATTTGATATTATTATAAAATTAGGTTTATTTTATTTTTTTTAAAACATAACTTTACTGAGTTATTTTACAGAAATGACAAGAATTACATCAATGCCGTGCATAAACCACAACACTCCTTTTCATTTTTTAGGTCATATAACATAGATAAAAATAATATAAACTTTGCTTGTGTGTGTGGAAACTTTTTATTAGTAAAAAGAAACAGTTCTTAAGAATAAACAAAAAGATAATAAAATACATTCTTCTTAGAAAATTGGTATTGTCAAAAGCTTTTCGCTGATTGCCTCATAAAGACTACACTGCCATTAGAAGTTATTATTTCGTGCATTCGCAGAGTAACACTCCTTTCTGCCCGCTGTTATTTCTTTATTTTTTCTTTACTTTATTCGTAAACCCCTTTTTATTTACCGTGTCGATAAATATAAAGTTCATCGTAAAAGAATGCAAACAGTAACCTATATCCCAGTAAATTACAACTTCCATTAAGATCGAAAAATTAGAAGTATAATTATTCTTTTTCGCTGACATTAGCTTTTTTAATTCCATAATCTACCATTATTATTTAAAAAAAAGATTTCGAAATGCAATTTTTACTTATTTTTGTATGTTTTTTTTAGATTTTCTTGATTAAATTTTTCCATTTGAACAGTATTGTTTTTATCGGTAAATTATTTTTGTAAAGATACTACACTCTAAATAAATAGATAAAAATTAAAAGCGAGAAAGGAAGGTGCTACGATATTAAACCATGTTCTTCCACATTATTGTACAATCCATTATTTTTTTAGACTGAAAAGACTTGCAAAATTTGGTGAAAATTTATTATAATTTAAAAAATAAAAGTGTCACTACTGCTAAGTTAATCTTGAATTTTTAAAATATTATGGTATTTTTAGATGTTGATATTTTTAGTAGACAATTTATTTCTTGAACTTTAGAAATATATTCTGACGAAAAAAATAGAAATGCAATTATTTTTATAATTCATTTGTATAATTAAAAATTTCTTATTGAAATTATATTTTCTTAATAAATTGTTGTTGTCGTGTGCCAGCTAAGCTGGTATTATAGGGTGCGCTGCTCCACTTTTCCAACTGCACCATATTTAGGTGTGGAATCCGAATTCCTTAGTACACACATACCATAAGTACCTGTTTATAGGATAGACACAGCCATTCACAACCTATACAAGGAAAGGACAAAGACAGGATAGACGGAGAGAGAAAGGACATCCATGCCAGAACCGGGATTCGAAGGCAGGACCTCCCTATCCGCAGTCAGGCATGCTGACCACTAGACAAGTTGGGCGACTTCTTAAAGAATAATTTCTAAGTATTAATATCTTACGAAAAGTATTACGAGTATTATGTATGATTTTCGCTTAATAGTAAACTTAGTTAATTCTACATTCAAAAGGAAACTGATAATAGCTGTATAAATTATTTTTTCTCGTTACTGCTTCTTCAACCATTGTGTGCGCGGAAGTAGAAGTCGGAAATATGCACCGGACTGTTAGGGTTAAATTTCATCGTTAGAGAATAATTATATGAAAGGATATTTAAGCTGTTAATATTACACAAAGTGTCCTTGTCACACATAATGATAAAATAACATAAATATTAAAACTATTAAGTGGCAAGAAGCAATTAATGATGTGGAGAAGATTTTTTTTATATTAATTGTTTTAAATATGACAGTTTTAGTTTTATAACTTCAGTGCCATAAAGCAATTATCCGCTTTTCATTATTATTATTACTAATCGAAAGTTCTTGAATTTTACAGCTTATTTCTAATATCTAGCTTTAGTTTAAAATATATTTTTTAAATCAAATCTTATTTTAAGAACCTTTTTCGTACATTTTCCTGGTATATTTTAGAATGTAACATTTATAATATAACACACATACTTATCCTGATATGATTTTATTCATTATTATTCATAATGGCCGTGGTAGCCTAGTTGTTAGGTTATCGGCCTTCCATCCGGAAGGCTGGGTTCGATTCTCAACGCCGCCAAAGTCCCACCGTGTACATGCGATATCCGTGCTCGTTAAATCTGTGGAATCGAAAGTCCTGTGGTTGGGTGCAATGGTCTGGAGAAATTTATTCCCCCTTCAGATCAATGCCAAAATTGAGGCTGTAGATCCTCTGGTGCTGCCGTCTATCGGAGGATTTGAAGAATAGAAGTCGTTCTATCACCTTCGTGGTGCTCTGATTAAACGAAAGACGCTCCCAATTGACTTAAGTTCGCATAGCCAAGGCATAGAGAGCTTCGCTTGTCCAAGTGTCATTAGTAACAGCAAAATAATTCATAAAATAATCACGATGGCTTTAAACTTATAATATAACGGTTAGACAGATTGAATTTTTTCTATAATCTTAGACATTTTCATGCGTATTTTTTGTCACGCGGAGAATGTTAAGACGTTACTCGATTTTACGCCAAATATGGGCAAGCATGTTGGCATTCACATTGGCTACTGTGGCTGCAATTCTGACCTTTAGGTTATCAGTATTAGATAATCTATAGGCCAGGAATATATTCACAATAACCGCATACCTCTTGTAGACAATACCTTTTTAAAATACCCTAAGACTGTTCGTCTAGGTTATATCAGGGGTGTAGATTAACCAAAGGAACCTTCCTTGAAGACATCACTTAAGTACTTGCGAATGGTGATACTACAGTTCAAAAAACACCATTTTGATCTAAAAAAGACATAAAATTATCAAATTGTGTCAAATATAAATATTTCCTTGTATACGATGAACATTTTAACATAAAATAAGAATTTTAAATTAAAAAAATAATTATTATAATTTATGCTTTATTTGCTAAAATTTGTTAATTATTAATACTATCTCATAAAATAATACTGTGTTAATGTGTTTTAATGTATTTATACCAAATTTGAATTGCTTATTGGTCTTAATAATACTGTAAAAAGTATTTGAATTTGTTACTTTGTGGGATATTGAACAGCTAAGTAATTAGGGTTAACATGCGTTGTAATATTTTTTTTATACATTTTTTATAACTTGCATAATACCAAATGATATCCCAGTCAAAATGGTCCATGTCAAAATGATATCCCAGCATGCCTCAGATTTCCAATGCAAATAAGTATGTCATTTATGTCTATAAAGTCGTTTTTAATAAATTTATGTTTATAATGTATATGAACACCCTAAAATAAACAAAAAATGATTCATAAATTACGTGCGACATTTATTTAGAGATTTCTTTAACGTCATTCTTGGGTCTTGTTTCATTGTTATAAAATTTCTTTAAACATACCTCCATATCATAAAATTAAAACAAAGGTTGTTGTTGTCGTCGTCTGACTGGCATTATGGAGTGCACTGCTCCACCCTTTCCCAACTGAACTATATTTAGGTGTGAAGTCCGACTTCATCAGTACACACATGCCATAGATACCCGTTTATACGGTAAGCAACCATTCACAACCCATTCATACAATGAAAGGACAAAGACAGGATAGATAGAGAGAGAAAGTACATCCATGCCAGAACCGGGATTCGAACCCAGGACCTCCCTATCCGCAGTCAGGCACGCTGACGGCTAGACAAGTTGGGCGGCGTTAAAACTCATGATTTGTTCGAATAGAAAAAAATATTGATTTAAAATATTTGATTTTAAAATTAAATTATATTATTATTGTATGATAAGTGCTTCAGTGCGTCATTAGCTTCACACCCATTTCCTTTAAAATCAGAAATATATAGCATCATTTGTCACGGGAAGTGATTGGGAGGGTGAATACATCCACTAATTACGAAGTTATTAAATATTGAATTCAGGACTATAATAATAATTTCTGATTGGCTACGTCAAGAAAAAGCTTAAATATACTAGTACATGCTGTAATGGACTTTTTTAAAAACTGAAAAAAAAGTTAAATATCATTTTATTTTCATAAATTATACTTTGGCTAAGTAAGAAGAAGGAAATGCTCTGGTGCCGTAACTTTTTCTCTATTTCAGCAATTCAACATTGATGACACTTTTAGAAGAAAAAAGAACCACAGCGCTCTGTTTTGAAGCGAGATAAGTTCGTGTGTAAAATGTTACATCGTTTAAATTAATTATATCGCAACATAAAAAACTTTATTGGTAGTTTAAATAATCATTAATAATGTTTGAATTAATTATCAGCATTATCATCAAAATTTAGAAATAAAACTGTTTTTAATTTAAGCTAAGCAGAGAGTATATCATATCATTCCATACATCCGTTCTCAATCCAATCAGACAAAAAGAAAAAAAAAATCGGTTGACAAAGAAAATAAGAATTTGATTTATATGGATGTTAGCGTATATTTTCACAGTATGCCATGGAATAATCTGGAAACATCATTTTTAAAATTGTTGGGAATAAAATGTGGTCTACAAATTTGTTCATAGTTGAAAATTAATTTGTAAAATAGTTTATTAGAATGTAAACCGCGAACTACAATTGAAAATAAGTAAGAAAAGAAGTTCCAAAACAATGTGATGTTTACTTTTGAATACGAAATAATTAAAAATTAACTAGTCAGAAAAAAATGCGCAACTGATAATTCATAAGCCCTGTTAGAAAAATTATGAGTTCTAATGAATACATAAATTTAAATAAATACTTTACAAATTCTACTAACCCATTAAACTTGGCTAAAATTATGTATGAATGCAAACAATAAACGAAAGAAAGCACACAAACAAAATATTTTTTTTAAAACCATAGTAAATGAATTACATATATTATACGACACTATAATTATATTGATCTGGATTATGTATAAAGTTTATAAGTAATTTGGAAAAATGTCCGCAAATGATGATTGTAAAAATTGTTGTGTAAAATGTAATTAATCTCTCTGGAAAATCAATGTATGATTATGTTGCATATTGAAAAATTTTTTATACAAATATAATTAAATAAATTCTAATGAAAATGATAATTAGGGAAAAACAAATTGCAAAAGTTTCAATAAAACATATTTAATGAGAAAAATATTTTGTAACATTCGATAAATATTGTATTCTTTATGTTGAAAACTAAACATTTTGAAATATTATCGGTAAAATTTTCGCCCTCAATAAAAAGGTTTTTAAAATAAAAAATTAGTATTATTGCTAAAAGCTTGATTTCTGAGGAGTGAAAGTATTTTTATTGCTTGTTATGCATCGAAAATTATTGTCCTTTTATGAACTCAAATATGCGATGGAAGTACAATGTCTTATTTCAGAAAACAATTCTCAAGTGCTGTTATAAAATCGTATTACCTCATTCGGGCCTGGCAGGGTGAGAGCACTGCACAGACAATGAATGCTTCTTTCGAGAACACCATGTGACCCCACCAGGGTAGGCGTCATTTTATCTGCTTGCAAACTGTGTGGTTTTTCACTCTCTGTTTTTTTTTCATATCCCTCTTGTGTCATATCACTTAAAGGAATCGGAGGCCCACATTTAATGTCATTATTCAAAGATGCTGCAGAGAAGCAGCCGCCCTCTTTATGTCAAATTCTGCTCACGTGGTAGTTCACGAGAAATAGATTGGAATGAAGATGACATGGGGAGGAGGAGGGGGGGTAGCTCGAAATGACGTCGCGGTAACAGTAAAAGAAGGGAATATTTATTCTAGGTTGACAACCCTATCAATGTCGTTGAAACTATTCCGGTCGGAACAAAGCCGATAAGGGAAATTTCTATTTATTTCCCTTTCATTTTTTTTTATTCCGGGAAATTAAACGATGGATATCGGTGAACTTGGCGTCAGCGGGAATGTTTAGTTTTTTTTTTTTTTTTGCTTAGGTTGTTAAATTCCTAACTGCAGTATATTGATAGAACCGTCACCATGATTTAAATTAATAAAGAGAGTTTAAGTTTAAACAACAATTTTCCCAAGAAAACTGAGGATAGGGACTTGTTGGGGGAAAATAATTATTGAATGTATTTTCGCTTTTTTTTGTCGATTAATGTTACGTATCATGTAACTGTGACTGAAATCTATATTGATCCCTTATTCACATTTTTCTAAATTATTATAATTTACATTAAAATATACTTGGTAGTTTAAATATAATTTAAATTCGTATAAGAAATAAAATTCCATGAAGAACTTTAAATACATGATTTGTGCTGTCGTAATTGTACTTCATCTCTTTGAACTACATTTATTCTTATTTTGTTGTTGTTGTTGCACGAGTATGCTTCCCTGTACCTAACCTTGAGTTGGGGTCTACCAGTTAGATAGAAGCAGCCGGGTGGAATGCTCCTAATTTTGAAGCAGGGACCAAGCAGAAGATCTCCAATCCTTGACTTGCCACCCCCAGAGGTATCATTTCACTTGGAGGACAATTTTCATCTTACTCAAATAAATATATAATGAAAAAATAATTTAAAAATTAAAATTAATTTATATAAGATAATATTTTAAACTTATATTTACCTGTATTTAACATTTGTCTTTATCTAAAATTTAATTTTTTAAATTTAGATGAAAAATATTTAAAATTTAATGTTTTCAAAATTTAGATAAAGGAAATGTTAAATTCAATCTTGATTCTTTTCCGACTATAATTTTGAATTTTCCTCCAATTTTTGTTTAAAAAAAAGGTATTTTAATTTTAATACAAGGTTTAGATATCAACTATTATAGTTTCCGGAGAAATTGTAAATGATTTAAACAATTAATTTTCCAATAAGTTAGAATTAAGAAACTGCATGTGCGTTAAACGTAAATTTCTTAAGCAAAACACGGATGTTTTGATTTAAAAAATTCAAATTTTTGAGAGAGTTGGAGGGTTATTAAAAAGCAATTTTTTTAAAAATTAAGATATTATATATAAGATAGTAAATTATGAAATTATTGATTGCTGAGAAATATTTTGCATTATACATATTTCCTTGAAACAATTTCAATATTTTTCATCGAAGTAAGAGTAAAAAATATCGATTGCAAAATCTCGTTATTTGCAATAATAAATGACTTATAACTTATTTTTCTACACCTTGAGTATAAAGTTATGAAAATCACTCATATCTTTTTTTCACGTGCTAACTGCTTATGAAATAAAATAAATTTTATCTTCTTATAAGCAGTAAAATAAATTTTATTTAACGCTATTGTTGTTTGCTTTCAAGAAGTAATAGAATTTTATTTTTTTATCAAAATATTTTTTGATTTTTTTTCCTGAATATTTTTTTTCTCATTACACATTAAAAAAATATATATACAGTATCTCTCAAAAGTGATGGGACACTTGTGCTTTACAAAAGGAAGCTGTAATAAAAGAAATTAAAAATACGTGTACAAATTTTTTGTGGGCGTGTTTCATACTTAAATTTGGTAACAATTATTACATAATGTACATTTTGTCAAGATATTAAAATATTATTTAAATAAAAATACAATTGCTTAGAACGGAGCAAAAATAATACTTCACATAATTGATAAAATACCATTAGATATGCAACAAAAATAGTCTGAAATAAGCAACAAAACTATTTTTTTGGGTGTTTTATTTTTACTCAAAAGCAATTGGTAATAATATATAAAGTTGTGTGTTTGCAGTATTTCTCGCCGGATTGTTTTGGAATTTTTTTGTTTTTCAGCTGTGTGCTGCCATGAATGCTAAACAAAAAGAAACTTCGCTTGAAATTCGAAAATTAGCTATTCATTTGTATATTGGATGTGGAAAGTCTATTAGAGAAACTGCTGAAACAGTTAACTTGAGTCATTCAACAGTTTTCAATATCATTGAATGACATAAAAAGAATCATATGATTTAGAATAAAAGAAGACATGGCCAACCTTCAAAGCTATCCTATAGAGTAAAGCGAATTGTCGATCGAATTATTAAAAAAAAACAAGTATGAGTGCTCCTAAAGTTGCTGCTGATTTACAAGCTTTATATGGTGTAATTGTTAATCCTGAGACTATTAGAAGATTAATTCGATCTGCTGAATATCATGGTAGAGTAGACAAGAAAAAATTCTTTGTAAGTGAAAAGAATAGAAACTCAGACTGGCTTTCGCAAAATCCAACATAAAGAAAAATTCTGATTATTGGAATAAATTTATATTTGCTGAGGAAAGTATATTTAATATATTTAGTCCTGATGATGTAGAATATTGGTGTGGAGAAAATCAAGGGAAGAATTTCGTAAACAGAGCTCTTGGTGCTAATAGTAAAACATAGCAGAGGAGGAGTTGTGGTATGGAGGTGTATGTCGTCCACTGGAGTTGGTAATCTTATTTTTAATGACAGTAAAATGGATGAGTACAAATATATTGGTATTGTAAAGCAAAATTTGAAATCTTCAGCACCAAAATTGAACCTTCATAACGATTTTAAATTCTACCAGGACAATGACCCCAAACACACTGCTTTGAACGTTAGACTCTAGCTGCTGTCTATCTGTCCTGAAATAATAAAAGCATCGCCACAATCTTCAGACTTAAATCCTAGAATATTTGGCAAGAATTGGAATCCAGAATTCGCAAACTCACCATTTCTTCAAAACGACAATTAAAATCGGTGCTTCAAGAAGAATGGGGTAAAATCACTCCAGAAATCACAAAGAAATTAGTCAAATCCATCCGAAGAAGATTAAAACATTTTTTAAAAGTAAAGGGAAATCCAACAAAATATTAAAACCTTTTAAAAAGTAAACTTTTTGGATAAATATTTGATAGAAAAGTGAGTGTCCTATCACTTATGTGAGCTTGTTTTTTGCTCCGTTCTAAGCAATTGTATTTTTATTTAATTAATATTTTAATATTTTGACAAAATGTATGTTATTTAATAATTGTTACTAACTTTAAACATGACACACACTCGCAAAAAATTTGTACATGTATTTTTAATTAATTTTTTTTTACAGTTTCCTTTTGTAAAGAGCACAAGTGTCCCATCACTTTTGTGAGACACTGTATATATTTCCTTCCCCAAAATTTCAATACTTTTCATTGTGGTAAGGGTAAAAATATCTATTGCGAAATCTCTTTATTGACAAAAATAAATGATTTATAACTTATTTTTCTTTACGTTGAGTATAAAGTTATGAATATCACTCATATCTTTTTTTCATGCTAACTGCTTATGAAATAAAATTTTATTTTATTTTATAAGCAGTGACATAAATTTCATTTAACACTATTATTGTTTGCTTTAGAAAAGCAATAGAACTTTACTTTTTATCAAAATATTTTTTGATGTTTTTTCTGAATGTTTATTTTTTTTTCTCATAACACATTAAAAAAATTTATATTTTGAATTTGCTAATGCTTTAAATAATGATATAAAGTGATGTAAAAAAAATTTGCAGCTTGAATGTTATAATATATCCCTTAAATCCATGAAGCTAATCAATAAAATAAATGTAAAACGTTAAAAAATCATTATTCCATTCTTTGAAAAATGCGATTAAAAAATAGCGGCATTACTGTCCCGTAATTGCAAATGGCGAATGTTCATCACACAGCTTAGTTGCGGTCAGATTATTAAAAAGTAAAATATCGTTTGGCATAGAAAATGATGAATCATGTCTGGCTCTTTAATGTCAACACGCTAATAAAAGTTTCGTGTAACGAAATAAAAGTTTATGTGAATCTGATTGGATGTGAATGGCGTTCTGAGAACAAGGAAAGGGTTATCTGAGAACAGCTTGGAGAATGGCGCGTTTTTCGGTGATTGAAGTATGGCTATGAATAATTTTCTAAGAATCCGGAGCAAGCTTGGCGGAAGTATTTTAAGCGGGTAATAAAACTGAAAACACACAATATAAATAAAGAGGTCTGCTTAATCATTCAATCGTTATGTGTCAATGATGATTAAGCGGAAATAAATCTGTACCATATTTGGAAGTAAAAATATGTTCTTCA
This sequence comes from Latrodectus elegans, assembly GCA_030067965.1. NCBI lineage: Eukaryota > Metazoa > Arthropoda > Arachnida > Araneae > Theridiidae > Latrodectus > Latrodectus elegans. The sequence continues at coordinate 66,840,158 of CM057812.1, read as the reverse complement.
ATTGAAGATTTCTTTATTGTGAAATTTTGTTCAAAATTGTATTGATTTAATATTCTATCAGTATATTAAAAAAATTTTGAATTGTGATAAAAATATTTGCAAATTAAATTTTTTATTATCTTAGTTATTATTGTTTAATAAATACGATAATACAATTTTTATTTTAAAATTAAATAAAAAAGTTATCTGAAGATACTTTTGACCAAAATCCGGACACTTAAATCCTTAAGTTTTGCATTTATTAAGAATTTGAGCACTAAAATGTAAAAATTTAAATCCAAAGATTTAAATTTTAGTGCATAAATTTTTATCAAAATTTTTCGAATATCGAGCTGAAAACCCTTTACACTTAACTACATGTTTAATTTTTGATAAAAAAATCTTAGTCAAAAATTAAGAGTTTAAAAGTATCCTCTTAACATTTAAGGTAATTTTTAATCTAAAACTGTGATACGTGTTTATTCTGCAGTAAAAAATTTTTTTTCATTGTGTTTGCACACATCTCGCTCAATTTCTTTATTATTATTTAAAATGTCCCATATTTTAAGTATAATTTCTTTTTCATTACTTAATATAGATTTATGCCGACTGCCCTGTCTAATGGTCAGAGTGCCTGACTGCAGATAGGGGGGTCCTGGTTTCGAATTCCGGTTCATTCATGGATGTACTTTCTCTCTTTGTCCTTTCTGTATACGAATGAGGCGTGAATGGTTGTCTACCCTATATATATATATATATATATATAATATATATATATATATATATAGAAGCTGTATTATTATATCTTTTTGGACTACACAAAGTTTTAAAATTTTATTAAATTTAAAAGTAAAAAGTTTTAAAAATTCCTTTAAACACACATTATATAAAATTTTGTATCGATAAATTTTTTTTTGTCGATTGCCGTTTTATTACCGATAAAACGAAAGAAATCTAGGAATTATAGAAGATGTCAGTACAAATTTACTGGTAAAATTATTATTAAATGAAAGAATTTTTCATTTTTCAAAATTATTGGCACATATTGTTTCTAATTTTTCTAAATATAACTGTACAGATTCCAACGAAAAGCGGAATTGATATTTATGTCAGGAAGTGCTGCTTCTTAAATGGAAATGGTAATTACTCTTTGTCAAAAAGGTCAAAATTATATGAATTTTCTTTATTCATCTCATTTTGACAGGTATAGAAGAAATTTATTGTAGAAAAAAGTACGGAGAATGATGTGTTCTGATGATTTCATTTTTCCTGTGATAGAAAATTCATTTTTGCAATTTAAAAAAAGCAAATAAAAATTCTGTTAATAAGTACCAATAATACACAATGCGAAACGGAAGTCTTAACAGCTGAAAAATATTCGTAACATTAGAACATACGCAGTGTATTTTCTTTTAAGATGATTCATCCCCGATACAGAATTATATTCTAATATCGTACTAGTATTAATCATCCTAGAACACAAGCAGGTCAACATCACTAATACAACTACCATCTTTTGTTATTTAATAATGATCCAGGACCATTTAGGATTCATCCAGGATCATTTAGAGTAAAAAAAAAAAAAAAAGATGGTCCTGCTCTAAAATTTACTATGGTTAATCATATTTGTTTTTATTGAAAATATTCGAAGAAAGTACTCATTTCCGCGTATGGGTCACACACGAAATTCTCGTTACAATGATGTAATATTCTATTGAATGATGTTTTTTTGTCTTCTATTGATTTTTTAGTTTGTCTCATGAAGAATGACAAAGAACCGCTCCAAAGTCTTTTCAAAGTCAATGATAGTTAAACATATTTCAAAAAACGAAGTATAAAGTTTAAAAAAAATGCAAAATCATTGAGAATTTATTATCATTATTCCACAAATAAAAAAAAAATCGAATAAAAATGTGTCTAAACGAACTTTCAAAAACTAACCTTAAAATTTTAATCAAATAAGATCTATATAAGATATTTTATTTTCAATTTTCTAGAAGGTTTATTTTCCTAATGCAATCCAATCGAATTCATTAAACAAGTCTACTTTTGGTGAATGATTAAGTGATGAGTATAATCATCATTTTATCTATCTGTTTATATATCATACTTACATGTAAATAAATACATGGGAAATTTGCAAAGGGATTACGCTAAAAATATTATATATATAATTCATAAAATATGTGTCTACTCTTATATTTTGTTTCAAAACTATATCTCATAGTTGTTATGCATAAAATATTAAGTATTATCTTAATAAAGGATATTTTGATTACTTTTAAATTAGATTTTCTTTTCCTATAATCATTACATTAATATTCAACGAATAAACTGAGTACTTTCTAATTGCAAATACTTCCACATAAAATTATATTCCTCTGCAATTCATAAGTTTTATTATTTAATAGGATAATAGAAAGTACATTTTTATTTATCTTTTTGTAAAAATTCCATTTTTATATTTTGTACCTAATTATTAATAATATATAAATTTAAATAAAACCTAAAGTAGTGTACAATCCCCTCATTAATACACCACACTAATTAAGAGACGCTATGTTAAAATCCATTATTTTAAACTCACTTATCCATAGAAATAAATATTTTTAATCTAAAAATATAAAAATTAAACCAGCTCTTAACTGTTAAATGTAATTGTTAAGAGAACTTAAAACCTCACATTCTGTTTTCATTCTTAAAAGTTCCTTTTGCGCAGGAAAGATATTTTTTGCTGGTATAAATTTATTAGATAGTGAAACAGAGATTATTTTCTTTGGAGTATACACTTTCTTTTGGGTATATTAACCGACAAATTACGCTTCATTTTCGTTGGCAGAAAGCCAACGGGGCCAAGCAACTGTTCACTGTCGTTTGTCGGTAGAAATGTAGGAAACAGTTTTAATGGGGTCTCGACAATTTCGGGTGTTTATAGAGTTACATTTTGAAGACGAACAAGTGCTAGATGTAAGCATTACAAAATACATTATTTAGAACAATCAAAGAGAAGTGTGCATTAATCCATTGTGTTCGCATTTTGAAATTTGGAGTAAAATTGGCTTTTAGACATTTGATTTCATTGGCAGATTGATCGTTACCGACAAATCTGTCCGAATTAGAACAATCAGATAAAATTATTAAATTTCGTTGAAGTAATTTTCTGACATATAAAATAATTTCCCTTAATTTAACTGTGTTTTATTTTAAACGATAAGAAGGTTAAATATTTTACCCTTATAATTACGCGTGCTAGTTTATCAAACATGAATGATTCCCCTTTCTTATCAGTCTTTTTTCGCATCTTATTTATTTCTGAATTGTGAGTAAATATTTTTCTTTATTATTTTTGTTTTATAATTTAAATATTCATATAGTTATTTATATTTTTATATTAAAATTTGGTAAAATTTACCGTACGGTCAACCTTAGCGAAATTTTCAAAAAGTCACCATTTTATGACGAATTTCCAATCGGGAAAAATGGTTGAAATAGTGACTTATATTTCATACATTGCTGGTATCTAACAATATGCTCAACTAATTTTACAAAATTAACAAAAAACCCAGATTTATAGATTTTAAACATCATTGGTGAATTTTTTTTCCAATGGTAGATTGTAGACAGTTGCAACTGCAACAGAGTCTATTAATCTATTGTTCCCTGATGCCCAAGGAACCGGCCAGAAACAACGACCTCTTCGCCGCCGAGGCGTTGCCCCGGGTACACCACAGGGGGTGGGCCACCATCGCACCCTCACACATGCCATAGGGACCCGTTTATAGGGTAGGCATCATTCATACTTCATTCACACACAAGGAAAGGATATAGACAAGATAAAGAGAGAGAAAGTACATCCATGCCTGAACCGGGATTCGAACCCAGGATCTTCCTACCCGCAGTCAAACACGCTGACCACTAGACAAGTTGGCCGGCGCAATGGTGAAATAATAAAGTTGATATGTTAAATTATCCATAAAATTTTTTGATTAAATTTTATATTGATGAATTTAAATCGGTAAATATTCATGAAAAATTAATGACTAATAGAGTTGCTAAAATACTAGTTTGCCTGGTTTCCAGTAAAAATATTCGCCAAATTTGGTGCCAAAAACGTGCCAAGGGTGACCGTACAGTAAATCTGATCCAATTATTTTTATTGCAATTATTTATATTTTGAATATGATTATCCCGAAAACCCTTTTATGTTACAGCTCCTGGAACATTTCTAATGAAAATAAATTTTTTCTTCATTAACGATACAAAATTTACGAATCAATTTCATATCACATTTGCATTTAAAAATTAGCTAGTTATACACAATTTTATCGTGTAGATATGCTGTATTTATATTTCAGCTTAAATAATATATCTCTCATTGCTGTTGTATGCTTAGTATATATTTATACGGTTAATAAAACATTTATAATGGTATATAATGTGTATAATAATTGTACATAATGTTAGAAATAGAGAACTTCCTTTCTCTAACATTTAACATTTTAGAATTTTTTTCCAACGGTGGACACTTGAGTGACGAACCATATGCCACAACAAGGCCAGAAACTGCTACTCATTTGTCGTTACCCAGCGGGCACCTGTGTGGCAAGTCACGGGGGCGAGTAGCGTTGTCCGCGCCATAACACCACAAATCCGCTTATAGGATGGCCATATTCATAATCATCTCAGAAGAAAGGATAAAAAAACACAGAGAGAACAGAGAAAGAAAGTAACATCCATGCCGAACCGGGATTCGAACCCGGGACCCGAAACTCAGTGGTCAGGAATGCTAACCAACATTTGAGAAATAATTCGTATAAAAATGCGGATTATGTTTTCTTAGATAAAGTAAAAATAATTATATAATCGTGTTTCATCTTTGATTGTTAGTTAAATAATCTAAATTCTTTTATATACAAACATAAAAATAATCTTCATATTTATTTTTTTTTAAGTTTAATAATATACTGTTTTTTGAAAGTGATATGTATTAAAATTATCACTATATATTTCTGTAAATTCCCAAATTAAAAAAACTGCGTATTTCCTCTTTGTAGTTTATATAAAATTGTGTGTTCACCCTACCATTTTATAAGCTGCACATTTTTTTTATTAACCAATAAAGTATTCATTTCGAATTTGCAATGCTTTTTATATTTTAATGGGCATTTTTATGTTTGGTATTATTAGTAAAGTTTTCATTACATTAAGCTATTTTATAGAATATAAAAAGGTTTTCCTTCATATGTATGGTACTATTTAATTTCTTTTGTCAATAAAGTCGTTTTTTCTATTTTTTTATCTAAGAAAAATTTATTTCTGTAGGAAGAAGAGCCAATGATTCCAACTAACATTTTTATGTCTTTTGAATAGTTATACGCAATGATTTGAATAAAAGGATTTTTTCTTTCTGTTTCAATATCAGTTTTATAAATCATCCCCATCAATTAAATTATACGAGTTTTCTTTTTTACGTTTAACAAAAAGTTGGCAAGTAAATCATTAGTTTGTATATTTAATCGAACGAAAAAAATAATTTTTTTATTGTTATGAATCGATCCTCGAATTTCAGTTACCGGAACACAATTTTTTCTGTCTATGTTAATTAATCAAGAATTTTCTGAAAATTGAATCCTTATGTTTTTAACTGGGAAGTGTTTTTTCCCGTTTCGTTATTTACAACATAAAGTATTTATCACTTTTCATAATATTATGTAATATCATATGGTTTCTAATAGTTTTCAATATTTTACTCAAATATATTGTATTTAATTTATAAAACTTTAGCTTTATTGCTTTAAAAATTTCTTTAAATTACTATCTTCTAAATTAAGTCAGAAAAATTCCAGTTTCTTTGCTAAGCTGTTATGCCTAACAGTTTCTCTTGAGTTATTTCATGCTCGTTTTACTTTCAAGTGTTTTACAAGTTTAAATATGTTGCATGGAATGGTTGTAAATGAGATGTATCGCTTAAATAGTTCGCAGCTGCTGGATACACGATTAGCTAGAAAATGCAAGGCAAACAAGGAAGTTTTTGCTATTTTTAATGACCTTCAGGAAGTGTACTCTATTGTTAGCCCTTATAATAATCAATATCCAGTACCTTCTGCCAACGTTTCTCCAGTTTCCCAATCCCCTTGCAGTAAAACTCGAGGGTTTTGGACACAAAGAAATTCGTGAGAACTTATCACAAGTCTGCTTCACAAATGGAGCAAGTGTGGTAATCTGATGGTGAAAGGTCAGGTGAGTAAGGAGGATGTCATATGTCTCCCAACCAAATCGCTGGCCACCTGCACGAAATGCAGCTTCACGTTATCGGCCAAGAACATTACACTCTTGCGATTAACCAGTAATTGTACCTTCTGTTGCAATGCCTGTTGCATACGCTCTAATTGCTGAGAGTACATGTCCGTAGAGATAGTTTAGCCTGCTGGTAGCAATTTATAATGAGTCACTTAATGATTAGTCCATCAGGCACCAGCTTCATAACAAAGGGACAAATTTTCCTTCCTGAATTTGTGAAACCAATGTCTTGGCGTAAGTTTGTTCAAAGCACTATCCCAAAATGATAGACATTTTCGGTGACTTGATGCAGTATCTGATAAATACAATTTGAAGTCGTAAAACAAACAACACCGAACGAGTCCCTTGGCTATTGTAAGAATTATGGTTGTACATCGACTGATATTCCTACTCTCGACTGAATGGTATCCCGACCACGTCATACTCTAATTTACATACTTATTCTCACTTCATTCAATGGCAACGCGAAAACGGTGAGAACATTCTTGTTGACCTTATTATTATCGCTTAACACACGCGTACTTTTTAATTCAAATGCTCTATTGCTATTAATGTTCAGAATTTAGACTTAAAATTTCAGAGATATTACTTTGAAAATTTCCCGAATCTGTTATCTTTTTTTAAACTGAATCTTTGACTAATTTTTGTTTTCTTGTCTGGCCGAAAGCTTAATAGTTTTTCCAGCGGCATTTCATGTTTACTTGAAACACACGGAATAATTAGGAATAGAATAGAAATAAGGCAGAATAAAAGAAGCAAAGAAATAAAAAACCACTTCATGGTTAAATTTCACTCGGCAATTAAAATAACTACAACCACATAAACTAAAATATAAACATGAATGAATGCATTCTCAAATGAAGTGATCTTCATTTTACCTTTACTTTTAAAATTCTGATGGTAATTTAAATTAATTACAGCTATAAATCACTAATGATAAAAAGAATACTTTTTATATTGTGGTTTCATTACCAAAAGTTCCCTTCAAATCAGACTGTTTAATTAATATTCAATTTGTAACTACTTCATTGTATAAAGTGAAGTAATTACAAATTAAATAGTAAATAGTAGTAAGTTAAAAGTAAGTAAATAAAATAATAGTAAATAGAATGATTGGTTGGTTTGTTCGTCGCTCAACGGTCATTCTTTGCACACGAGGGCTAATTAGACCGGGATCTACTGTTTAAAGTGGAATCCGAACTACTACAAACATCCATGTCCAAGGTGGGATTCGAACCCACGAACTGTTGAACCGAAGGCAAGAGCGCTAACCATTCGGCTGCCAGCTCGGCAGTAAATAGAATGAATAGTAAATAGCAAATTGAATAGTAAATAGTATATTTAAAAGTAAGTAAATAGTGATAAAACGAATTTTTGTTTATTTTTACTTACCATTGGACAAGCTTTAAATTGTAGTCTGAGAAACTTAAAATATACTTAATAATATTTGTTCGAATCTAATATTCCTTAGCTGATATAAAGAAGTGAGTATCAGCTCAGGTGTTGACTTAGTCAGTTGAGGGGTATAAAATCTCCAATTGTTTTACTCCTTTCAGTTATACCCCGTCCTCACTGCACTTTTAAACGCATTTAAGCCTCAGAAAAACTTTCTCGCGGTGGCAACTTGTGATTTAAATCAGTTTGAACTAATTTATCTTAAATCAATTTTTCAAACTGATTTAAATATGTTTCTACTGATTTAGCGCCATCTTGTTTTCTGCTATCTTATTGTCAATGTGTTTTGAAATATCTGAAACCCATGAAAATAAAAGCAGTAAAGGCAAAATTAAAAAATAATAATAACACAGAAATATTTACATAAGTAATAAGTAAACATAAAAAAAAATTATATCAAGTTTGAGAAGATATAGGTTTGTCAACGACATTCTTTGGTTTGATTTTTTTGAATTCCTCTTTTGAAACATCATAATCTTAATTAATGTCATTGTGGTCTGTAATTACTTAATAAAGGTTATCATTTTAAAAAAAATTCGAAAGTATATGTATATATATATATATATACATCATATAATTTGTAGTAAGAAACGATGAATACGGTGTTTCGAACAATAACCAATATTTCTTAAATAAGTTTCGAGTGTGTAAAGTAGTGCGAACGCTGTTTTCAGCATGGTGTTTAAATTAAATCATATTTAACTTTAAATTGATTTAAAAAAGGTAGTGCGAACGGGGTATTAAATCCTGATGAACGAGTGTTTTCTCACATTTTCATTTATTCATGTTACTTGTATAAACATACTAAAAAAGATTTCTCTTTTAATCTTTTTAACAATTAGTCTTGATTTCTGTATTTTATGGGAAATATGCTTGAAAAGAATGATAAGCAAATTATTTCGAATCTTTGACTTATTCGAAAGAATACAGAATTAAATACTAATTAAGAAAATTCTGAATAAGATGAATAAATAACCCTAAATTCATTTCTAATTTTCAATCATTCAATTTCTGGAAAACTGTCAAAATGTGCACCAAATATTGTAGAGAGGAAAAAAATAATACTTTCTCTGTTATAAATCGTACATTTTAATCACCTACCTAGCTTTGTAAACTTGATTGAACTTCCAAGGTAAATGACAGTATTGAATATTTTCGAAATTCAATTTGCTTAAGGCTCTCTTGAGAATTGAGAATAAAAGTTAAACGTGCTATAGCTGTAGATTTAGTTCAAGGACTTATAGTTTGGATTTGATTTTTTTGAGGTGAAAAGGTAATCACGCCATCTAATTCATCAAAATGATTGTCTTGTCAAATTGATAATTGACGATTCAATAACACTTAATTTCAATTTCGTGCAAAAAAAAAATTGTTCTGTAAAGTTTCTCAGTGAAATCATTTCTCATGTATTGAAAAAAGTACGTATTTGATGTTGGTTCTTTCTTGCTAGATAGAACCCGTTAGTTGAAATGTTGAATGTTCCATTGGCGAAAGACAACAGAGTTGCTAAGCAACAGACGCTATTGGGAAATAGAACGAAAAAAAAATTCAAACTTTTTATTGTTTTCACTTAATTATCAAAATTAAAATGATTTAATAATGAATTAATAGTAAAGATGTTTCTACATTGAAAATGAATAAAACAGTTTGCTATGCATCATATATTTATTTATAAAATGTCAAAAATTATTGTGTGAAGTTTATGGTATTGTTTGAAGAATCGTTTATTGAATAAAACTTTACATCTTAAATATAAATGGATAAAAAATAGAGTTTTGTAAGATTCAAAAGATTTTATGCTTCTGCTATTGATAAATCTCATCAGAGTTAAAGCTATTGCTATATAGAACTTACAAAAAGAAAACTGTGAAACATTGCTCTTCAAATGATATTAAGAAACAAAATTGCATAATGTAAGTTTGAAGTGGAAACACCTTCAGTACAACTTTTAAATATGCTGGAAGTCAACAAAGCCAAAAATTATTTGCTAGAATTCGGGAAAGTTCGATCATAAAATTTTGCGCCGTTATAGAATTTTCTCTGTGAAGGTAATATTTAAAGAATCAAATTGGTGACAGAAATTTATGATTATAACTTCCTAATGGATTATATTTTAAGCATTTAATACACTTTTTTTTTAAACATTCATTGTGAAGATGTATATCCGCACACTAGGCGCTCTTATTCAATTCCAGCGACAAATAATCAACAATGGTTATCAAAAATCAGATTTTTTCCTCTTTAGAAATCTATTGAATAAAAATTGTTGTAAAATAAAGAAAAATTGTTGATGATACATGACTTAAATAAGTTTTAGGGGAGGGATCCCTAGTAATTTGAAAAAAAGCGCATCTATCTCGCGTTTGGAAGATATAGAGGGTTAGATTGGGTACTATATGTATGTGAACCACGTAGGATATGGCCTTATGTGAGAAATTTGCTCCAGGATGATGGGCCAGGAAACCTAATTCCACTGGCCGCAGAATGGAACCAGCATATCAGTGTTAAAGATAAACACAGTGTGACAACAAATAATCTATCGTTGATTGCGAGGGTACCCCATATCCGCACACTAGGCGTAATATCTATATGGCGTTAAAACGAAATCTGAGACTTTTGGCTTCGACTACTCTATGTATAAATACAATGACTCATGGCAATGAAGGTTCTGATGACGTTTTGGCTTAGAAAGGTTCTGAAAAATCTTTACCATTTACTAATTCTCTGGCATATCTTGAATTGTATTCATTTAGAAGACAGGCAAATTTGGCTCATTCCCCCGAGTCACCTCTGGTATCAAGTTGAATGTCCTGGAAGATCCCTTGATAACCTATATATGTCTATTACAATTTATATATTAATATGATGGTATGTGCCACTGATTGAATACGAAATTTTCTTTTAAAAACAAACGTTATTAAATTATACCAGAAATAGTTTAAGGTTGGTGTATAGTATGGAACATCTTTATCGACATTAAAGTATATTCCATCCCACACAGGAGGAGCTTAAGAATTACTTGACTCAAATGATGGCCCACAATTCTTCCTTCAGAGCATGCCCTGCCCCATCCTTTCCAGTTCTAGAGGAGGACTGTAAATTGCCAACATGTAGCAAAGATGGCGACTGCCCTTCCAGGAACCAGAGTTGCTGTTTCAATGGCTGCGTCTTCACTTGCGTGGAAAAGATTGCTCCTCCGCCTGGTAAAGACAATTATTTAATTATTTATTATTCGATATGTTTTCCGATGTTACCACTTATACTATAGTAATTTAAGTTAAGTGAATCTGTCTTTTTGAAGTATCACATTGGTACTATCCATTCCAAGATATTAATTTATGGTAATTTTCAATTTTATTCTCATAAAAGTAAATGAAACCAAGAACAAAGAAACATGTGCATAAATTTTAGGAACATTTTTATAACTTAACTTTTAATGATAATTTAGAAAAATAATTTTAAAATCATCAAACAAATCATTTTGATAAAAATAAAAATTAGCATAGTTGATTTTATAAAATGAAGTTTCCCAATTAAACATAATTTAAAAAAAATTCACCTTGTGAGATTTTGATGGTTATAAACACGAAGTTATGACGATACAATGATAGTCATATTGATATAATTAAGCAGTTTTAACTGTAAACCTTCAGTACAACATTTCGTAGCTTCGATTCCCACGTTGGTATTAAACTTTAGAGTTTACTTTAACACATTAGCTATTTAATTGGATTAATTTTCATGAGCGAAAGGTGACAATGCAGCACTAAATAAGGTACCGAATCTCTCATTGATAGTTGATGTTTAATATTCATAATTAATGCTTTAAATTATTTGAAGTAAAATAAATTTTATCTTCGATATTATTACATAATAATATAACAAATGCTACTATTGATGTTCATAATTAATAAGTATTTAAGTGAATATACAATGAACTCTTAATAACATTCAATAATATATGGCACATTATAAATATTTAAATACTTAATTTATATTACTGTGATAAATATTATTTTTCTAAAAATGCTTTTCGAAATCACTCTCTCTCTCTCTCTCTCTCTCTGATATTTTAAAAATGCGACAGTTTTGAATTCCACAAATACTTCATCATGTCTCAGCATAATTGAATTTGAAATTTTTATTATTCGAATATGTACTGCTTTTAAATTTTAATTATTTAATAAACTGGAAATGATCTCTAAATAAAAGATTATAATTATTCATTGTGATGAAGAAGAGAAATTAATTCAAATTAAACATGAGTTTATTTCATTATATATTTTATTTTCATCGAAGTTTATCGTTGTTTTAAGAAATGATGTGAAATAACCGTATTTTCCTTTCCGATATATATATATATTTTACGTTTATTTGTATGTAATTATAAAACACATTACTGTTTTACATTACTTACGTAATATTACCGTTAAGTAATCAAAAATATTAATCAGTTCTAAGAACAAATTTATTATTTACAAGTGTGACATAAATATTTTTGTGCTTAAGGATGAGCCATGTTATGAATAATTTCTATTAGATTTTAATTGCTTATTAAATGAAAATGACTCTCTGGACATATGTCTAAAACTGTTTAATGTGATAAACACAGCGCTAATAAATTGAAATTTATCATGTTAATAATAAAAATTATGCTTTAAAAATAATACAATTACACCGAAATGATGTGATAACAGTACTTTAAACATAAATTATTATTCCATATTTATAAATTGAGAGATCTTGTTTATAGCAAAAATTCACAAGAAAAAATATATTAAATTGAAAAATTATGTATTTAAGGATGTTTTCTTTTTTCAGTTATTGATTGGGACAATGAGCCGGAAACTCCACCCTTAAGAAAAGAGGGAGAGGCAGGTGAGAACGTGTTATTTTACCTATTTGTTGCTTATAATGTGAATTAATACTTAAAAGAGCATCTGTTTTTACAATAAATGTCGATATTGTGCAACTTTTTCCTTTATAATTATCCTATTAAATCTTCTCAAGTATAATTATATATATATATATATATATATATATATATATATATACATATATTATTTATACACTACTGACCATTAAAATTGCTACACCAGAAAGAAATGCAGATAACAAAATGATATTTATTGGACAAATATATTATACTAGAAATAACAAATGATTAAATTTTCAAAATTTTGGCTGGATAGATCTTGAGAAATCAGTACCCAGAATAACCACCTCTGGCAGTAATAACAGTAGTTATACGCCTGGGCATTAAGTCAAACAGAAATTGGATTGCATGTACAGGTACAGATGCCCATGCAGCTTCAACACGATGCCACAGTTCATCAACTGTAGTGACTGGCCTTTGGTGACGAGCCAGTCGCTCGGCAACAATTGACCAGACGTTTTCTATTGGTGAAAGATCTGGAGAACGTGTTGTCCAAAGCAACAGCCGAACATGTACCGTATCAAGGAAGGTCCGTACAATACCGGCAACACGCGGTCGGGCATTTTCCTGCTGAAACATAAGGTTTCGCCGGGTACGCTACAATTCGACCTTTATCAAAGTCAGAAACGTGCTGGTATGCATTTCTCCTTCTTGCACGAGACATCACAACAACTTTTCACCAGGCAACAACGTTCAAATGCAATTTGTGTATGAGAAACCGGCTGAACAATTTCCTCATTTAAACAGAATGTAGATATTTCCAGGTTCGAATCCCGGTTTGGGCATATATGTTACTTTCTTTCTCTGTCCTTTCTTCTGCGATGATGTATGAATGTGGCCCACCCTATAAACGGATTTGTGGTGGTATGGCGCATCTAATGGAACTCCCCTCTGTGACTTAGTTCACAGATGCTCGCTGGTTAACGACAAATGAGTAGCCTTGTTGTGGAGAAGGGTTAGTTACCCAAGTGTGCTTGCTGTTGTTAAAAAAATGTGTATGAATTATAAATATTATCACACACACACAGATATATATATATATATATATATATATATATATATATATATATATATATATATATATATATATATAATGTATAATTTCAGTGCTGCGGTGTACTACTTCACCAAGACCTGCGCCATCTGAACCTGTGGGTTGCCCCATGGGCTATGTTTGCAAAATAGAGGACCATGGTGATGCTTTAGAGAGAAGATATAATTCTGGAATATGCGTTCCAGAAGCTTCAACAAGTGATAATGAAGGTAAGTGGTATCTTCGAAATATATTAATTTATTGGGAACGTCATGTACTATACTGAGAGATACAAGAAGCTTTGTTTCAATAGACTGACAGGATTAGCATAATGCCTTGTTGCCGTCATCAAAGTAAAACATTATTGTCATTAATTCAGGATTTTCAATTAAACCCTTGAAATTTATATTGTTAGTTTGCATATCGGATTATGAGCTGAATTTGATTAAAGCATTTACTGAAAGCATTATAGGAAAATAGAGTGCTACAAAACTTGTTCAGGAACGGGATTTCATAGTTTTTTTTAAATGTGTTTTTCGTGATAAATCAGAAAGTAAGTTATACTTGGGAAAGTTATGACAAAAGATAAAGACAAGTGTAGTCAAAATTCTTTATTAAACATCAAGTGCGCAAGGCACAGGTGCCGTATAACCTACGATTCCAATTTCTGAATTATTTTGGCGATGAAGTAATGTTGTCAAGATGACGTTTCGTGAAGTGCGGGATAACGTAAATACTAGGGTTGCCAAAATAGAATTTTCTGCATAATTCTTATAGGTTTCCATATGTATGGTGTAATAAAATCGAGGTTGCCAGATTCATAAAAAAAATCCTCCAAAAAATCGCCAATCTCTGAATTTGGCATCCTACGGCACATGTGCCGTGCGTAAATCATTTTTCGATGCAAGAGAGTATAAACAATTATTACTTAGCACGACAATAAGATCTTCGATTGTATTCCAATAGGAGTTTTGCCCAATATTCTTTTTCTAATTCAAAATATCAAATTTAAGTTCGTCAACGTTTAGAAAATGTTGAAAAAACAGTATTTTTTTTAAACTTTTCTGTATGAAGATGAAGATTACGATGCTAAGCCAACACTGTAATCAGAGGAGGTAAAACTTCTCATTTGAATTTTTGAAGCGAAATTTGTCTTTTATGAGACGCAAAAAGACACTTTATGCATGCAGCTAAATGATGTTACTTCTTAATCAACTAAATCTCTCTCTCTCTTTCTCCCATGGTAACTTTTATTTAATTCTTTTAAGTTTTGTCAAAGCTATGGACTATTTGGCTCTAATTTCTAATTTGGAGTACAAATATAGCAAACGAGTTATCACAAACTCCTCTCCCATACAAAATATATTCGACAAAATAAAACCAAGAACATATATTTCTGAAACTTTTATATATAGTTTGTAATCTCTTGAAATTTTGTTTGTATTTATTTATGGTATATAGCCAAATGGCATTAAGTATAACTTAATTTGCGATTCAACTTAAAAAAATCGCTATAAATTAAAATATTGTGCTTACATATTTTTCTTTTTATTTTTTTGTAGAACACGGTGATCATGAAAATGGTCAGTTAAAAGAAAAAACAAGAAAACAAACAGGTAATAATTTTACAATCCCTGAAAATATATTATTGATTGTATCTCGTCAAACAAAATCCATTCATGCTTTATCATTTGTAGTATATACAAAATGAAACAAAACTTAGATTAAATGCTCACATTCCGTGGAGTTAAACTTAATTTGACTACATTTGCCTACATTTCAAGAAGATAGAGAAACTATATAAACCCCTATTAATAATTCTGTTAGAATTACTAGTAAATAATTCTAGATTGTCTGTGATTACTTTTATAAAGTATTAAAATTTTTAATAATAGTCAAAAGCCTAAATGATTTAAGAATGCTTTGTAGGTGCATAATTATAAAGTAGATGCAAATTAACAAAGTTACTTCCATTTTATAGCTATAAATCAATATTTGTAGAATTTTTTGAAAATGTAAACACTTTGGCATTATGAATGGAAATTTATCATCACCCAAATATGAGTTTTTCAAGATTACATAATTACTCTCAAAAGAAATTATAATTTCATAAATAAAAAAATAAAAAACATATTTAAACATTGAAATAAAGCGATATGTTGTTAAAAAAATGCTTAAAATATTTCGTAGCGAATAAATTTTAAAATCGAATGGTGAAATACAAAATACTTCATATACTTCGAACTTCTTCTAATTGCACTATATGAAAGTGAATTTTGGAATGCATGTTAAAACCACTCTCTTAAAGGAAATAATAATAAGCTATTCTGTCCTTCTGGAATTTGAGAGCATGTGACAAATGCAGATAATAGAAATTGATTAATAAAATTAGTGGCAAATAATAAATTATCACTTAAAGAAAAATGCAATAAATGTATTTTAGAAGCTGGAGAGAGAACTGGGAAACTTATGGAACATTTATATGATTTCTGTATTATTTAACTATTCCAATAATGGCTAGAATATTTGCAATGATTTTGAAGTAAGTAAACTTCACATAAACGCCAAGTTTATTAATCTTTGAGCATTTGCAAACATTTAGGAATAAGGGAAAACCAATTAAAATTGAAAATATATCTCAATAAAAATTAATACGAAATAAGAACAAGATTAGTAGGCTTCTGAATGAGTAATGTAATTTAAGTATTGAAAAAAATTCCTGGATATTATTTTGTTTTGCCAGTGAAGTTATGAAAATAAAAATTAATTACCAATTCATGAATTTCAACATGAATATTTAAGTTACACTTCTTAAACATTGCCGCCCAACTTGTCTAGTGGTCATCGTGCCTTACAACGGATAGGGAGGTCCTGGGTTCGAATTCCGGTTCTTGCATGCATGTACTTTCTCTTACTCTCTATCCTGTCTATGTCCTTCCCTTGTATGAATGGGTTGTGACTGGTTGCCTACCCTATAAACGGGCATCTATGGCATATGTGTACTGAGGAAGCTGAACTCCACACCAAAATAAAGTTTATTTGTAAAAGTGAATCAGCGCATGTCACCAACAACTTCTTTGAATTCCTATTTTTCCTTAAAGCACACATTTTAATTTCAAATTAAAATTTCTATTTACATTACTTGTTTTTAGTTCAGTAAACGTTTTAAAATACTTTAAAAAAATTTTCTGCATATTTGCACAGATCTGGTATACAGAAATGAAATATATATTTAAGAAAAAGAACAACTGAATAAAAAAAATTCGATTTAATGTACTTACTGTGTAATACAGTGACTCTGATTGAATATAGTTTTTCACGACGTTTACGAGGAGCAAACGATTTTTCTTCTCTGCTAAATTTTTTTTAATTTTTGTGATTACTCCACTGACAAACCATTGACATTTTGAAGATTTTAAATCTAATTAAAATATTCGAAGTATTTATTTTCTGACATGTCAAAAGAAAAATAAATTGAATTACAATACTGAGAATACATTATATTGTTGTCGTTACACCAGCATGCTTTCTGTACCTAAACCTGAGTTTTACTCTACCAGTTAGATCTGTAGTTAGTCTCTACTAGATGGAAGCAGCCAGATGAGAGTCTTTGTATTTTAGAAACAGGGACCAAGCAGAAGATCTCTGATATGCGGCCTGCCTCTCCTAGAGATATCATTTCACTTGGTGGACATCGCAACTACGATCTATTTAACGTGTTCCAAGCCGCCTTTAATGAATACTATAGATCTTATATTAAATCGGGATTTTTTAGCTCATTAATTTCCGATAATGAGAAAGGCTGCCCTATCCAACCAGGTCATCACTACCTAAATAACTTAATATAAAACTTAATTAATCGCTCATTAAAAAGTCTCAAATTGAATTGAAAATTATTGTCTTAATTTATTAATAAAATAATTAGAAGTCCTGGTCCAATTAGGCCTGTTACATACATAAAATTAGACAACTTTATTCATAAAAATGAACTTAGTGTGAAGAAACCAAACCTAATCAGCTAAAATGTACTGTGCAACAGATATTTTATTATTTGCAAATAATTAAATATTTATATCTATGAAGTTTCGTTGCATTTTCATTGCCCTAGTGGTGTGCTCTCCGTAAAAAAAGTAAAATATCATGAAAAATTTTTTTATTATAATAATTTACCGCAAAAACCATTAATAGAGTGCTAATAGAATAGCATTCTGTTATTTTATATATTTAAGGTATGTTTAGCAGAAAGGAAATGTGTACTATTGTGTAAATTGGAATACCTTTTTCCCTTTGGTTTTTTTTTATAATTTATCTAATGAAACAGGTAACCATGTATCGTTGTGAATCTGCAATAAATATCAATCCATTTAATTGAAAATCTTGTCTAAGAAACACATGTCAAAAATATGGAGTAACAGACTGGATTTCAATTAGACACTATGGATATTGGATTTTTTTTCGTTTTGCAAACACATTTGTCAGTGAATCTTGTGATGTATGTTTTGAAATATGACTAGTCATCGAAAAATCATTTCCATATAAGTTGTTTATCAAGATTGGTATATGCCGACAATATCTGCTACATAATGGAAAAATTATGTTTCATATTTCCTTTTCTATCGTTTCATATCTTTCTACTACCAAATAGCAATTCATTGCATAGGTTTAAATGCTAAATAACAATTTTCAATTGCCAGTTTGTTTAATGATGATGTGCCAATTATTACATCATATATAGTCTTTTTAGTCAGTTGGAGAGCACTTAATGTCAGAGACGATTTCAAGTTCCTTATAAAAATGAGCTTTACATTTGGCAATTTAAAATGCATTTTAAATAATTTTGTAATTTAAATTTTTAGCAGGAAAAAGAGCAGGAATCAAACATCCACATATAACCCTTATTGAAATCCATGTATGATCTTAGCCTCACAAACTGCAACACCAAAAAAGACCAGAGAGATGACAACAAAATTAATTATGTAAACAAGACATTGCCAAGTATCAAATAATTAAATTTATAGACTTCTGTGAAGTGTGGTCCCTGCCAAAATCAGTAGCCAGAGTAGCAGCCATTGTTCGAGATCATAGCCGCCACACGCCTCGGCATTGAATTAAAGAGACTTTAGATGTGGATACAGTAGACCAAACAGCTTCCACACCTTGCTAAAGTTAATCAGATATGGCAGCTGCGCATATAATCTGGGTCAACCGTTGAGAAATCATGGACCACATGTTTTCTATCGGCGAAAGATCTGGAGATCGAGCTGGCCAAGGAAGAAATTCAATCTGGCGATTGACGAAGAACACTTGGACAATCCCTGCCACGTGTGGAAGCGCATTATCCTGTTGAAATATGGGTGCGAACAAGCTCTGAAAGTAAGAAAGAACAACTGGTTATACCTCTTCGGAGATGTAGCGCTCGCTGTTTAAAGTACTGGCAATAGGTACTATAGGAATGCGAAAGTGATATCCAATATCATCACATACCTTAATGCCTGTTGCAATATCAATGTGGCGTTTCATAACGCAGATGTTCAGCATTCTCTCTCCACGGTGTCTCCAGACTCGAATGCGATCATCGTGGTGTTGCTGACAGAAGCATGACTTGTTAGTAATGACAATTTCCTTCAATTCTGCCGTCCACATCGTTTTTTTACCGCTCCATCGGCAGCGGAAGCGTCAATGGTAGACGAAGCAATGGACGTCCTGTGAACAGACCACTCTGCCTGTAAACGGCGTTGAATGGTACGTGCAGACACTGGATGATGCATTACATACTAAATGTGCTGTGCTATAGTTCGATATGTGGTTGAGTGAACCGTGACTGCTATGCGCATAATTTGTCTGTCATCACTTAAAATGGTACAATGAGGTGGATGCGAATCCACCTCATTGAAATTTCCTTGAAACATAATCCACAATCTCGGTACCCCACTATCCATCCCCTGTCGAACTCCTATATTTGATAAAAAAAAAATGATCGCTGTTTTCTATGAGGCATAACTGATCGCTTTTACAAAAATCACAAGAAAAACTTAACTGACGAACTTGAAACTGTCGAAATTTCCAAGCTTTAAACTGCGCGTTGAAGTGGCGCTTTAGTCGCACGTGACACAGTCGCACGTGACGTGCGTCTGAGCTAAAATCATTTGCATACCTCACCTACGCTAATGCAAGTTGCAAATTTCGTATTATTTGCCTGCTTCCTTCGTGGAGTTGTATTTATGGCGGCCAGCAGTGTAATAAATACGAAATGAGTTTTGATTAGCAAAATTAAACGGTACCATCAAAATTTAAAATGAATTCTTTGGAATAAAAATATCTAATTGAATCCTTGCAGTTGTAGAACAACGGGAATGTGGTATTTGTGATTTCTAGCTGTGGATCTATCTAAGTCAGTGGTTGAAAACCCGCGGCTTTAAGCTCCTTGGTAGCAGTTCTTCCCCAAAATGCTTGGTCCAGGCACGGAATATTACTTATTATCTTGCCTTATGAGAGACAAGTAAAAAAGTTTGAATTGCAATGGCATAAAGAAAGGGCTCATCTATAGATAACAAAAATAACACGGAGTTTAGTAAAACAGTATAAAAATGTTTCGAAATCATTCTTTGAAAATGTTTGATGATTTTGATGGTAAAATTCTGTGTGAAATTAATAAGCTCAAATGCAAGCTACGCAAATATACCAATAAAACTAAGAAATTAAAATGTTTTATTTCCAATCTCGATATCCTTTCACTTTAAAGTAACAGGAAAATCTCAAATTCTAAATATATCGATCATACCGTGGCATTGCTGTAAGAATATACCATTTGGAATAAAAACTCCTTAGTTCGAAGCTAAATTTGATGAATAACTGATGACGTATTTTGCATTTCTGCTTTCTGTATGTATATTTATTGAGTTTAAATAAACCAATGAAAATATCTAATTGTCTATAAAATGTTCTTCCGGCCATTTGTGGTAGATATTTAAGTACTTAACAATATTTGTCAAGTGTTGAATTATCCTGTTTTTCTCAATTCCTGTAGTTTTTTTTTTTTCCACTTGATATCTGAAATACAACGACCCACTCTACTATGTTAAATTTTAAACACATATGACTAAAATAAATCCTTAAGAACCTTTACAGCAACAATTTCGGAAATATAATTGTTACTGCAGTAAAAATTTTGAAATGGAAAAAAAGTTTCTGAGTTTTATTGTTCAAGAAAATAAAATGGAGTAATATAAAACCCCTTGGTCTCAAGATGATGCGGAAATAAACTTTTTATGTTCAACCACTTCATAGAACTCTCATTTAGATAAAGAAAATTGTATTTTTGTTGCGAAATTATTGAAAATTTTGCTAGTTGGAATTTACTTTAAGTTTCTTTTGTTAACTATTATTGTATTATATCCTTTTAGCCATCATTGCGGTTCTATTTGCTTGAGCTGAAACAATGAACGATATTATGTGCAAATATATTATCTTTGTGTGTCTGGCAACTGAAATAAAATCAAACGATAAAAGAGTTCAAAGAGAGTTAATATATTTTGACCTCATTTCCTGTTAGTTTATTTTTACTGTCTGAACAATTCAACTCACAGGAAAAGCATGTGATTTAAAAATGCATGGCTCAGGTATTGTAAGTTAGTGTTTATTGTTTGTCTGGAAAATAGTAAGCAAAAATAAGCGTGATGTTGAATTGAACAAGAGTCTTTTATAGCTCTTGAGCACAATGTAAATAAGTATATAAATTAACTATTTTATCGATATTACAATTTCGAATGTTCAAAAAATTTATGTAAAATAGAATAAAACATTTTGAACTTGATGCTATAATTCATTCATTTCATGAATTTAAATAATTTATTAGAATTTTTAAACTTAAAATCGTATTACTATAAAAGAAATATTTTATGTAATAAAATAAATGACATGTATCATTTATCATAAGGTAATATTTTTTTATGTTTTATCGAATGCAATGTTCAAGTGCCATAACAATTTGTAAAAGAAACGACGAAATGAACCAAAAAGTTGTAATCCATCAGTTATAACTTCATTGATGTAAGTGTATTGTAATAACCTTTAATTTTGACTCAAATAATTACACTTGCATGATGTGAACTATTGGATTTATAGAATTTTTAGATGTTTCCATAGTTATTAAAACTTTATAAGTAAGATTGGTAGTTAATTAAATATTAAGTATTAGTATTTCTTTTAAAAATCAAAGCCTAATTAATTAAATATTAGTTATAGGCTTTGACACCACATACATATAAACTTAATAATCAAACACTGTCTTAAGGTATTTGGCAACCCTTTCGTATAATCTGTAAAAAAAGACTTAAATAGATAGAAAGCCGTATTAAAGTGTTGAGAAGGGAAAAAGCGGAACATTTTCAAGCACTCACTCTTGTTTGATAAACTTACATTTAGAAAATAGAAACATGTGATCCACACTTAGTTCATATCATGCAAGTGCAATAGTTCATATTCTTTCTCACCTATAGCAAGGATTGAACCCAGATCCTTTCACTCCAAAGAATACGCTTCTAATTAGATTATGATGAGCTTTTAATCAATCTTTAACTGTGAAAAGCTGATAGTCAAACTGAAAATCGCTGTAAAGCAATTGATCATTCGTTACATCTGGCCATCGGAAAGGATTTTTCCTAATATGTGAGACATGTTCACAGGAAGGAAATAGAAAAGTTCCAATTATCCACCGAGATAGACCTGTGAGCAGAAAGCAGAACTGCAAAATCCATTTCCTGTATCCATTGGACGTATTCACAGGAAGGAAATAAAACATTTCCAAGCATCCACCGCGATAGATATGCAGGCAGAAAGCAGAACTGCAACATCCATTTCCTGTATCCATTGGACATATTCACAGGAAGGAAATAAAACATTTCCAAGCATCCACCGCGATAGATATGCAGGCAGAAAGCAGAACTGCAACATCCATTTCCTGTATCCATTGGACGTATTCACAGGAAGGAAATAAAACATTTCCAAGCATCCACCGCGATAGATATGCAGGCAGAAAGCAGAACTGCAACATCCATTTCCTGTATCCATTGGACATATTCACAGGAAGGAAATAAAACATTTCCAAGCATCCACCGCGATAGATATGCAATTAGAAAGCAGAACTGCAACATCCATTTCCTGTATCCATTGGACATATTCACAGGAAGGAAATAAAACATTTCCAAGCATCCACCGCGATAGAAATGCAGGCAGAAAGCAGAGCTGCAACATCCATTTCTTCTTTCTCAACTGTTACTGGAATTAAACATGCGACTATTCCTCCAGAAAAATCCTAACCCTTTTCTACTGTGACACTTTTAATCAATCTTGTCATTAAAGAATATCAATGATTTTCGTATCAAATACGGAAATCTTTTCGGAATATTTCTAGATGAAAGTTTTAAAATTCAAAATGCTATATTGACAAATTATTATAAATGTAAGTTGCTCCTTCTGATTTTTCAGAAGAATTCTTCAGAATTTTTTTCAAGGAACTGTGATGACTCACCCCTTCCCCAATGGAATCAGCATTATTAAAATTATACTACTATCACAATTTTTGCCTAAACATTTTGATGTATTTTATGAGATACATAATTTAAAAATCTTGCAAAGGAACGGGATGTTTTAAAATTTTCTTATCTATATGATTAACCTCATACAGTTTCTGAAAAATTAATAGTTTCCTCATTGAAAGTATTAATATATCGGATATGTTTTAAATATACACAATCAGGAATTGAAAAATTAATTGATTTTATTTTTAAAAAATGATGCTTAAAATTATAGAAATATCCTGTTGAATTTGGGATACTTTGTTTAAACATATATAATATTTTTTATTTGTATATTGAGGGAAAAAAATACGATGTAAATTTGATGATGTTGATGAGATATAATTTTTAGTCAATATAATTTTTCTACTGAAAATGCTTAAGCTTTAAATCAAAAGTTTAAAAAATTATTTGATTATTAAACTATATCTGTAAATAAGGTATTATATAGATGTGCAGAATGCATGAAAATGGGCAGCAATTGATGAGCATACAGTTTCAAAAGTCCAAGTTTTTGTAAATCATCTGTCGAGAATCATACCCATGATAAATAGGGACAGTAACGAGTAATCCTAGATCAATCAAGACTATCTAATTTCACTCAACATGATAAAATCCAGTCAACTATCCACAATCATATCCATAATAATGAGGAACATTCATGACTATCTAGGATCCCATCATTAAGATAATAAGAAGCAGTAATGATTGACTCTTTTAAGTCCTGTTATCTGCCTCATCGCGGCGGGAGAGTGTTCCTAGATGGAATGGGTGAAGTACGCGTCGGGAGTATATTCTCCTGGTAGGACCATCCTAAGCGTGAAGGCCATTCCATCAGCTAAAGCTAGCAGGCGCTTGGGGTCTGACTTCTCCCTTTGGTGCCCCAGGTCCTTGGATCAATTGAAGCTGCTCCTTTCCCATTACTATGAAACCAAATTCGAATTTGAAATTTGATACTTACCTTGCAGGGCAACGCTATTCTAACGTTTTTGGAAATCTCCATTATTAAAAAGATGGAATTAAACGCAATTTGGAGAGATCCGCCAACTCACTCTTGGTACTTTGGGAAAGAACCTCATTGGTGGCTCCAGCTCAGTATCCTTATGATGCAGAAACTTTCTAATGATTTTTGGTTTGATGAAGATGGTTTAGCTTAGCTACACCATTTGGGATTAGAAACAACAACAGTTATGATTGTTTAAGATCATATTCGAGAAGTAATAAGTGATAATCACGGACTATCTAACACCATGTTCTTGGATCGACAAGAGACGATCACTTCATAATATATATGGAGCATAAATTCACAGTTCTATTCTTTCTGTGAAGGAAAGAAATAAAGGAATTTTTTCCGCATAGCACGTGGTTATAAAGAACATATTCGTTGAAAGCAAATTTAGTAAATTCAAAGTCCAACGTAGCTGACACACACTCACACTAGCGCACGCTAAGCATATCATATTCAGATTTAAAGAAGTAAATCTGTGTGTTAAATTAACGTAATTTCATCAAAGGTTTCTTGTTATTTTAAATGTTGTAATTACAAAGTTGTAAAAACTTAGCTACAAAGGAACCTAGATATATAGCAATATTGAAACATTCGCGTTCACATATCAAGCGGAAGTAGGAAATAATAAAGTATCGCATGATAGGCAAGTTATTCAGCAATCAGAATTCTACACCGGAAAAATTGAAGCTGTTATTTAAATGTTCTATAAAGGAAAAGTTAATCGCTGTCGGGATAAGTTTTAAGTTTCCGATATAGATTGATTGGCATTTTAATCGGGGTCAAAATTTGATTTATACTGCAAGAGTAGTGAAAACGATGTGGCTTATTTTTTATGCTCTATTTTAACGACTAATTACATTTTGACTCTTCATAAAAAATAATGAACTTCTCTCTTTTCCTTATGAATATAACTTACATTTAATGAGTGTTCTTGCACATAGAAATTTATAATTATCTATAATTTCGTTCAATAAGAATAATTAACGGAGATAAAAATATCTTTAATTAATGGCAAAATTTTTAACTGTGTTGATATAAGTGTATACGTAATCAAATATTAAAACCCCCTTTGGTGTGAAAAATATTAAATATTCTTAAAATCCTACTAGTATCTTTTCCAGTTAATTGTCTTTCATAAGCACATTTTGACTATTTATTTCATGTTTTCGATCCTTATAAGTGAATAGCTGATCTTTCAGTATAGTAACCATAATTTCGGAAAAAGAAGAATTGCATCAAAATTAACGAAGCAACTGTGGGACGTGATTTTTTTAGAAAAAATTTATTTCCACAGTAATGTCGAATCAGGAGAAATTCCACACTAATTTAAATTGCGAATAGAAGCATCACTCTTGCAATTTTTGTTAACAGATTTTTGAAGTAATTCATTAAATTTAAAATACACAGATATAGTAAAAATATAGTTTAAAAATTCTTGAACATCCTATATATATATATATATATATATATATATATATATATATATATATATATATATATATATATATATATATATATATATATATATATATATAGTGATTCACAAAAGTGATGGGACACTTGTGCTCTTAACAAAAGGAAACTGTAATAAAATTAATTAAAAATACATGTACAAATTTTTTGTCAGTGTGTTTCATATTTAAAGTTAGTAACAATTATAACATAATATACATTTTGTCAAAATATTAAAGTTTTATTTAAATAAAAATACAGTTGCTTAGAACGGAGCAAAAAAAGGTCTCATAAGTGATGGAACACTTATTTTCCATCAAATAGTTATCCAAAAGTTTTACTTTTTAAAAGATTTTAATTTTTTTTTTGGATTTATTTTTACTTTTTAAACATAATTTAATCTTTTTGGGATGGATTTGATTAATTTTTTTATGATTTCTGGTGTGAGTTTACCCCATTCTTCTTGATACACCGATTTTAATTGTTGTTTTGAAAAAATGGTGTATTTGCGAATTCTTGATTCCAATTCTTGCCAAATATTCTCTATGGGATTTAAGTCTGGAGATTGTGGTGGTGTTTTTATTATTTCAGGACAATTTTACAGCAGCTAGAGTCTAACTCTTAAAGCAGTATGCTTGGAGTCATTGTTCTGGTAGAATTTAAAATCGTTATGAAGGTTCAAATTTTGTTTTAGAATGTCAATATACGTGTACTGATCTATATCTTACTATCAATAAAAACAAGATAAACAACTCCAGCGGACGACATACACTCCCATACCATAACTCCTCCACCATGTTTAACTGTTGGCACCAATTTCTGTTTACGAAATTCTTCCCTCGGTTTTTTCACACCAAGATTCTACACCGTCAGAACCAAATATATTAAATTTAATCACATCAGCAAATATAACTTTATTCCAGTAATCATAATTTTTCTTTATGTGGGATTTTGCGAAAGCCAGTCTTGTGTTTTCTATTCTTTTCACTTACACAGAATTTTTTCCTGATATCCGGCACACACAGATTGAATTACTCTACTAATAGTCTCAGGATTAACAATTACGACATCTAATGCTTGTAAATCAGCAGCAACTTTAGGAGCACTCATTCTTGGAATTTTTTAATAGTTCGAACCACAATTCGCTTTTTTCCATTGGATAGTTTTGATGGTCGGCCATGTCTTCTTTTATTTTGAATCATATGATTCTTTTTATATCGTTTAATGATATTGAAAACTGTTGAATGACTCAAGTTAACTGTTTCAGCCGTTTCTCTAATAGATTTTCCACTTTCAGTATGTAAATGAATAACTAAATGTTCGAATTTCAGGTGAAGTTTTTTTTCGTTTAGCATTCATGGCTGCACACAGCTAAAAAACACAAAAATTCCAAAACAATCTGGAGAGAAATACTGCATATGATTTTATAAATTAATGCCAATTGCTTTTGAAAAAAAATAAAACACCCAAAAAATATTTTTATTGCTTATTTCAGACTATTTTTGTTGCATATCTAATGGTGTCCCATCTCTTATGTGAGCTACTTTTTGCTCTGTTCTAAGCAATTATATATTTTTTTAAATTAATATTTTGACAAAATGTATGTTATGTAATAATTGTTACTAAATTGAAGTAAGAAACACACCCAAAAAAATTTGTACATGTATTTTTAATTTGTTTTATTACACAGTTTCCTTTTGTAAAGCACAAGTGTCCCATCACTTTTGTGAGACAGAACACTGTATATATCCTGTAAAGATATCAAATTTTAATCTTTCACAAACTGAATTAAAAAGATTAGTAGATCTTTTTGGAATCAGGTAATGAGTAAATCAGGATTGGAATTTATCGAATCTTTAAATAAATATTCTAGATGTACAATATTTTTATATAAAGATATAATTTCAGAACATTTTAATATTGTTGACAGTACTGCTATTCATTTTCATGCCTTTTCTACCTATTATGCAAACCATAGAACATTTCTGTACTTTAAGTACAGGTGAAAGCTGCATGATTAAAATAAGCTTTTACTTTTGGAGAAATTATGGTTATTGTTTTTAACAATCTATTGAAGCAGTTAGAAAAATATAAGCTAAAGTTATTTCCCTTATTTTTTCTGATTGCATCAATAAAAATCTTAAACCAATTTCTAAACCCGACAATTTTTTTAAAATTAAATATTCAGATTGCTGATCATTTAGTTTCATAAAACCATAGAACGACTCTTAAAGAAATATTGCTTAAAAGATTTTAAATTTGAAATTATTAGATAGCATTTTTGTATGAAGTTTCATACAATTAGAGAGTTTATCAGAATTATGTAATAAATAATATTCTCAATTAATAATTTATTATTAAAAGTAAAGTATGAGATAGCCTGTAATTTTTAAATACAGAAATATTAATGCCAAATAAGCATAAAAAAGTTTAAGATTTAATAGATCGCAAATACATGCGAATCCATGAACGATATTCACGTTTGTAACAATTAATAAAATAAATCAAAAGTAAATTTGTGACGAAAAATTTTATTTTTATAATGCATACGTTATAAAAATAATGAAAATTAGCTTGAATGAACCAATTCTATTGAGCACACATATAAAAACAGTATAAAATAGTAGAATGATCTAGATTATATTACTTTCGTGAGGGAAAAAAAAAACTGAATTTAATACCAAAATATTTATTAAAAGTTAATAAAAATTCCCAATTTTAAATTATGGAAAGTAGGAGGGGTGAAGTTTTTAAATTACATGTGTTTAAAATAAATAATAATATAAATGTAAATAGTATAAAATATTTAAAACTATGAATTTAGAGTTAATTCTTAAAATTACTTTGGCATGTTCAATAAAAAAAGATATTTATCAAAATCAAATTTAAACAAAACCAATAAACTTATAACGGTTATTTTTTAAAAATGTCTTGAATCTTTCAAATTACATTTCAAAACATAAATTCAATTTTTATAAAAAAAAAGTCGCCCTTTTTTTTCTTTGAGAATGTGTTAAGCGCAAAACAATTGAAGCATATCAAATTTTATTTCGAGTTCGAAATAAAAATTGTTGAAATGGCGCCGAAGCTTAATGACCAACGTGCAGACATAAATCTTCTGAAATATCTAAAGCTGAAAATGACAAGCGATTAAAAACCTGTCATGTTTACTTATCACCCGGCAGGTGATCGAGCACGTAGTGCGACACCAAACGGCTTAGCAACGAAAATCATTTTTAATTAGATGAAGGGAAGTGAAATGCTATTTTTTATGACCTCCGACATAAGAGTAAATCTCAACTGGCTGCAAAATCAGTCCTTGGTTGAAGGCTACATGCCGTTTTGAATTAATGGATGTAGTAGTTAGCAATGAAT
This sequence comes from Latrodectus elegans, assembly GCA_030067965.1. Lineage (NCBI taxonomy): Eukaryota > Metazoa > Arthropoda > Arachnida > Araneae > Theridiidae > Latrodectus > Latrodectus elegans. Next base: position 66,811,044 of record CM057812.1, on the reverse strand, counting down.
GGAAATAGACGAGCAATTTATGGACAATGAATGGAAAAAGACGAGTTTTAAAAAGTAGTTGCATTATTATATTTATCTTTTTTTACACTTTTACGTTATTTTTGATGTAGATTTAAAGAAAACATGATTTTTTTTATGTGCATAAAAAGTGTTTAAAAATTATTTTCAAATTTAGCCGTTAAACTAAAAAATACAATTTTTAAATCATAAATTTTTTATCACCCTGTGTCATTTGATTTAATTGTCCGATTTTAGTTGTTGGTATACCAACTATGATCACTGTTTGTAAAGGAAATTAATTCAATATACATATACCAGATTTTAAGCTTAAAACTTATTGTTATATCAGACGACTTCAACATAAAGAGCTCTAGTGAAGAAAGCTGAAAATATTCGTACACACACACACACACATCGTATGAATAATTTAAGCTCTTGCATAATTATTATTCTAGTTCAATAAAGTAATAAAAATTATACACGTTCTTTATTTATTGTTTAATATTTTTCCTAATACAGCACTGTTTTTATCTGTATTTTTTACGCACGTTTTACACTCATCAACACAATTTCAATTCATTTTTAACAATTCAATGTTAAAGGATTACATGAAACAAAACTTTTGATTTATATATCATTAGCCATCCTTTTCACTCACAAAATTCAAATAGGACATAATTTTTTTTAAAATTTTGGATTGGATTGAGTTATTCGCAAAATTGTCACAAGGAAAAATTTTCAGCTTAATAGCAGAGTCTGTGTTTTAATAGAATTCAATGCATTTTTGACTCCCAAAAAATTTTAGTAGGCTGTCAAACATAAAATAAGGGGGTTATATAAAAATATTATGTTTTGTTGTTACTAATGGCACTCGGACAAGCTAAGCTCGCTATGCCCTTGCTATACGAATTTAAGTCAATTCGGAGCGGAGCGTCTTTCGTTTAATTAGAGAACCATAAAGGAGAAAGTATGGCTTTTCTCTTCAAGTCCTCCGATAGATGGCATCACCAGAGGATCTACTCCCTCAATTTTGGCATTGATCTGAAAGGGATAGTAAATTTCTCCAGAGTATTGCACTCATGTTAACCGCTCAACAAGCGACCACAGGACTTTACATTCCACAGATTTAACGAGCACGTTTATCGCATGTACTAGGGGGATCTTTGGATTCATTGGGAATCGAGCCCCACCCTTCTGGTTGGAAGGCCGATACCCTAACCACTAGGCTATCACGGCCTTTAAAAATATTTTACTCAGTAAAAGTAATATTTAAAAAACATAAAAAGTTTTGAATAAATGTGTTTAGTATATTACTTTTTTGTTTGCTGCAATCAAAATTTTTCGTAAAAAAGGATTATGAGGTTTTTAATGGCCTTTAAAAAACGCATTTTTTAAAATTTTATTAGGGATTTCGCAATTATTTAGTTTCATTATCGGCCAGTTGAGCAAACTTTTAGTATCTTATTGCCCTGAAAAACTTACAGTTAGAGTACAGAATGAGATTATACCGAAAGTATTACCTGTATTGGAGCTTTTTTTAACTTTTTGAGGAGGAAAAATATCTTCCGGTGAAGGGAAAAAATAGATTTATGTATTTGTCTCTACATAGGAAAGTTATGCAAGTTAAATTTTTGTTAGGTGTAATGTACATCCTCTTGTGTGTTGCGGAAAAAAAAATTATAAATTTTAGATATCATTTAAATCATTTACGCATCGTTCATAATATGAGATAGTGTTACTTATGCTTTATGCTTTCTATTAACTGAGAAAGGCAATATAAAACATAATGTAATGAAAATTAATAAATTTTTTTCAAGAAAAATATGGCCTTTATTTACAGTTCCGTTTCTCATTCGGTCATTTTGGCTTAAATGTTACTTGAAAAGGCGTGAAAGTTTCGCCAATTCTTTCATAAAATTCTTTATATATGCACACAATCCATTAACTTCTTCCACCGCCCAACTTGTCTAGCGTGGTTAGTGGTTAGTGTATTTGACTGAGGATAGGGAGGTCCTGGGTTCGAATCCCGGTTTCGGGTATAGATGTACTTCTCTCTCACTATCTATCCTATCTTTGTCCTTACTTTATATGAATGGGTTGTGAATGGTTGCCTACTCTATAAACGTGTACTTATGGCATGTGTGTACTGAAGGAGTCGGACTCCACACCTAAATATGGAAAGAAAGTTCAGTTGGAAAAGTGGAGTAGCGTACCCCATAATGCCAGCCTTGCTGGCACAAGACAACAAAAACAACATCATTAAACCCTTCCCGTAGTACCCTGACAAAGACATGATGCAGAAAGGATTTGGGAATAAATATGCAAAATATAACTTGATTTTATAAAATTATTTTATACATCTGACTTTATATGATTATACAAGTGGCAACTTGGATCTCTACAAGTGTTTTTTCTTAAATCTATGTTACTTAACTGCAGAAAATATTACTAATGAATTCACAAATAAGGGATACTATAGTAGGGACATATACATTTATATTTTACATTCGAGTTCTCTTGGTGATATTAAACTGAAAAATAAGTTTTGATGAATACTAGGAGTAATTGATAAATAATAGGTTGATAATAAGACTGATTTTGTACTAAAAGAGCAGTCATATTATTTTATATACATCTCGATGTCATAAATTTAAACCAAATAGCCATTGATCTATTTATTAACATGTAAGTAAACCAATATTGTTTTTAACTTATTATTATTATTAATTGTATGAATTAATGTTTAACGGTTTATGTCTTGTGGCCAATATTAAATAAAGTGATAAAATTCCAGGTTTGCATCATAAAAACAAACGCATCTGGATCTATAAAAGTGCAGCATATGGCGTGCTTCTGAGCGGGTGAAAAACGGTCATGTGTTTTATAATATATAAAAGAGCATAAACAGGTCCATTTATCATTTTTGTTGCAGCTTGAAATGATGGATAGTGTTGCTCAAACGTTAGAATGTGTGAGTCAATAAAAAAAGAATGTGCTGAGCTTTGCGGATGTGAAAGTGTCGATTCAGCTAAAGGTAACGCTTTCGCCAGACTGATTTAAACAGATGATTTCCACAGATTGTTATTTCTCTTTTCAATATTAGCTGCTGAAACCTGAATTGTTATTATTAGACCTATTCATGAAAATATTGTAGTTAACATGATTATGAGAAATCTGCTTAAACGAAATATTTTTTTTTGCGGATACTCATTTTTAATTAATTTTAGGATGTGATAATACCCATCCTAAAATGATTATGAGAAATCTGCTTGACTTAATATTTATTTTTTCTGCGGATACTCATTTTTTAATTAATTAGGATGAGATAATACTTATCCTAATAATTATTAGGATGTGATAACACCCATCTTAATGATTATGAAAAATCTGCTTAACATATTTATTTATTTCTGCGGATACTCATTTTTAAATTATTAGGATGTGATAATACCCACATCCTAATTAATTAAATTCGCTATAATTAAGAATTTTAATTCGATTTAATAAACAATGGGTGGCGAATACTTAATGAATTAATCGCATTTGTCTGTCTATAAGATATTTATATTTGGTATGTATTTTCTACAAATATTGTCTGATAGAAACATTAATGGGCTGTAATGGTTGCAATATAATCAAAACATGGACTTAAGATTTTGTATTACTTAAACATTAAAAATGTTTTTTTTCTATATTCTACAAAAATATATAATTAAATTATCTCATTATTTTATAATTTAAAGATTATAGCTATCAAAGCGAAAGTAAATGTGTATTACATATGCATTTATAATTTTGTGTTTTCTGTTAATTAAAAATATACCAAAATATAAATTGTTATGTACAAGTTTATTTATATTTGTCGATGGTCTATTAATAAAACTTTATTAGAACTAAAATATAAGCAAATATTAAAACATAAATGCATGCATTTTCCATTGATCCAAAACAAAGACAAATTAAAAATGCTTTTATGTCAGTGTATCTTCAACAAGTACATTCGTAGAAGATCGTTATACTGAAATAGAATTTCGTTTTATAGGTTGTGCTTAAATATCTATTACACTATTCTAATGAAATTTAAATGGAATTATATATAATAATTACAATAATATTTATTATAATATAAAAAATATATGAATGAAATTGTTTTAAGAGACATTTGAAATATGACATTGGAAGCAGGTGTTGTTGTCTTGTGCCACCTAAGCTGGCATTATGGGGGGCGCTGTTCCACTTATCCAACTGAACCTTATTTTGGTGTGGATTCCGACTTCCTCCGAACACATATGCCATAGGCACCCATTAGGGTATGCAACCATTCACAAACCATTCATTCAAAGACAGTATAGATAGAGAGAGAAAGTATATCCATGCCAGAACTGGGATGCGAACTCAGGACCTCCCTATCCGCAGTCAGGTACTCTGATCACTAGAAAAGGGCGTCGGACGCAGATGGAATAAGATAAAAAAACATTGGTTTTAGGGGGGTTTTTTTTGTATTTTAAAATTTGAAACAAGAAAATCATTACTGATGCTTTCAATTTTTTAGTCAAAAATAAGCATTATTAATTGATTAAATGTCACTATATGCAAATGAAAATGCTAGTCATATAAATTAAGCAATTATTTTGTAAAAGAAAAAAATGGATAATTCTTTCTCGAATTTTTTTTTAAATTGAAATTGTTAAATATTTCGATTATTTTTAAGGTAGAATGTTTTTTCTTGACATTTATCAAAAGGAAAATTACTGTTTTTGCCATTAACACAAATTATAATTAATGTCATTGCTGATGCGTGGGAGGTTAGGTAGTGAAGAAAGATGCTCTCCTTTTATCGCCCTTTCTAAAAATGCGGGGGCAAGTTAATTGTCCTCTCTACCTTGAACAGTCTTGTTGCGTTACTTTACTAACTGCTTTGATTCTGTAATAAAACCTACCATGTGATGGGCGTGATTTGAAAGTATCTTTTTTTAATGCTCCAAAAAAAAATTGCTGAATTCCATTTAATGTGAACAAAAAAAAATTACTCGTATTCTTGTTTAACTTTGATTAGAAAATTATTAAAAAACGGCTATTCAGGGCGTTCAAAGTAAATATTAAGTCATTAAGTACGTTTATGAATGATAATAATAATTTAAATGACAGTTTTATATAAGATATTAATAATAAATTGTAATTTTAAGCATGTATATACTAATTTGCGTTTGAATATAATAACGTGGGTTTATCTATATTTCTATTAAGTGTTCCGATTAAATATAGAAAATAAGAAACCAATTAAGTAATAACTAAATGCATATTTTATTATTTTTTTACAAAATATCTTTTAATAAAAATAATAAAATGATATTCACATATTATAATTACGGAAGATTTTAATTTTTATTATTCATTTTTATAACATATTTTTTTTATTTAAAAAGAAATATATTACATTTGTTTCCAAAAATGTACTGCGCAACAGAAATATTTTACGAGTATTGCAAATTTTTATAAGTATTAGCATAATTAATAATATTACTGATTGCCGCCCAACTTGTCTAGTGGTTAGCGTGCCTCACTGCGGATAGGGAAATCCTAGGTTCGAATCCCGGTTCAGGCATGGATGTACTTTCTCTCACTATCTATACTGCCTTTGTCCTTTTCTTGTATAAATGTGTTGTGAATGGTTGCCTACCCTATAAACGGGTCTCTATGGCATGTGTGTGTACTGAAGAAGTCGGACTCCACACCAAATACGATTCAATTGGAAAATTGGAGCAGCGCACCCCAATTTGCCAGCCTAGCTGGCACACCAGAACAACAGCAACATTAAAACACTCGCTTTAATATTACGCATAATATCCATAGGAACTTCTCATATGTCATCGATATACTGCGATATTTTCTTACACCATACTACTCTTAATAATTTAAATATGAGCGATTTTTTTAAAGTTCAATACTTCATGTGTACAAAACTCACGAAGATGTTAATATTTGTAACGGTTCTAAATCTACTTTTATTAACAGATATTTTTGAATTAGTTCTTGTGAACCCAAATCGAGTATATGACAACAAACCATGTTGAACGAAACAATTTTTCCAGGATACTTTTTACATTATATTAATAGGAATAACCAAGTGCACTTTTTTATGGTTGATATATATATATTTTATAAAAATAATTATGATTATATATGCAAAACTTTTTTTTTTTTACATCTGTTGTTTGCTTTTGATTAAAGTGAATACAATAAAACAAACAAAAAACTAAGAACAAACAAATCACAATTTTAATATAATTTATTGTTAAATAAACTACTGTCGGTTTCAAATTTCATAGCCTTTATCCATGACATAACAGTTCACTAAAAAAGTTTAAAGACTTAGTTTATTTAATTTTTTTGTACATAAATAAACTTTTATAAAATTTGGGTAGGAAAAAAGAACAAAATTTTACAAAATATTTATTAGGAAATTTATATAGGATTAAAATGCACGATTTCAAATACAAATAAACTTTGTGGTTAAATTTTTGTTAAAGAAAATTTTTTAGCTGGAAATGCAAATTTATATATTAAGTCCAAAAAACACTCTTTCTTATTGATTAAAAATTCCATTATTATTCCGGACACCCAAAGTTAATTATTGTATTTTATTTAGTGTCTTAATCACATTTTATAAATCTGCCATAAAATTGTTGTGATAGTGTAGCAAAATAATTATTTCAATTATAAAAATAATAAGTAAAATTTACGTAGTTAATTAAATTTAGAAAAAAAAATACTTTTAACTTTTTTTTATTTTTAATATTAATTTCAAAATTCCTCTTTCCAGCTCCAATAACAAAAATATAAATCTCTATTTTTTGTTAAGCGTTCAACTTAACTTTTTAAATTTATCTTCAGATTACAAATTTTAACTAGGCCTTAATAAAATGACTGTTTATCAAAAACATTTCTAAAAGAAATAATTTTTAGCAAAACCTGTTTAATAAATTTTTTAATAGCCGCAGTTTCTGTGCTAAGGTAACATAATCTATTGTCCTTTAAAAGGACTAGAATCAAAGGTTTAACATTTTACTTCTATAATTTTTACCTATCTAAAATTTTACTAAATGTAAAAATACATCTTAAAATCTAAAAAAAAATACAAGATCTTATCGAACTTTACTCTTAGTTTTGCTGGGGCAGCAATTTAATAAAAATTTTAATTTTACTATCTAAGAATGACCTAAAGATATTAATTATATGAACAAGTTACCGTAGGAGATAATGGCGTTATTCTTATTTAAAGCTTTTATTAAAATTATAGTTTGTGACCGCGATGTTGAATTAACTTCCTTTACTATCACAAAATTGATTGAATAATAATGATGGATTGATTATTTTATTATAAATTAATGCGAGTATTATACTAAAAATTATTTATTGATTGGCAAATTCAAAGTAACCCTTCTTAAAGTAAATTTATCGGACAAAATTATGAATGAAATGATATGGAAGATTACTCTTAATTCTATAATTTACACAGAATTTAAAAAAAATAATTCTTAAATACTGGAAAGAATTTAGCGAAAAAAAAATACTCTTTTAAACGAGAAAAAAGGAAAATTTTGAACTGGGAATCTTAGTATTGTTTCCGTAATTTGAGGTCAAAACGAGTATTCAAGAAGTATTTTCATAATGTCTTCGACCCCATGTTCTCTTGCAAAAATATTGAGGAAGTCGGACGCGGTCAGTGTTTTGAATGACAACTATTTCCTTCTTAACTGTATAATTTACTGGTCTGTTGCTGAGAGACAAAGGGGAAAAAGAATTTTTAAGTCAATTTTATCTTTTATGGAGGAATCCTTAAAAAATACTTTTTAACCCGTTTTAATTCTTTATACATTATTTCTAAAAAATGTGATTTTGATTTAAACAAAACATGACATTGAATTCTTTATTCTTTCGGAATGCATAGATACATAACAAAGCTTGCATTATGAAAAATGCTAACTATTTTTAAATTAGAAAAAATATTTAAAACTAATTAAAATTAAATTATTTCGGCAAATGATATTTATTCAAAGAAAAGAGGTAAAATGAATCAATTTTACTTAGTGCTGCCATCTATTGATTAATGAATTTATTATAGGAATTTAAGCAAACTTGAAAAAGAGTACTTATATATTATTTAAATTCAAATTAAAATATTATTGTTTGAATTAAAAGAAACATTGTTTGAAATGCTGCTGTATAATGTATCAAACAAATTTCTGAAATTTGTGAGCTTTTGGCTTATATTTTTGTTTAATTGACTACCAGGATTTTTATTAGATAAAGATCGAAAATAAAAAGAATTAAAAAGAAAACTCTTTTTTGTCAATTCTGGAATTTATGTCATCAAAGGTAAATTTAAAATATTTTATTCCATTGGTTAGTATTATTAAAAAATTTTGCGATGATAATTCATTTGAATTTTTCAGGCGTTACCTACAGATTTCTTTACCTTTTGGATAATTAAATTCCAGACTATGTTGCTCTTTTTCGTTATCTTAAATAATTCCTTTTATTATTTTATTAAAATTTTGTCGATATATTCTTTTTTTGGTTTCTGTATGACATTTTTATTATTCATTGAAATAAATAAATATTTTTTATTTAATAATTTAATATGCATTTTATGTATATTTACATTCGCTAAAATGCTTTTGCTCTAAATTCCTTTTTTTAAAAAAATATTTTATACCTAAAATTTAAGTTATATTTTATAATTTATGTTTATTATTTTAGTCAATATTTTTATGTTTACATTAGAATTCATGTTCTCATTTTCTTAGAATTCGTATTTACATTTTAAAAATTATTGTTCCTTTATTTTCTTATTTTTATTTACATTTACGAAATTAACGTTTTTATTTATTCATTTTTTAAAATCTTAATATTACAAAAATAAATATTTACGATAGTTATTTGTCCGGTTTAGATTTGCTATTTAGATGCCTAAGCTTTTTTAAAGAAAGAATTTATTACGCTTCTTTCTTTATTATATTTATTATATATAAATTTTTTATTATATATTATTATTATGTATATTACTAATTATAAATAAATAATTATTATCTAAATACTTATTTATTTAATTAATTAATATTAAATTAATTAAAAAATAATAATAAATAATGATAAATAAATAAATTATTATTATATATATATAAATTTATTTCAATTTCTTTATCGCAAAAAACGCTTAGAAACTGATGGATTATGATGGATTGATTATACGGAAACTGTGTATACACTGTGAATAATTTTTATCAATTTGAAACGTAATATGGTTGATACATTTTGCTTTAAAGAAGTTATAAGTATTTCTTAATGAAAAATATTATTGAAAATTAAAGAAAATATTTTTAAGAAATCATATTTGCATAAATTAAATGTTATTTTTTTAAAATATATCTGTATAAAATATCGGGAGAATGAAAAACAATTATTACCATCCTATAAAAGTTCGGCTGATTAAATGTTATGTTATTTGATCAAAAAGCTTCACGCAATGCTAAGCGCATGCGTTCATTAAATTATGCAATTTTAAATTTTAAGAATGCATGTGTACTAGACACAATATATTAATGAAATCAATCTATTCTCGTGTGCAATGATATAAAGTGCACATGGGTGTCGTATTTCAATTTTTAGCATGTATATTTATCGGAATGAATGCTTTAGAATTTGTTGAGTTTCCTCCGTGAGATGTGTAAAAACTATCTATTCTCTGCGATAAGTTCCCTAGGGAAGCAACAATTTTCATATTATAAAGACATTATTTGATCCTACAGACTAACTATCAATTTTAATGGATGGCTCCAGAATTAGAAAAAAAAGTTTAAAAAAGCATATTTTAGAGTATTGCTTCTTAACCACAGTCGTGTTAGATTAAACAAATAAACAAAGGTCCCATTTTACGTAAAATTGTGATGTCTTCGCCTCTCTTTCGAATGAGATGTGATTTGAAAATAGGCATTTAAGCAAGATATTAAGAGGAAATTTTACAGACGGCCTAGCAGACACGAAACAATTAGAAGGGAAATTTTTAAAAAAAATTTAGTTGCATTTATTAGAGGAAGATATTTTTTTAAGATTATTTTTGCACAATCATTTTTCTGCATATTCCAAGTTTACTCATTCATGATTTCGGGTCATCTGTCGACAAGAGTCGACAGAAGAGATGGCAGAAATTATCCATCACAAGCTGGCTTTTCCTATCTTGAAATAGAAGTCCTCCTTAAATTCCTGTCTAATAGCCTCACCGTGGCGAGGTGGTGACCCTGGATGGAATGGGCGAAGCACTTCGGGATTGTGTACTCCTGGTAGGGCCACCCAAAGGCCATTACACTTTATCGAGCTAATGTTAGACTGGTGAAGGAGCAAAGTCGGGCTTCTGCCTTTCTCAGGTGTTCAGGGTACATACTACCATCAGGAGGCGTCCCCCTTTCCCTTTCATGTTCATGAGTTTATACAGCCAAGGAGCTGTCCTCGATTCTTTGAAGTTGAAGGATGTCATGGACCTGGTCTGATTCAGACCATGGGATAAGAAAGCAGAAGAGAAATAGAGCTAAGTTGACAATATGGGGTGTGTTGCTCCACTTTTTCAACTGAACCGTAATTCCGTGCGGTGTCCGACTTCTTCAGTACACACATGCTATAGGAACCCGTTTATAGGATAGGCAATCATTCATGCAAGGAAAAGACAAAGACAGGATTTTTAGAGAGAGAAAGTACATCCATGCCCGGACCGGGATTCGAACCCAAGTGCTGCCTATCCGCAGTCAGGCACGCTGACCATTAGACAAGTTGGGCGGCAGATGTTCCGTTAAAAATGCATTTGTGACGTTTATTCTAACATGAAGTATGTTGTTCATATATGAGTATATAAATGCATATATTGTATGTGTGTGTATTAAATAGAGCTATTTTTGTTTGATTACCATGTTCATTTTAACTTATTTCCCCGTTTGTACTAGTTTACCTCCCTGGTGGCTGTGTGCTCAGTGAAATTCAATTCAAAAGCATGCAAGACTTCATGACCAGATCCTATGTTAAGGATTGGTAAGTATATACTGAAAATATGTTATAACAATTTGACGTTTTCATTATATCTCGCACCATAGGATATTAATGTAGCTTTATTAATGTGTGAAACAGTTATTTGTGTCAATGAAAAGTGATGAGTTATACTGTTTTTGTGATTCCATGTCCTTAAATGTATATTGCATTCAAATATCCTTTTCGAATTCTTTGTTTCTAAAAGCTGAGTCGATTAATGCAAATCATTTGTATTCTCCATTGTTGCTTCTGTAAGCTGTTGTTGCACTATCATGTTTATATGTAACTAGTACTTGTTGCACCATCATGCTTACCTGTACTTAGTACTTGTTGCACCATCATGCTTACCTGTACTTAGTACTTGTTGCACCATCATGCTTACCTGTACTTAGTCCTTGTTGCACCATCATGCTTGCTTGTACTTAGTCCTTGTTGCACCATCATGCTTGCCTGTATCTAGTCCTTGTTGCACCATCATGCTTGCCTGTACCTAGTCCTTGTTGCACCATCATGCTTGCCTGTATCTAGTTCTTGTTGCACCATCATGCTTGCCTGTACCTAGCCCTGAGTGGAGCTCTACCCATTATATATACAGGGTGTAATATAATCGAAATTTAATTTCTATTCGGCGCAATTATAAAAAGGTGGGAGAAACAAATGACTGATTTTACTCCTTGCTTAGGGGCAGGGGGGTAAAACTATTTCTTAAAGTCTCACTTAATTGCATGGATTAGAAACGATGTACATGCATTTGGGAATATTCAAGCACTACGCAAACATCTAAAGAGAAAGATTTTTGATTAGCTTATTCCTGCAGATAACTGAAAATTGTTATCTTCGCCAAGCTTACATCAAATTCTATGAACAAGGTTAAAGAGATGCTAAGGAAGGCACCTGATCAGTACATAGTTTCACAGGTATCGCCTTCCTTCGTATAAGCCTAGCAAAGCCAGGACAGCACCTTACAAAATTTGCTCGTTCACCGCAGCACAGAGGTTAATTGAAAACCCAAGAAAAAGTAACAAGATGAATTTACAAAGTAATGCGCAGACAGTGGTGCTGTTTACAAATGAAGCAAGGAAAAATAAATGAAACGCTTGATAAAATAGATGTACAAATAGTGAGGCGTCTTACAAAAATTAAAAAAAGTCCTTAAAAGTACTGGGCGATCTTTTTTGAATTGACATTGTTTGAAGTGTCCTGTAGCGCGATCTAATTGCCTAAATGACACCAAACTTAAAATTTAGACTAATCAAAAAAATAAAATAAAAATGGTTCCAAAATTCGCCGATAGGGCATAGGAACCCGTTAATAGGGTAGGCATCCATTCACAACACATTCATACACAGAAAGGATAGGATAGATAGAGAGAAAAAGTACATCCATTCCAGAACTTGGATTCGAACCCAAGCCCTCCCTATCTGTAATCAGGCCTCTGACCACTAGGCAGGGCGGACTGCAAAAGTATATTGATAGATGAGGGAAAAGTATATTGATAGATGGGTATATAAATTACATGTACTTTTATCCATTTAGATTAAGAATAGTTTAATATTTTATATTTTAATAATTTGATTTATATTATCTGTGACTTTTTTTGTGTCTTTTTTAAGTTTTATTTTGATTTTTTGTTTGGTATGATGTCAATTTTTACACTGATTACTATCATTCATCTAATACTGTTTATTTGCAGTCAGTGTGTGGAAGGATCCGTTGAATGTCGAGTTTCAGCTTAAGAAACTGAAAAGCGATTTTGTTAAAAGGCAACACAGTCTGTGATATGTTAAGGAAATACTGGGATAATTCATCGAGAAGACTTTATCCATCAGAAAAACAAGTCATTTAGAAGAATTACTAGAATATAATCATCATTAAAAGCGTACCATATGTATTCATTTCCGTATAATATTACATGCATACAATGTGTGTGTGTGTGTAGACATAAAATAATTAAATTATCTTAAGTTGTTATGTACATGTGCCTCTATTAAAATCTATTAAAGATTTTAAAGCTAACAAGTGGAAGACTGCATTACACTTTGCATTTGGTAAAAAAAATTATTATATTAGTGTCTCACTCTATTTTTCTTATAATAAGTTTATAATCATTAATATTAGCATAATGTGTTTATATTGCAGAAGAAATTACTAATTATATAATAAATTATATACATTATATTTTCTTCATATACGAGCAGAAGATCTATAATGTGTGATAATATTATTAAAATATTTTAGCATAAGCAATAAAGTATATACATACCAATATAACGATAGAAATACAAGTTTTTTAATTCTGATGGTAAGGCTTATTAAGAAAACGACGTATTAAACAAGTATAATTTTCGGGATATAATATATAAATTATGTTATAAAATAAGTACAATTAAATCGCTGAAATATTATATAACTTTAATGTCTCTCTTTATATGCCGTAAAACTAATTCATTTGAAATATCAAACGTCAATTTTTTTTGTATGGTAAATACAATATGTAATTTTGATTATTCTTTTACTCAGTGACCTCTGAATGTACTACATAAATATAAAGTATTTTGTGTATATATTGTAAAATAAACTAATGCTATTGCTTGTATTTTAGATGTGTGACTTTATTTTAACAAAGCAATAAATTTGTTGGATAAATTTTGTTTTACGAAATTTTCTTTGATTTCTGTTGGTGGGTTGTGTTAGGCTAGTACATCAAATGTAATAAATAAAATCACCCAAGTAAATATATTGTGCATGTTATGGACATTTAATTTTTTCTTCTTCGCCAAAATGCTTAACAATTTTAGACGATTACTAATTCACTGACACATCCTGAATTGTATTCCAATAGAATTGTGTATATTGTAGAGGCAAATTTGGCAAAATTGTGAGAGGCAAATTTGGCTCATTCTCCCGAGTCATTCCTAGTTTCAAGCTGATTGTTCTGGAAGATCTTTTGTTGTTGGTTGCAAAAGATATGTTCTGATTACACTTTTCCGTTTCTTCAGTACAAACCAGAAGAGAATTACTTTCGAGAGAGGTTTCAAAATCTATCCAAATAGTCCTCAATGTCAAAATGAGCCGGCATCACCGGCACGTATTCTTGAGTGTTTAGGGTTGTTTCTTGATACAAGACTCTTACGCTTGTTTTTGATTTTAGGAAAGTGAGTGGATTCGTGGACCTCGTCTAATATACTCCTAGACATGAAGATTAGTAACAACAACGATTACTTTCTAATTATATATAAAAAAATGGAGAAAAGTATATATGTACGATGATTCTGATCAGATAAAATTTCTCTACATAGATTTCCAATGATCTTCATTTTTAGGGTTACGATTGATCCATCAAAAAGGTGCGACATGGTTGCTCAACACATGGCAGATCCACTTCAGTGCATGAAAGTTGGAAGGAGACAATAAAGACCACACACTTGTACAGGTATTCTCCAAACCTGTACTTGTCCTGTTGTAGAGAGAAATTTGACAAAAACGATTCGTTAGATCATATTGCTTTCTTCCACTTATCAATCAACAAAGTTTTGTGAGTGTGACACCACTGTAGACAACGTTTGGCATTCACATCTGGGACAAGGGTCTTGGGAGTTACATTTTATATTCTTTGTTCTGATTATGTACACATGTAATCATTGACACATTGGAGAATCCAGATGCAGATTAAGGCCAGCGCTTCTTTTACTGCAATTGTTCACTTTCTAGACATTACATTATGGTTCAATACCTGTTAAGTCTCTTTTCGTTTACTATTTTGTTTTGCCGGTCTTGTCTTGCCACCCTACGTGTTTGCTTTGCGACTTCAAACATCATTCCTCTGGAAATGTTTAATGGGATGTATCGATCATACTTGCTGCAGCTACACAGACTGCTACTATTTGGCCACTTTGAGAATTGGGGAGGTCCGACATTTTAAGCTTTTGAAAAATCCAACAATTAGAAAACTGCTGATGACCATAGGACGTATTGTGACGTGCGCGATAACGTAAATACTAGGGCTGCCAAAATAGAGTTTCTGCATAATTTTTATTGGTCTCTATATCTATGACGTTATAAAAATCAAGGTTCCAGATATATAGTAAAATCTGCCAAAAAATAGACAAACTCAAAATTTGGCATCATGGATTATACGGCATCTGTGCTATATATATATATATATATATATCGTTTTAGTAAATAATTTTATGAATGTTAACTTTTCCTCCTACTTTGATGGCAATATTACATACATTACAGCAAAATGAGAGCTTGGAAATTCGATAAGGGAAAGTCAATGTCCTGATTGGCTGAGTGAAAGGATTGTTGATCAATTTCTTCTCTTAAAAAAACTCTCAGATATAAATATATTTATATGAAGTTTTCTGAAGCTTCATATAAATAAACTTATATAGGTGCTTCATTTCACTGACTTCTGGCTATCGAATGGCCCAATCAAACAACGCTATTCTTTCCTCTGCAAAGTAGAAAATAGTAATTTGTGATACGTGTTCAGTTGATTATTTGCATTCATTCTTGATAAAGGCAACCAATGATTTCATAAATCTGCATCATGATTGAGTAGCAAGATTTACTTCCACATTCCTCTCTCCAAATCATCGGAAGACAATTGAATCTTAAGGAACATTTTGCATGCATTGATCCTTTCAGTACAAGCCTTCGACTGCGTTTGGTGTTGAATCTTCCAACTTCCGGTTGCAACGCCTTTTACTTGTAAGCCAGCGGAGTCTCAAGTTATCAATAAACTTCATTTCAAAGCAGAAATAGTTGCAGGTAAGGTAAATTGCTTCTAAAATCTTGAAATGTTGGTGTGCTACAAAAAGAGAGAATCTCTCTTTCTGTTAATATTATATTAAAATATAATAATATTAATAATGTTGTATAGGAAATAATATTTTGTTAATACCATAATGAAATTATAGGAATATAATATTATAAGAAAGAAACCTATATAGTTGGTACTAAGAACAATTTTATAGACTGCGTAAGAAAACAATCCTTTCCAAAAGTTCTCGATACTGTTACAATATCAAAAATATATTAAATATTTAATCGATTTAATATAATTAAAAAATATGTATATTTTTATATTTAGATGTAATTTTATCTTACCTATTCTAAAGTCAAATAATATAGTAAGGAAAATAAATGCTGCGGAATCATAAAAAAATGAAATAATTTCCGTTGTTAGCCTTTTTCAGGTACTTGCTTCTCATATCTGAATGGTAAAATGTGTGATATCTGATAGTTGAAGACGTTGTTGGTTGATGACTTCTTTGTTGTTGGTTGATGACTTCGTTGTTGTTGGTTGATGACTTCGTTGTTGTTGGTTGATGACTTCGTTGTTGTTGGTTGATGACTTCGTTGTTGTTGGTTGATGACTTCGTTGTTGTTGGTTGATGACTTCGTTGTTGTTGGTTGATAACTTCGTTGTTGTTGGTTGATGACTTCGTTGTTGTTGGTTGATGACTTCGTTGTTGTTGGTTGATGACTTCGTTGTTGTTGGTTGATGACTTCGTTGTTGGTTTGACTTTTTATCATGGTTTGACTCTTTATCACAATCAACCTGTGTTGTGATAAAGAGTCAAAAGGCCTTAGAAGTTCTCTTTGATGCAATCTTCTATCGTTGATATGTGGTGATCAATACATGTCAATCAATACTGTCATCAATGCACGTGGTTCAGTATTATAAATGGTAGGCTGTGCTTAACGGTATTGTGATTAGGCAGCCTCACAAGCATCAAAAAGGCAAATAATCACCAAATTCTACAGGCTTTTGCTAAGGACTTGTTGAATAGAAATAATGTAGTTAATTATCTGAGAAATTTGAAATCATTAATAATAAATGAATGAAAAATTCTATTATTTTTTATTGAAAAAAATTAATACTCACTTGTTAAAGTAGTAAATAAAACGAATGTGATTGTAACATAAATTCGATACTAACTCAGGACAAAGTTATCAAAAAGTGTAATATTGGTACTTACTATCCTATTATTGATGTAGTATTGAAGTTTTGAGAAGAAAGAGGCGAATGATTGATATACAGAAACTACTGATATTCAGAGACTTTCAAAATACTTAAATGTAGTTCAGTATGTACATTTTCTATCGTAGCCCATGACGATACTTCTTGAAAAATTATAGAGACATATTTTTAAAGAAAAACAAATTTATAAATACTAAATTAAAAAGCATTTTTACAAAAAATTTAAAATTTGATACATTGAAAATTTATGAAATTTGAGGGATTTAAAAAGGATAAAAGAAAATCAAATTTTTTCTTATTTCATCATTACAGAAATTTACACGTTACAAATATTGTACAATTAGAATATATATGCTTTGCAATAGTAGATTCAACTATAATAAAAGGATTTATGCAGTATAATCATACATATACAATATATTCATATGCATAATAAGTATTAAATAATTTTAGAGGACTGATGAAAATGAATGGTGTTTTAAACATCATAATAAAAGGTACAATTATAAAGAATCGGAGTTATTTAAAATGAGAAACAATTATAAGTTATAACTAATAAGACAGATTATATAGGACAAATGAGATTAATTTATTACTACGCAAATCAGCTGAACTGGTTTTTATCTAATTGATGAAATATTTGATATCGCAATTGTTTCTGGTATAAAATCTAATGAATTAATTTCAAGGAGGGCATATGAGTAATTCACAAATTTCATTGTGAAATGGTAAAAGTCACAAATGAATAAACGATTTTTTGAGTCAGCTGTCTTTTTTGTTGAATAAAAGACCTAAGTAAGCCGTGAATTAGAGTTTAAAGTGGGTACTGACTTTCTACAAACCTGCTCAAAAAAAGGAATTAAAGCCATGAAGGTTAACACAAAGGCGTCCAAATGCTTCCTTGGCTACTGGTTTTCATAGACAAGAACAAACAGCTTTTGCCCGTCTATAAAGTGACCATCTTAATAACTTGAAATTTGTTGAGGATACAAAGAAATTTGAAATTTGCTCCAGGTGCTTAAATGAACAGACCTCTCCTGAGCATATTCTTCAATGCCTTGGTCTCTCCGGGAGAGATCTGATGGAGAATCCACTTATGGTACTGGACTTTTTAAAGGTGTACGCGCTCATGGACCTGGTCTAGCTCTGCTGACCTCGGGAGCATGCAACAACAGGTTGACACAAAGGCCAAAGCACTAAACGTTCGACTGCCAACTCGGCAACAAAGACGGAATATACAATTGGGATAATCTACAATTGCTAATATACAATTGCGATAATCTACAATTGCTAATATACAATTGCGATAATCTACAATTGCTAATATACAATTGCGATAATCTACAATTGCTAATATACAATTGCGATAATCTACAATTGCTAATATACAATTGCGATAGCTAATATTATAATCTATGTTTGATGGTTTTTATATCGTAATCTATATTTGTCAATTTTAATATTATGCTAAGAATTGCTTTGTTGCAAAATTGAATATATTTTTAATATCTGAAATAAACACATATCAACCAGCTTTAAAATAATTTGATAATTTTGGAAATGATGTTTCTTGTTAAGGATTATTTTATCCTATGACGTTGAAGATTTCTTTTGAAAATACAATTGCTAACCTCGGAAAATTTTCTTTTTTAAAAAAAATTTTATTGATGCAAATTTGCCGAGAAGCTTCCATATTCAGTATGTATCTAAGTGCAAAAAATATATTCTGTATTGATTTTTAGTTTATTTTAAAATATTCTGACCTTTGGAAATTCATCATCCTTCTATCGAGTGATTCCATCGGATTTGCTAGATTTTACTATATTTTAAATATACTTGCTTTAAAATATTAGGTTTTAAATGTTATTGACGCAAGAATCTGGCATTTATAAGGCTTTTTTTCCTTTCAAATATTTAGGTGATTTACAGTTTAATAACTATATCATTATTACCCAGAATAACTTTAGTAATTTATCACGCTTATCGTCTATTTGTGGTATTAGTTTTCGTAAGAATAAGTAAATGTGTCTTTGCATGAACGCACATAATTTAAATTAATTTATTGATAATGTAATTTTTTATTTAACTATATAAAGATACTGTCATTAATATTATCTAATTATTACAGAATATATATTTTTAAAATTCACATCACATTTTATTCTTATAGGACTTTACGTTTTCCTTGAGTTTGACAATTAAATCTATATAATAACATCAGATGGCGACACTAAATAAATAATTTTTTTTCTTGGAAGGAGAGGGAAATTTTTAAGTTCTTATTTGTTATACAAATACTTTGATTTTATTAATAATATTAATCTCTTTTTACAATTCCCCAAAATTTTAATAGCATTTGAAGAATAATTTCTGCAAAGTTTAAATGTAAAAATTTAAATTAAATACAAGTCTCGTCTATATACGTAAAAAATATTATAGTACTAAATTTATTATTTGGCGTTGAATGTTTTTTTACGTACGTTCCTAACCAAAGAATACAGAAATATCACAAACCAAAGAAATGTAAGAAAAGAAAAAGTATGGAATATTTCCTTCATTTATGTAAATACAATGAATATGCAAAAATCATTTTGACCTTAATAAATTCTAATTATATATTTTATTTATGGAAATTTTTAAAAAGGTATTTATCATTTGGAAATTCAGGGAAATAAACAATGCTTTTTCTCAGTGTAATATACTTACATCAAAAACTGCCACAAAGTTAAAATTTAAGCATCATAAAAATTAATTCTAATGCAAAGTTTTTTTCCTGTTGTTGTTGTCGTGTGACAAGTGCAAAAAGAAAAAAAAAGGAGAAGGTAAAAAAAAGACAAGTGATATGGGACCAAAGCCATGGAGCACTGCCCTGGCCACATCTTCAGCTTTTTCCATATAAAGGGTGTCATGGCCAGCAGTTGGGGTCGATGTTGACGAGGTTCGAGGCAATAGAGATACAGTTGAAAAGATGCTTCGGATCCACTGGAACTCCTGTGCAGTGCCTGCATTCTGCGTATGATCTATATCAGCCGGGCATGATTTTCATACCCCTCATGTACCCAGTCCGCATTCTGCTGATGGTAGAGGTGATACCACGGTCAGGATTAAGCTCCAGTAGGAACCATTTTTTCCGTAGTCCCTCGCATAGCTGATGCCTTGCAACGGCGTTTGCATGGAAGCAAGTGGTAGTCATTTGAGGAGGATTGGTATTTCTAACCTCCTTGGTGAGGGATTCCGCCTGTTTATGTCCCTCGATGTTAACATAAAAAAACCAGTCTGCTTCACAAGAACAACATCCACGTTGCCTGCCTTCAAGAGACTAAAGTCATTCTAAGACTAAAATTGAAGATTAACGGCTATACGTTAATAAGGAAAGATCCACAGGAAGGCTGTGTGGGAGGTCTTGTTTTTCTAATAAAAAAAAGCTTATAGAATTTGTTAATAATAATGAGCTTTGATATTCACTGTATTTAATAGTTTTAATTGTGTCATTCTATTATTAATCGTGTTAACCTAATATCATTTATACTTCTGAGTTTATATTGAGGTATCTCTTGGACAATAAATATTTCTTCAGTCAAAATGATTCAATGAATTAAATTTAAATGTATTCCCTCCCGTCGACAAAACTTTCTAGGAATATAAGTGAGGAATATTTTTAAAATTTTATGATTCAGATTAAGTTTATTTCTTAGCCATTCATTTTTATATCATAAAAGAAAATCATTGTAAGTAAGTGTGATTCGATTTTACACTTAAGAACCAATTTTATAATTTTCAGTGAATTCTATATATGTTTGTGTCACATAGATTTATAGAAATTTCTTTATCATCAGTTTAATAAATTAAAATTTTTATGTAGTGTTTTTACAGTATTCAATTTTTTTATAAGTAATTAGTCTCATTCCCTTTGAACAGGTGAGAAAGCTGGAAGATCTTTAAACCCAGTGGTTGATTTGGTTTGTTTGTCGCTCAACGGTAATTTTTGCACACAAGGGCTAATTAGACCGGTACCTACGGTTTAAAATGAATTCCGAACCACTACAAACATTCATGCCTAAGGTGGGATTCGAACCCACGAAATATTGAACCGAAGGCAAAAGTGCTAACCATTCGGCTGCCAGCTCGGCGCGAACCAAGTGATCCTACAAGTAGAAATCAGAAACACAATAGTCTCCCTAAGAGATTACCGTCCCATAGTGATAGGATTGTACAATTAAGAGTGGAGAACCTTAGGTTCGATTCCAGCTTTTCTTCACCAAGTGGAGATGAGTGTTATGTTTCTGCTTGAACAGATGTCGAATGCTTGGGAGTTTTCCATATTTCCTCGCTTGCGATGAACACGATAACAGTCTATCTTCTCGAAAAGTAATAATATGGAAAAAATGTTACTTCATATTATAAAAGTGCGACTTTTGGGTATCATGCAATATATGCTTTTTCTGGTATTCAACAGTGGTAAATATGATGTAGAATAGAATCTCAGACCTTTTATTTTGAAGTTAATTCCACAGCAAAATCAATTTCTTAACATTTAAGAATTACTGTAAGGATTTTCATAACTTTTACAATACATAGCATTATGCTACAAAAATATGTAATTGTGAATAGCAGCTCTTATTCATACATCGTGAAGAAAGAAAATTGCGACCCCCTAACATATTTCTCAGCAAAATTGCATGTAAAAAGCAGGAAAGCAACTCCTTATTCAATAAGTGGCTGGGTTCGAACATGAGAGCTTGCTCTCTAAATATTAGGATCTTTCTAGTAGGACACAATAGAATTCAACTTTAGTTTATTAAAATTGTGACCATAACGAATCCTCAACAACAGTAGCAAATTAGCATATCCCTTTTAAAAAATATTGTTCCACCAGCATGCTTCCCTGTACCTATCCCTGAGTTGGATTCTACCAGTTAGATAGATGCAGCAGGGTGGAGTCTTCGTGATTTTGAAGCAAGAACCAAGCAGAAGACTCTAAATACTTGTCTTGTCACCCCAGAAGTATCATTTCACATGGAGGACATTGCGACCAAACACAATTTTTTCTTGCACCAGCCGCCATAAGCGAAAACGACGGATCTTTGGTTAGGCAGGGATTTGAACTCATTACCTTCTAACATTGAGAAGGACACCCTATCCAACCATGCCACTGCAGACTTTTTAAAAAATGTATAAAAAGGATTAGCGATCAGCAAGCAAGCTAATCGCTTCTTTTAAATACTTTTTAAAATGGATATTGGACACCATGTTTTGATTGTGATTACGTAATTTCTTCGATTAAAATGACTTAAATTAGATATGATAAATATCATAAAAATGTAAAGCATGATATCGCAAACAGAAGTACAAGTTATATTTTTTCCACAATTGAAGCGAGACAGATGTATAAGTCTGAAAATATCGTGTACAGAAAAAAATTTTTTGAATGACTGGCAAAACAAAGCTAGTCTGGGAATAATCAGTAGGAGATATTTTTTATATTTTAGTTATAGATTAAGCTATCAGTATTTTCCTGCATCATTACCTCGAATATTTTGGTTCAAACTTTATTTGGAGAATTTTATCTCATTACGTCATACTGTGATAAATAGGTTCCAGTAAAATAAATGTAAATATTACAAAATAAATATTTTGAAAACATGTTTTCAAATTTTCAAGGGGTACTCTTTATCTCTTTTATCGATAATACATTTCAGTAAAAGAAGATAAGAAAATCAGGTGTTTGAAATGTAAGCTCCGCTCTCTGAAAAGGCATGTCAGTTTTTATTTTGCGGAAAAGTATTTTTAATTTTATTTCAAAACCATTAACATAATTACTGTAAACTTTTATTTTTAGGAATTTATCTTTTTTGGAACTTAAGAATATGTAAATTATTTTGCTCAATATACGTAAATTATTCTTTGAATAATCAAATGAATTATTATTTATAAATTATATCACACACACACACATTTAAAGAAAAAGTGTGAACAATATATTTTGAAAATTAATGTAATTTTAATATTGAGCATTCACATTATCGAATTTCACACAATTTAAGTATTACGAGTTTAATATCGCTTGTAAATTTGTAAGAGAGAATAGAAGCAACTATATTTTTGCACCAATATAATTTGCATTCATTACTGTGAAGTATTTCTACCGAACGTCGGTGAAGATAATTTTTAGAATAATTGCTTCTGTTGTTTTTAAATGTTTCATTCTTTTGTGTTAATTTTAAGTTTATTGAAACAAAATTGTAAAAATGTCCCTGTATATTGTATTTTACATTTTTATTAAATAAAAATGTATGCATTTTAATGTCTATTTTCTTACAAAAAAAAAAAAAAAAAAAAAAAAAAAAGGTAAAATGGTAAGAGGGTAAGTTGAAGAAAAGTATACAACTTTCTCACTTTTTGATGTAAAATGACGTTCTATATCTCCACTGAAAGGGAAAGCATTGCCTGTATGAAGAGTATACAATGTATTTATGCCAAATGTTTATAAATGTATATATATATATATAATATGTAACCATGACATAATTAAATTGGTCATCCATATTCTAAATTAAACTGTTCATAATTGAGGGAGTAGATTCTCTGATGCTACCATCTATCGGAAGATTTGAAGAGAAAAAAGTCGTACTTTCACCTTCAAGGTGCTCAGATTAAGCGAAAGACGTTCCCATTTGACTTAAATTAGCATAGCCAAGGCAAGGTGAGCTTGGCTTGTCCAAGTGTCATTAGTAACAACAACAACAAATTGTGCATAGAAAAATATTGACTGAATTTTTAATTTAAATATAATTTTGCAAAGCATTATAATCTTGGGGGGGGGGATGCATTTACACACTCAACTCAACTTTAACAAATTCAACTGAATTTTAATTACATTAGTGTCTGCAAGTAATATATATTCAAGACTGTAAAATATAATTTTATTGTTGTTTTAAGGGATGAATCTTTGTGGTTTTATTTTTGATTTTATTAAGAATCATATTATGATTTCGTTGTTAAAATTTTTTTTCCTCTTCATGGCAATGGCCTAACTTATAATAGATAAAAAGTTGATGTTTAAATATTATGCTTATGTATTGCCTTAAAGCAACATAAAGGAAGAAGCTTTACATTAAACAATTTATACAGGGTATCCCATAACGACCGCATAAACTCTGTACAACTAGATTCCTCGTAGGGATTACATAAAAACTGCCCAAAGAAGCGTTCCTGTACGATCCATAGTTTACGAGAAAAATACGAAAAACGAAATATGACGTCACTACCAGTATATCATTTTATTGGACATATCAACAACAGTATTTGCATATCTTTCCAGATGATAATGTTTAAAACGTTCGCCGCGCATATCGCGTCATGCATGCGCGTGCCATGGAATCACGTTAAGCAGGCGTTGAATTGGTATTTAAAAAGATGCATCTTGCAGCTACTAGTAGTTTTCGTATGGTGGCCATGTATTCCGTTCGAGACTACTGCGACATGTACTAGATGTACGGCAGATTTAATGGTAATGCCTTTGGTTCCAGCATGATGGGGCTCCGGCTCATTCCTGTAGGTATTTGGCTTGATATAGAATACCCCGGTTGCTGGATCGGATGTGGGTTTCCGGTTCTATATCCGTCACGTTCACCAGGTCTTACATCGTTGGATTTTTTCCTATGGGGCCATCTCAAGTAATTTGTAAATCGAGATGTAGTGCCAACACTAATGGACTTAGCTACTTGCCTGCATGCTGCTTTCAGAGGACCCCGCGATGCTGCAACTTGTGATGACAGCCATTCCATGGAGTGTTCAAGCCTTCCTCGACATTCACGGTGGAAACTTTGAATATCTGCTTTAAATTGTGCATATAGTGCTGTTGATATGTTCAATAAAGGGTTTTTTTCTTGCACCGGAAGTGACATCATACTTTGTATTTCGTATTTTTCTCGTAAACTATGGATCGTACAGGAAAGTTTCTTTGGACATTTTTTATGTACTGCCAACGAGGAATCTATCTGTGCAGATTTTATGCGGTCGCTTTGGGACACCCTGTATAACAGATGCTCTAAGAGATATTCTGAAAGAAATTAAGCAAATAATCAAGATACCAATTTTTTATCTTCAAAATGTCTGCTTGTCAGAATTTAATAAAATCGTATCAATTTTCAGGCTTTAAGAAAGTACTATTGCATTTATTAGTGAATCCGCAAGCAGTTTCTAGACTTAAAGAAAGTGGATACATCAACCAATGATTTCACATTAACTTCCGGACCTAAAGAAAGTGCTTTGTCGCTTTAATCACAAAAATAACACATTAACTTCTATAAATTAAGGAAGTTATAGAACACACTAATAGTAAATAGCCTAAGAAACTTATAGCATTTCTGGAAAGAAAAATTTCCTATAACATTAAAGGAATTGAATGATTTGAAATCGCAATGAATATTTTAACATTTTGTGAACAGAATCATAGTAAGAATCATGTTAGCAATGTCTATTTAGTATCTGAAAAAAAAAAAAAAAACTACATTTTCAGAAATTAAATGAGTAAGTTTTCCAAAATCAGCAAAAGATTTGTTTCCGAAAGCCTCGTGTGTTTCTTTCTTCGTAAAAGTATACAATCTTTAATTGAACTTAGGAGATCATACTAACATTTGGAGATGTACAACTTATAAAGCCACAAGTAGGTTGAGTTTGATTGAAGAGAATATGTTATCCATATTGTTTTTGTAGAGCATTTGCTCCGCAATAAAAAAGTCCCATGTCTAAGTTACTTATATACAATTAATCAATAAAGTCTGCCTACATCAAGAAAAAGTACTATCAAATTCAAATTTAAAGTGCGAAAAGGGTAGTTTCTTAAAGTTTTATTTTTAAATATTTAGTTTCAATAAGGGACTTTGTGTAATACTTTCATTATCTAATAATTTATGAACACTAATTTTTAAAAGCTAATTGGCCAGAAATCAAAGCCAATAAAGTTTGCGTACAACGCAAAGGAGGCGGGGGATTTCTTATCTAATTTTTAAACTTTAAACTTGAGAATGCAAAGGTTACGCTTTCAAGGTCATTGACTTCCAAAGCAAATTTCGTGTTGATTAGAAGTTGTTATTTCCCTTTTAATGACAACCAATAAAGAAATTCCTTTAGTTACGAGACAACTAATTATACAACTGAGAGATGAAGGTAAAACTCTCCGTGATACTGGTAAAACCATTGGAAAACCATTTTCTAGTGTACTAAGAGTTATTTAAAACTATCTTGACATTGGAAGTCTTGCTGTAAAACCAAGAGGTGCGAGACCGAAGAAGCTAACGCAAAGAGAAGAAAGAAAAATACTTTTACAAATTAAACAAAATGCTAAGCCTTCTGCTGCAAAGACATTTTTTTAGCTAGAAAAAGACATTTTTTTAGCTAGCAACAAGGAAGTTTCTCCTGAAACTGTAGAAAAAGTGCTGCGAAAGGCCGATTATCATGGACGCAAACCTAGGTCTAAGCCATACATTTCCGAGACAAATAGAAAGGAAAGAATAGCTTTTACCAAAACATATTTAAACTCTTCGCTGGACTTCTGGAATAATGTAATTTGGTAATAATGTAAAATAAATAAATTTACAATATTTAAAGTTAATGGCCATCTTATTGTATGGAGAAAACCAGGAACTGAACTGAATGTGAGAAATTTAAATCCAACTGTCAAACATGGAGCTGGCGGTGTGATGGTATGGGAGCAAGCATTGCAAAAGACATATGTCGTCGAAAGGAGTTTGAAATCTTTACATTATTGATAAAGTCATGTATAAATATGTTTATCTGGATATTCTAAAGAAGAATTTACGAGACAGTGCCCGAAAAATTAAAACTTTCTAATACCTTTATTTTCCAACAAGACAACGACCCAAAACATGCAGATAAATTGTGAAGGAATATCTCTTCTATCACACTCCAAGACAGTTGCATACTCCTCCACAGTTACCAGACCTCAATCCAATCGAACATTTGTGGGCAAAATTGAAGAAACGAATTCGAAGACCAAATATTACTTCGCGAAATGAGCTAATTAGTAAATTACAGGAAGAATGGGCGAAATTTACGTCGGATGACACTGAAAAATCGTTCAGTCAATGCCCAGACGTTAGCAAGCTGTTTTGAAGAATAAAGGATGTGCTACAAATTATTGAAATTATGTAAAAAATACTTATGTTTTGCTTTTTTTAAAAGTGTACGCAGACTTTATTGAAGGGAATTTCTGAGTTTTTTTTTTTTTTTTTTTTTTTTTTTTGAAAAAATACATTTTTATAAATATGTATAAAAAGTATTACACTTATATTATTTACTTTTTATTTAAGCTTGTAATTGTAGTTAATAGAAGAAAAAATGCAATGGATAAAATATATTTTTCAATGCTTTGTGTTTTTTAATTTAAAATTTAGTTTGTACGCAGACTTTTGTAACTAACTGTATGTATATAAGATATTTTATTTAGTCCAAATGACATTGTCGTTATATTAGGAATAGAGTTGCTTTATTGTGTTCAAGAATACGGTTATTCTATATAATATGAGAATATCTTGAATCCTATAGAAAACGGACATTTTATGGATTTGAATTCAACAAAATTTCAGGATTCTAATAAACCTGCATAAATGAACACTTATTGAGAATTTATTTATAAAACAGTTTACTCTGACAAAACATTTTATTATTTTATTCATTCTGAAACAACAAATATTTTTAGATTTTTCTGTAGATAAGTGCAGTTTATTAACTGCAAAATATAGATCAATAATTAGTTTTATCTATCGTTAATTTACTTAAATATTTTATTTTTTGGCGGCAACGGAAATGCACGTATATCTTTTTTTTTGCATGTGATTTTTAATATAAACTATATATTGATCATTATTGCTATATTTTTCTAACTTTGATTGGATGGCTAAAATGATTTTGAACAAAGTAAACTTGTTCTTGTTCTTATATATATATATATATATATATATATATATATATATATATATATATATATATATATATATATATATATATATATATATATATATATATATATGCTTTCATTGTAAGTATTCATATTTGTTTTCGGAAATAGTATAATAATATAATTTTATTGAACATAGTAAAAAACATTTCAATTATAAAATAAAATTGTTAAAAATAAAATAACATCAACGATTAAAAGTTTAGATTTATCCTAAAATTCAATCTGAAAACAATGTTCATCTATCTAGTTATTGTAGAAATAGGTTGTTTATAAGAATAGAAAATAATATATGAACTTTTCTGATTAATTATATTTAATCTTAAAAGCTATATTTTTAGTTTTGTTCTTTTGATAAATCTGCTTAAAGCATTCGTATAGAAAAATAAAAAATTATTCAATAAATTTCCACAAATGTAATTAATAATAATTTCATAGTTTTTTTAGTTAGAAAACGAATTAATTTACAAAAATGTTTAGATTTTATCTACTAAGTTCATTAAAACATTAAATTTCTTTTAGCTTGTAAAGGAATTTCCAAGAAAACAAATTAATCTAACTTTTTTCAATACTTAAACATGAAACATTTAACTGGAATGTATTCTGAAAACTCATAAAATTGAGAATAAAAAAACATAATTGTTACAAAATTTATTTAGCTTTAATATATTTATAACAAGTGAGAATTATTTATGATAACGATGGTGTAACATGGTGATGAATTCAATTTTCGCATATAATTATTTTTGAGTATCAGGTGAACAATAAAAAAGATTCATTTTGGAGATAAAATGATAATTTTTAGTCAGTGGAATAGTAATACATAATAACCTTTAGTATATTGGAGTCTACTGATTTATTTTTGCTTCTACAGTTAATCATAATTGTAGTAAAACTAAATTTTCACTTTCCATTTTGGCGAAATATTTTCGATTTGAGCTTCATATTTCCTCGCCACATTACACCAGCAGGAATTCCATTAAGTCACAAGGTTTTTCAAATAGAATTACTTAAAAATTTATGATAAAGATAGTTCCATAAAGTTTAGCGGAACAAAAATAAACGATTTCTTGCTTGTAGGCGTTGTTAACCTGAGAATCTGTGCTTTCTGATGTTGTTAAAAGACGTAAAAAAAAAAGTGCTTTTTTCTGTCACGAGTGTTCACGCAGCAGGAAGCGGTGAAATTTTGTTGGAAAAGTATTTTTAGCACTATGATGAGAAACCAGAGTTGAAGAAGGGATACTGTATCTGCTTCAGTCAACCTTCGTAAGCTTCTGTCTGAGGATCTTGCTTCACTTGGCTGATGTCAGGATAATAACGAATTCTGAAATATTAAAACATACTAAGTAACAGTCATCTGGAACAATTAGCACAATACGCCATTTAATTTTAACAGAAAATAAAGTTAAAATTATTCAATTAAAGTACTTTTTTTTTTTTTTTTTTTTTTTTTTTCAGTTTGGTGTGAATACTGAAATACATTAACTTAACATTGAGCAAAGAATTTGAATTCCTAAGGCAGTTATTTAACAAAATTTTTGTTTTATTTATTTAATAATTAATTTTTTTAAATTTTTATTAAATTGAAAATTTAATTCAGGTTTAATTATTTATTTGTTAGAAAAAAGAGTGAAATAGTTTAAAAAAAATAAAAACACTCAGCAAAAATTTTAAAAGTTGCAGTTTCCTCCTAACAAGAATTTATGTTTTAATAAAAGTGTTATGAAATAATTTTATCAATTTCCTGAATTAAACTAAAGGAATTCGTCAGGGGTGAAAATATTTGGTTTATCTGTCGCTTTAGGTTCATTTTTTTGCTCATGATCGCTAACTTGATTGGAACCTATAATTGACAGTATTTCTGAAATTATATATATATATTACTTATAAAACATAATATTAAATTATCAATATTCCTAAAAAAGTAAAAGAAAGCTAAACGTATAGTTTAAATAGTTTATTTTTACCCCTAAACAAAGCAAAACTTGAATTAAATATTAATTAGCATTTGAATATATTTTTTATAGCTGGTCAAATAAAATATCTGATTAAAGAAGGTAATTTCATCAGGTTTTCATATATTGTAATTTTATTTGTAATGTCGAAAATTTCTTCTAATGTTATATTTGACTTGAGGAAAATTAGATTATAATACGTCATCTTGAATCATGATAATTTTGTATTATTTAATATTTCAAAAAGTATTTGTTTTATTATTTCAAATTTATATCATTTTTCCTAAGACAGAATTTGGCTTTTCACGAAAATATGTTTGGTTTCTATCAAGAATGATATTAGTGTTTTTTTTTTTTTTTTTTTTTTTTTGCTACGGACTTTTGTTATTTTTGTTATTGGTTGAAATCAGATTTGTAAGAATATTAATTACTTTTTAATAATTACACTTAATCCTCAAAAAGAAAAAATGTGTTTTTCCACATTAAAATTATTTCAAGTTAAATTTTTTTATTTGTAACACAAAATGTTGACTACATTTAAAGTATTTTTGTAAATGCATATACAAGGTGTAAATATTTAAAACTTTTCTTAAAAATATTTTGAATTAGAATTCAAATAATTAAAGTGTTTAATTATGAGAAGGATCATAAATTTTGTTAATTTTATTTCTTTATTCTGCAAAATTTAATATAACACACTATATTTTAAAATTTTTAAGAACATAAATAGAGGGACCATCATCAAAGATTTTGTCACCACCTTCTGTTAAGCAACTGGGGACGGAAAGCACATTTGTAACAGAGGGTACTCTTGACCGCATTAAAGCAGCTTAAAAGTAATAGTAAGGCAATTTTACTTCCATCCTGAGACTTTCTTGCCTTCTGGGTGGACTTTTTATAAGGGGGCGTACTCATCTACCGCAAGGGAGGAAACCCGGAAAACTCAAAACCCTGACGTCCATGCTAAGGACAGAAACGAATTATTCTACTACCTTTGTGATATAACGGCTGGCATTGAACCTGAGACTTTTCGCAGTGGGGGAATGATGGTATCCCCACGGATGGGACATTTGGGATATGGGACTTTTCCGAACTTTTCCCTTTCAATACGTGCATATGGCCCATTTTTTTTATTAAAAAACTTCATGAAAAATAAACTAGGATGTCTGTTTAATTACCTAAAAATAGCGTTAATCTGTTAGTCTACCTGTTTGGTAATGTAAAAATTCATAAATTCGAAATAAATGTGGAATAAGTTATGTTCAATAATTTATTTCGCAGTAACATTTTGTTAATTTACAAAATTTCGAAATTCATGGAATGAATCCCATTTTTATTATTAATATAATAATTTATATAAATATTGATTATTTTTTCACTAGATATTAAGATTGCTCTTTGATTGAAATGGAAAGTATTTCATTTGAAAATTTGGAAAGAATAAATGAAAATTTGGAGAGTAAAACTTAAATTTTCAGTATAAATGAACAAAATTCTGCCAAGTAAGTATGCAGTATAAATGCGAGCATCTGTTATTTTATGAATAATAAATATTAAGTTTGTTAACAACTTTAGAATGATAAGCATCCTAAAACATGTTTCGCCAGCAGTAACTTTACCACAAAAAGCAAAATGTTTATTTGCTTGTCTTTTAAGAATAGACAGCCCATTAAATCAGAGCTTTTTTTCTTTTACAGAGCTTGAGCTTGAAAACGTGCCAGGTTCTTTCCCTTCCCTCTTCAGAAAAGGCCATTTTTCTTGTGACATGAATTACTTGTTTCTTCCGTTTGACCTCAAATTCTAGCAACTCGAGCGTTCAGGAGAAAGAAAAAAATTTTAAATCTAGATCTGCGAAATTATTGTGAATAAGAAAGAAACTAGAAGAGAACTATTTAAAATCTAGATGCTTTGATGGAAAGTCAAAACTTGTTCTGCGTAAAAAAGAATAAAAAGACAAGGGAAATATTCCATGATGTAATTTTCTTTTTTCTCTTTAATTTCAAAATGAGTAGTGAATTTTAAATCGACGCTTATTGTCTAATTTCTGATCATTGAAAGTAACAATAAAAAGCAGTAATAGACATTTTTTGTTTAAAAATATTAATAATATAATGAAGAAATA
Source organism: Latrodectus elegans (assembly GCA_030067965.1). Taxonomy (NCBI): domain Eukaryota; kingdom Metazoa; phylum Arthropoda; class Arachnida; order Araneae; family Theridiidae; genus Latrodectus; species Latrodectus elegans. The sequence goes on along the minus strand of CM057812.1, from coordinate 66,778,915 downwards.
ATGGTGTAAAATAAATATCATATGTAAATAGTTGACTGTGGTTGTACATCTCTCCATTGCGTATTGCATAAATTACGATTTGTATCCAAGAATATACGAAAATTGTTAAGACATGCTAACGATGCTTTTTATTTCTTAACATTTCTATTTGCATTTTTCTTTCGCCTGTGGAAGACAAACGCAGCTACCTACTTTAAAATTTTGAACCGTAATCAAATTCGAAATTTAGCAGCATCTGAGTTGGCATCTTCCTCTTCAAACTTCTATGTTGCATCAGGGTTGTTACATCAGATTCTGGGAGATTTAGGGCTTTATCAGCTAGGTGATCTTTAGTGGGGTCAGACACGCTACAAATTGCAATTTTGCAAGGAATGTACTAAGTTCTTAGAAACGTTCTTTAAACTGTTCTGCTGAAGACACTAAAAAATAAATGCATTCAAACCAAAAGTAAGAAAAAAACAAAAATTGCTTACTCCTCTGTAATTACGTAAATTGTATGTATTTAAAATAAGAATATATTATTTCTACTTGATGTAGATTAACCAAAAATATATATCACAGAGTTCTTACATGAGTTTGTTGTATTCTGCTGTTTTTATGCTAAGACAATCCGGTGAGCCTGAACTACCAATCAATAAAAGAATTCTGTATAAGAGAAGGGAAAATAATGTGGATAATTTAACAGGAGAATAAAATTTAAATTTATTTAAGAATTTATAAATATGCTTGTGCGAAGTACTAATATCAAGGAAGACTCTTGTTATACATTATTAATGTACTTGTTAAATACATTAATAATGTAAACTCTTGTTATACATTATTAATGTACTTGTTAAATACATTAATAATGTAAACTTTTGTTATACATTATTAATGTATTTTGAATATTGTGTAATATGTAGGCTATGATTTACTTAATTTTAACTCATTTAAATGCCACTAACTACGTTTATTTTGCAGCAATAAACACTTATATTAATTTGGTTTTGGCTATTCGATATAGCCGAAATCAAAGATACATAATTCCACTTCAAGAAAAATATATGTAAATGGGGAATGAGGTAGTATTATATATATACACACACCCATGATGCGGGGGGATTATGTGTTATTTTACCTGCATTGCTTTCTTGACCAATTAAACACTTTCTAATTTTTTTTCTGCATTGAATGAAAGCTGTAATTTAATCATTTCTTGTGTAGTGACGGCAAAAAAAGCTGAAATATTTTTTAATGATAAATTGTGTTGATTTTAACGTTTTTCAACTCTTTTATGTTATTTTTTTTTTAGTTATAATATATATGTGATGTCAATTATCATAAATTCTTAATTGAAATCTTAATTACACATTTTGAACTAAATTATTGTACTTTTTATTATCTTTCAAATGAAATAAAAATAAAAAATCAATAAGGAAAGAAGTAATCCTTCTTTCCTTATTGCAATTATTCTAAGACATTTCTGTTTCTTCAACTGTGACAATGTACGTTCACCCGTCACCAAATGAATGCTTTTTGTACAACAATCTACAGTTCATCCTGTAATGCAACATCCAATGAGTTGAACATATTTTACATTGCATCATCTAATTTTAATTACAGTTAGTTCAAAATTGCAAAAATTCTATTGGGGTTTTAGTTTCTTTAAGACAATAGACTGTTTTTGAAATATTATTTAAATATATTTTGAGTTTATTCTTTTTGGTGTTTTTCCAAGTATATATGAAAACCTGACGTTTTGCTAACTTTTGTTTTGAAATGTCAAATGCATATTTCATAACACTATTTTTTATAATTTAATATATTTTTCTAGATAATGAAGTTTATGCAGCACTATGACCATTGTTTGTTTTCTAAATCCATATTATAGCAACAAAAATCATTTTATTTTAAGTTGATTTTTGCCAAGGAACGCTAATTTAAACAATGTGTTTTTAACACTTTTTCTTTCCTTTCTTAAAGTTATTTTTAAGCTCAAAGACAAATTCTTTCCCGAATTGTGAAAACGCACTCAATGTGGTTCAAATTTGCCAAGCTATATTTAGGATCGGTTGTAGGAGTCGAATTTTCCACATCAATGTCAGGCGAAACAGAAACGCTTTTTCAACAGCTATTTAAACTTGAAATATTACATTCTAAATTGCAGAAATACTATAAATACAATCTGCTTGTAAATAAGTTCCAAAACATTGCATATTTCAATTTTGCTTCAGTTTTAGTTATCTATGAAGGCCCGAAGTTCAAACTGGTGCATTTGGATATCACATGTAAGCTTTTCTACTGTTTAAATTTAAAAACCATTTTTTTGCAGATTTGCTTTTTGAAAAACATTCATTGGTTTCCATCTTGCCTCTTTTAATAGCAGGTAAAAATACCTGGTACTTTTACTACCAGGTATTATGATAGTAAAAGTCGTCGTTCTCATGTCTGGAAGGAGTACGAAGCTTGATTTAACAGAAAACCATCTTGTGAAAAGGACCTATACGCCTCAAATATTCGGAATGATTTAAGTTTTTCAATTGGCAAAGCCAAGCAGTTCAAAAAAGAAGGCAACAGATCAAGTGGTAACTGTGATACTTGGCCATGGTTCAAAATTACGGTGGAATAAGCTTCTATCAACAAAAAGTGCCACAATACTAAGTTGCCGCATACGAAATGTTGAATTTTTTTACATAAACGTCTGTCTCAATTTTTGGTTGCGATTTTATTAATGACTTAAATTCTTTGGTAGTCATATTGTGAACTAGCAAAATCATATTTCAAAAGAAGACTTTCTTAAAAGTACCCCATTTTCTTATTTGTTGTGAATTTCGTAAATATATGAATTCAACCAACATTTATTTAAGTTTTTTTTATTTAAATATAAATTTTCAACTAATTCAGCAAAAGCTCTGCTAGCAATATAAATTACTTCTACTTTTTCAGAGTTATAAACCTTACAGTTTCGATCCTAGAAGAGCTTACAAATCCAGCAATCCATATAAGTAAAGTGGGTAATAGGTTAACGAACACAATCCATTACAAGACTATGTCTGCTATCCAAATTATTCATTAACCATTCATCAATTTACCTTGTGAAATCAATTAATTATTTCTGGAGACCCTAAACATTAAATTAAAGAAAAAGATGCATAATTTCTTAGTAAGTTTATTAAAAAATAATACGTATAGTCTTGCCTATTAATCGGTCTTTTTCATTTTTTTGTTTATGGGGGTATAAATATACTATATTTACTAGGCAAGCAACATAATTCAAGAGAGATAAAAAAAATGAATTTTCGTTGGGTTTGACAACTCTGCCTGCACATTATGTTCCGACAGCTGAGAAGTGTTCGTTAGAATTCGTTTAAGTTCGTAATCCGAATATGTATTCCTTTTCAGAATACAAAAATCTTTAGTGAAAATGTTCGTCGTCCGATTTATTTGCAGTCCGAACTATTCGTTAATCGATCACCCACTGTATAAGCATGGTGATTTGTTTTTTTTTATGACTTCCACACTTGTATATCAACACTAAAGATACATCTAATAAAATGCATCTTCACAAATTGTTTCAGAGCGCACCATTCTAAGGATTTCAATTCCGGGATGAGTCAATGAAGGCATTTTAGAATACCTAGAAAACCTCATACCAGGTGTCAGGATATCTGGTATGAGGTTTTCCTCTTAATAAGCTACATTTTACTGAAAATTCGAAATAATACTAATGCTAAAATGATAGTATACAAGCGATTTTTTATCCCCTGGTATTTTTATTGGCCGTTATTCAATGTTATTTTAGCATAATTATATTCGTAAAAAAATTCTCACTATGTTCAAACAATTATCATCTTAACGCAACAATCTTAGTTGTGTTATCATGGTGATTGTTGGCAATGAGCGGTTACACGGTGCGTCGGCAGGTTGCAGATAATCAAACGCCATTATTTTTTGAGAAGATAGATTCGTAAAAAGTTTCTATCCTCTTCCTGCAACCTTGGTTTCATGTGACTCAACTTCTATCTAAGATAATACTGTGGTTATAATGTCCTTACAGAGCTTCTAGTATGCCTGGCAAACTGATAGATTATAATGCTTTGCCCAGTTACTCAGATAATGCTAGGGGAAACTTTTCATTTCCTAAGATTTAAAAAACTGTTTAAATAGATAAACCTCTGAGGTAGGCCCATTTATAAAAAAATAAGGATATCCAGAGTATATCAACTGTAGGAGTAAAAATAATTCCTTCAGTATTAGAGGTTAAAAAAAACCACAAGAGAGAGGAAACGATCCATATTGTATATCAATGTGATGCCCTTGCCTTTCCTCGATTGCCTACTTCAGGTACACTTAATACTAAAGCATTACACTTCAGCTACATAAAGGAACCTTCTGTCTTCGCAAACATAGTTAATTTGGCTTTGAACCTTAATGCAAAATGCTTTTTTTTTTTTTTTTTTTTTTTTTTTTTTTTTTGCAGAGCTTCTTTGAATGTTGGATCCAATTTAATAAAGAACACAACTATTGACTACCAATATAATATAATTCCTCTTTGTTTTTTAACGCTACATTGCATTCCCAATGCATATTCACACTGTTTTAATTATTCACTTACATTTTAAAACAATTATTATCTATTAAAATTCTTACAAACTATTCGTGTATGTATTTTTTATTCGCATTGTCACTTCCTATCCAAACTGAATTATTTTTATATTTATCCTAGTTAGCAATAGGCTGATATTGATTAATGATCATGTAATAAAAATGATATAAAGTAAATGAGTTATGGAAAATGGATTATATTTTAAAGCAATTGGCGTGTCTTTTTTCATTTATAAATTACCCTATTTTTTTTGACTATTTTGGTAACCAAAATTAATCCCTGAACTTTTAACTATAAAAATCACTATTTAGGATCTTAATATAAATAATTGTAAAATGCGATACATTGAATTTTACATATGCACTTAAAAATTTTAGAATATTTTATATCTATTTCAGTTTTGGTTATAACACAATATTGCAGACATCAACAATCCCTTTTGGTTGTCAATTTTTAAATTTTATAGGAGAAACAAAATGTTTTGTTTTCTCCTTAAGCTATCAGTACACTTGTTGGTATTAACTCTATCTACATCTTCATGAACATCTTTAAGGTTGAACTTCAGCGATTAAAAATTAAAAAATAGTAATGTTTAAATTTGTTACTCTACGATTCTTTTTGCACACATGTACTTAATTTAATTGAGGTCCATAATTTTAAGTTTGTTCTAAGCAGTTACAAATACCACAATCAAAATAGGAATTAAATCCATGTACAACAGCTCATAGGCAATGAGCTGATCATAATTCTGCCTATTTGTTACATACTCCTTTCGAATAAATTTGTGTAGTGGCTTGTAAACATTATGCTTGTGATATTTGGTAACAAATTGTTACTTTAAAAATCTTCATTACTGACCTTTGTAATTTACAAGCCCATCTCCATCCAGGTCTGCTTCTTTAATCATATCCTCCACTTCTTCATCTGTCAGCTTCTCTCCCAGATTGGTCATGACTTGCCGAAGCTCAGCTGGACTGATGAATCCGTCTCCGTTCTTGTCGAATACGCGGAATGCTTCATGGAGTTCTGTCTCGTTGTCAGATTCCTGCACTTTCTTTGACATCATGCTGAGGAATTCATCGAATTCTATTGTACCATTACCTGTAGTAAAATGAAAAATATTTGTTTTCATACCAACTGAAATTTTTGCTTGAAGTATTATTAAACAACATCATAGATAGGATAAAAATTATTATTTAAGATCATTAATTTCAGATAATTTAAAAAAATAGAGATTCATTTAGCCTCATGAATTATTAGAAAGGGTTGAATATAACTTCATACTATTTTGGAAAATTCAGTTCGGTTTTCAAGAGCGAGTTTATAGCCATCGATTACTTCATCGTAATTTAATATATTCTGTATAGTCTCACAAAAATGTGTAGTGAAACTACCAAAATCCTTTTTTGGAAATGATGACTTAAAATACTTAAGAAAGAATTGTAGAATATATGGATCCTGATTATAATACACTTACAGTGAGGAATTAAGTTTAATGCCATGTTATTGTTTTGCTATAAATCGAAAGGTAAGGGCAGAATTTATGTGGTAGGTAAATAAAAATAAAAATATAACTGTCCATAAACATTAAAGAAATATTTGAACTCGAATAAATCCTTTCATACATGAATTTTTTCAAGATAGCCAAATATTTATATTTCTGTTGGGATTCAGCATCTTACTACTATGATGTTGTGTGTAAAAAGTGCTGTCAATGCAATCATCTCATTTCAAATATCATCTCCTTCATTGTAATCATTCATCTCATTCAAGGTAATCCCCTCATTTCAAAGACCATCTCCTTCATTGTAATCATTCATCGCATTCAAGGTAATCATCCCATTTCAAAGACCATCTCCTTCATTGTAATCATTCATCTCATTCTATGTAATCATCTCATTTCAAAGACCATCTCCTTCATTGTAATCATTCATCGCATTCAAGGTAATCATCCCATTTCAAAGACCATCTCCTTCATTGTAATCATTCATCTCATTCTATGTAATCATCTCATTTCAAAGACCATCTCCTTCATTGTAATCATTCATCGCATTCAAGGTAATCATCCCATTTCAAAGACCATCTCCTTCATTGTAATCATTCATCTCATTCAATGTAATCACCTCATTTCAAAGACCATATCCTTCATTGTAATCATTGATCGCATTCAAGGTAATCATCCCATTTCAAAGACCATCTCCTTCATTGTAATCATTCATCTCATTCTATGTAATCATCTCATTTCAAAGACCATCTCCTTCATTGTAATCATTCATCGCATTCAAGGTAATCATCCCATTTCAAAGACCATCTCCTTCATTGTAATCATTCATCTCATTCTATGTAATCATCTCATTTCAAATGTTCTAAACAAGGCCTAGATCTACACAGATCATAGAATATATGAAGGCTATTAAAGATTCTTGTGTGAATGAAAAATAGGCCAGAAATAAAATTTAATTAGAAACAATAAATACATCTTAATTTAACATTATAAAGCCTTTCAATTTAAAGAAAAAAAGTATGTTTACTCGATGGAAAACTTTGTAAAAAGCCTTAGTTATATCTAAAATTTGCCTAATTAAGTATTACTGATATTGATGGTTTGCTTATATGCTTCATTTTTTTTTTGTTTTCTTTTTTATATCTTATGACATCATAAAATATAAAAAGTTATTAGCTGTGTGCTATATAATTAAATTATCTTTCCATGATTGTTTGACACTACTTAAAAAAATTTTAATGTAATGAATCTTCAAACATTAAAAGAAGACTTCATTCAAAAGATTTACATAATTTTGGACTCTAATGAAATTGTCAATCACTCCTTGCTACTTGGCTTCTTCAGGATTTTCTACCCTGAATTTGAAACTGAGGATGACTCTTAAAAATGAATTAGAAATACTTAAATTTAAATGAAAAATAATTTAGCAAACTATACAACATATAAGAGAATCAAATTAGGGTCATTTATTAATTTGAATTCAAATAAAATCATATATAGAATTCAAATTAGGAGCTAGGAACTCCATAAACTGTTATACCATGAACATAACTAAAATTTTGCAGTTCAATATTTAATTTATTGTAACTAGGGACCATATATAATATATTTCAATAAAGTAATTTTTCATCCTTTTATTTTTAAGCATTATTCTCAATAAAGGAAAGATTTTAATGTGAACTAACTGGAATTTCAAGAGCTAGATAAGGAAAAGCATTTATTTAAAAAAAAAATTCAATACTTTCCTCAATCAACCTATATTCCTATGATGAGAAAGCTTATAGGTTTAAGAGTTCTATGTTTATTTTCTTTCTACAAGTTAGGAGTGGATGAAACCAGTTCAAATGCTGATCTCATCATTTAATTGAGAAAGATTTATGTCACTTAATTGAAAAAGATTTAAGTCGTTTAATTGAGAAAGACTTGTCGTTTAACTGAGAAAGACTTGTCGTTTAACTGAGAAAGACTTAAGTCTTTTAATCGAGAAAGACATGTCACTTAATTGAGAAAGACTTAAGTCACTTAAATAAGACAGACTTAAGTCACTTAATTGTGAAAGAATATTTTGTAGTTATAGTTTGAACAAATAACCAGGTCGAAATGTAAAGTCATTATGTAAATTTTTAATCACGAGACATCAATGCACTTAAAAGGGTGACTTTTCGTTTTCTTGTCTAAAGAATAGGTTCCCAAAGTGATCCATAGGTGACCATATGGGGGTCCACGTAGATGTTAAAAGAAAACAGGGGTTCACAAGTTTTAAATGGGGGTCCATGAAAAAATTTTTTTGTTTTTCATAATAAAGAACAGAATTTTTGGCTTGGATTTACCTATTAATTGAGGCAGGTAGCATTATCCACGAGGTAGGTACTCAAAAATATTCGAGATTCAGTTCAAAACACAAAATTGAATAGAACAATAAATAATGGTACAAGTGTACACCACATGTCGAGACTTGCAAAGTGCCGCCCGTGCGCCACCTCATTAAAAGTTTGACTAATTTTTATTGTTGATTTACATTTCAGAGTTCATTGTTGATTTTTTGTCAATTGTTGATTGTTTGTAATAATAAATGTTTATAATTTTGCATAACCACCAAGTATTATTTTAATAAATGGAACACAAGAAAATGTGTTATTTTTTTTTCTTTTTAACACCCTGAATTTAGCGGGATATTTTTTAGGAGTTTCGGATATACTGTAGAAATGCAGTAGCAGGGGATCTACCGAAAATAGTAAAACTTTGAAAGTGGTCCACGAGAAAAAAAAAAAGCTTGAAAATCCATGGAATGGATTGAATATGGAAAAGGAATACGAATTTATTAATTTTCACTCATGAATTTATTAATTTTCACAGAATTTTCTCTGATTATGTTTAATAGATAATTACTAATTGATTTTAGAATAATGCCGTTTCCTATTACGCTCAGCTAAGGCCTGCAATCAAAGGAGCAGAGACAGACTTCTACCCCAGGACTTTATCCTGGGGTCTCTAGACTTCTTGACCAACTGATGCTACTTTCATCTTCATAGTTTGGGTTTCCGGCAGAGGGACTCTTTCGAAAAGTAATTTACAGTCTCTTTATAAGTTAAATACCCCGAAAATTCTAGAACATATAAATTGCAATATTGGTAGACTCTCACAAGTGTATTTCAAGTGTACAAGTGTCATCCGCTTCTTTTATTATTATAGGTTTTTGGCTTTCAACAACCTTGGTCTAAGTCAGATATTTAGGGATAAACAACAACAACAGATTAATGCAGACATACCATAAAATAATATATGGATGTAATAATTTTCCATAATAAATATGATTGAACTATTATGACCTACCACTTTTAATTGCAAATTCTTCTACAAATGTATTTTTGATATATTAATTAAGTGAGATTAAAATATTAGATTGAATATGTCTTAACTTGCTATTAGCTAACTATGTACGTAAATGATATATTTTCCAGAAAAGTAAATAAATAAATAAAATAAATTCTAAATATAAAACTAACAAGAAATTTATTGAATTTTCTCTTAAAGCATTAGTTGATAACTAAACTCTATTTCACCATACCATCTTTTAACTTTCAATTTATATATATAAAAATCTCTCTATTTTTACGTTTAAATGTTGACTACACTGTTTACCAGTTTTGTTTATATGATTAAACTTGAGAATTTAAACTGAAAATTTTCGTTAATAAATCACTTTGTTATTTAAATACCTCTGGGCACCAAATGTGTATATTTAGCATCTTAGTGTCTTGGCATAAGTTCAAAGAAAATAAAAATATTTTTAAAAATAAATTAAAGACTTAACGTAATAAATACCTAAAATTTCTAATTAGAGCAAATAAGAATATGCATAAAATGTTCTTATGTCTGTTTCAAAATATTTTGTCTTAAATAAATTCATATTATTTAAATATATTGATTCAATTTTTGATTTTGATTTTCATTTCTTCTTTACAACTGTATTATACTAAATAACATTTTATTATTTCTTTAGAATAATTATATTCTATATTTACAGTTTACTCAAACTTATTCATTGCATTTATTACCCATAGTAAATTTGTACCAATTTTCATTATTTATGATCAATTTAAATGCTTTTGAAGTGAGATGATTGTTTTAATTGTTTTATTTATTTACTTTCCTTTTAGTCGCCATTTTGTTGTTATATTTAAAATATCTTTCGTTAAATGCACTTTAATTTATATCAAACAATATTTTTTTAATTATTTTAGTCCATAGAAATTAGTAGCTTCAATATACAGTTAAATGGGAGACAATAAATATTAGTAATTTAAAATAATATTCGATTGGTTGGAAATTAATATTTAAATGTATATTCAAGGACGGAAACGTTGATAGCAATTTTTAATATTTTTATTGAACCGGTCCTATAATTTTTTCATGTCGGTAGAGGGGAAATTTTATGAAAAAATCTTCTATTCAGTATGATTTGTGCTGAAAGTATAATTGTTATACGAACAGCAAGTAATAAACTAAACTTATATCCGAAATCGTTTGAAATAAGTATTTTTTTGTAATGACATTTTGGTTATATATATATATATACATATATACATATATATTAAAATTCAAATTAAAAATATGTACCAATATGCCATCTCCAGGATTTCTTTTAAAATTGGTGAGGTAGAATTTTTACTTACACTGAATATCCATGAAAATAAGAAGTGCAAAATTTACTGTAAAATAGCAAATTTTATGGATTTTTTAAGCTTACATTAAAAATGCTACGGTTTTGCACACAAATATAAGTTTACTGAAACTAAGTACTTATAAATTAATAATTTTTATTGATGACATAAATTTTAAAACTCATACGCTAGAAAAAAACTTTCCAAATATGTATTTTTTCAAATTGTTTTAAATTTTAATTTATTTTAATTACAAAATTATTACTAAGCAATTATATTAGCTTATATTAATAGAGGGCTAAATGAGTTTTTTTTTTATTTTTTATTTTTTTGTATATATATGAGATTAGTTATAAAGAAACATCAGAAGAAATTATCAACGGTTTTTTTTATCATTCAGGATAATCTTGAGAATTTTTATTTGTTGAGTTGAATCATATGCTTTAGTTTCTGATTTATTTTTCAGCTGTCCAGATTGACAAAGACTTTGTCAAGTATTCTATTCAAAACTGTCTTGCTCTTGACCTCGGCTTTTCAGTAACTTATTTCATGTTCTAGCAACATTTAAATGACAGAAACTTCCAAACAATTGCTATTATTTTGACCATCGTTTTTCGTTGTTGCTGGTGCGTATGACACTTGGCCATGCCATGCTCGCAAGCTGAAGGCTATACGAAATTAAGTCAGAAAGGTGATTCTTTCGTTTAACTGGAGTACCACGATGTTGAAAGCACGACTTTGCTCTAAACTCCTCCGATAGATAGCACCACCAGAAAATCCCTCCCTGAATTTTGACTTTGATTTGAAAAGGGAGGAAATTTTCTCCAGACCATTACACCCATGGTAACTGCTCAATGACCGAACACAGGTCTGTTAGTTTTACAGTGCAGTAACAAACTGTTTTATGGTTCTAGTATCAGAAGTATTTTCTCTTTTATTTGATGACCAACCAATTTCATTCTTTAAATGTTAGTAACATTTGAGGAGTCCGAATCTGTGAAATTTTATATTGTTTATAGTTTGTTTTTCTCGAAATTCCATAATTTAAATGCTTTAAAAATATCCTTAATTTTTCTTACAAAAACTGCTAAAATTTCTTTTTTTCACTGGGATTATCGCATTAAAATGGACCTATTTAAATTTTCATAAATTGATATATTTACTTTCATAAATTGCTCTTTTGATTAAGTTTGGATTTTATTTAGACTAAAATGTATAAATTAAGCATTCATAGTTTTGTTGTCAATTTCTGGTATTGGTTTTCAGATTCCAGGTATTTGAAATTAACAACAACTTCAAATTTACATTTGACTTTTTCCAAAAATGATGAATAAATTTAGGTGCGTAAAAAGTTATACAGTTGTATGTAAAATTTTTTTATAAATAATTTAGATTTTAAATTTAACTACAGAAAAATTATATAGTAACGTACGTTTTACAGATACCCTGTAATTTAAATTACAACAATGTCAAATGAAATAGTAATTTTTAAAGAATAATTTTATAAATTGCAATTTTAATATTCTTATTTAGCAGGACTAAATTTCGCTTTGAGAAGAATTCTGAATAAAATATTAATTATTTTCCACGCGTCCTCATTGCACATCCGTGAAATTATTCATTCGTCTACAAATTGTCTTCAGGAAGAAATTAATGTATGAGCTGGACATTGAGTAACATATGGCTGCTCCAAATTAAACGCCATAAAATTCCCAGTGATGTATTAAGTTGCGATTGAAAAATGCCTCCAAGAGTAAAATTTATGATCAAATCATGTTCATTAATGAAATTTAAAAAAAATAAGCAGCGTTAAATCTTTTCATAAATATTCATTACATTGCACCAGTTTTCTTGCATCGCTAAAGATGATAGAATAATTTTAAATGATTAATGGTTTAAAAAGTAAAACAAGTTCTCACAAATTACATCTAACATTTTTATTTTTAATTGTTGATGTATATATTTGGTCAAGAATAAGTTCGTTTGGTTTGCAATTGGTTTTTCAAATTATTTCTTTTTTACAGTCTTTGAGATTCAGTATATGAATTATAGCTAAACTGGTTTTACATTTACAGATATTTTGCCTGAAAACGTTTTGCCACCAGGTCTATTTAAATTAATTCAGTATTTTCTGTGTCATTGATATTTTCTGCCATCCATATTTTTATGATATCAAAATTAGATTTCTATCATAACGTGTATTTTATAATATGCATTTTAATTTCTTCATTTTTTTCACATTTTTAAAACTTTAATTTATATAACTTAATAAAAAAATTTCTAATGTTATAAAAACCTTTTTTCATTATTTTGCATTACAGTACCTTTTTTTAAATTTAAGTTTGATGCAACGATAATATAATAAACGTTTTACTGTTTCTTTAACTGTGTTTTTTTTTTTATAAAATCACATTAACGATGGTTTATGAAAAAAAAGTGTTGTGGCACTGAAGAAAACTGACAGCAAATAGCAAATTTTGTTTAACTTTTGTGTAACTTGATTTTAATATTTACATTAAATGTAGAATTATGAATTTTTAATATATATCGTATAATACTTTTAAGCACTTCAAAGCTTTCAAATACTGAATCCTTGCAAATTATAGAGCCTATTTTCTCATGGTTATTTTTCTTTACTTAATAAATAAATATTTTTCAAATGTTCTAAAAATGGGGGACGTTCAGATATATCTGTTAAATAGTGGTAGCATGAGAAAGAAAAATATTTATTAAAAAAAAAGCTGCATATGCGTAATATTCATAACACATATTTGCAAATAATATTTGACATGGTATTTATTTACATCTAAATGCTGATTTACGCTCTTGTTTTAGTCATAATGATCAAGACTTTCTAGATTTAAGACGTATCAATTATTTATATATACTAGAATATTACTTGTTGACAAAGAATCCTATCAACCCTACATTAAGGGGACTGAGACAAATATTTTGCCGTTTTTCAAAATGTCATTTCATTTTACAGACACAAATTAAATACTGAAACCTTTTGAACTTTTTAAAATTTAAGTTGGAATAAATCTAAATCTACAATGTATTTAAAATTCGGTACATTCATATTTCATTCATATTAAATTATCTTCAAGATTAAATGTAAAAATATTTGTTTTAAAATATTAGTCATTAAAAACATCAATAACATGCAAATTTTGAACATTTTTATATCTTTCATGAGTATATATATATTAAAAACCTTGATTATTATATTTTTCTATACTTTATTTTGTTTCTGTGAAGTATGTGTAAAAGAATGAAAAGCACATTTTGGAATATTTTTAGTTATGTATATATAATTGTTATATTTTGCGATTTTATTTTTGAAATGAATTAAATACATTAGAAGTATAAAAAAAAATCAGAAGAATATTTTAATTAACAAGAAAAGTCAAAAATCAAATCCCTGTCTCTTTCAACATCTTATAATTAGTGAATAAATTTATCAGAGCTTCATGAAATAAGTCGAAATTTGGATATAAATTCAAGTAATTCTTTATTCATACATATTTAGTTTTGATTATTAATTATGCTGATCTCAGGAAATGAGTTTTATTTCTTTTTACGATAAAAATTGATATCAGATTATAAGTCTATTCTTTTTTACTTTTCTATTGTATATAATAAAAATGTGAACTCCCCTTCTTTTATGGTATACAGAAAAATAATTTAACAGTTGTAATTATCAACAGTTTGCTGTTTCTAATTTAAATAAAAAAAATTTTGGCTGAGATTGGAATTGTCAATGATAGTTTTTATTTTCTGAAAAAGGTAGGAATGAAAAAGGGCTCAGAAAAGAATCTAATTTTATTTTTTAGAAGAGTAACCAGTGATACATACCATCTTTGTCTACCATATGTACCATATTCCTTAATTCTAACTCTGATGGCCGCTGTCCTAATGATCGCATCACAACTCCTAGTTCTGCTGCAGTAATCATCCCATCTGAGTCTTTGTCGAAAAGAAGGAATGCCTCTTTGAACTCTAGAAATAAAAGTTGTATTTTCAAACTATAAGAAAAAAATCTAAATATTGTTTATTATGTCCATTAATTACACAATATTTTCGCTTATTAGCAGACTTATTTTTATTCCAACTAATTCGAAGAACGCTCAAAGTTCAATCAATGATAAAATATATATATAAGGGTGTAATTGGCCAAGTACTTCGGGAGTGTATATTCTTAATTCTTAATACAGCCACCTATGGCATGAAGGCTATTCCCCAATACCCAACCAAGGATTAAAATATATAAGGGTGTAATTGGCCAAGTACGTCGGAAGTGTATATTCTTAATACAGCCACCTATGGCGTGAAAGCTATTCCCCAATACCCAGCTAAAGCCTACAGGTACTTGAGCTAAGTCAGTCCTCTACCATTGGTCTTCGGGTGTTACGATTTACAGAGGCTGCCCTTTTCCTCCACCCATGAATATGAAGCTTTCAAACTGTACCAGTAAATAATGCACTGACATATGTTGAATTGTATTTCATTAGAAGACATGTTGACAGACAAATTTGGCTTATTCCCACAAGTCATCCCGGGTATCAAGCTGACTGTCCTGGAAGATCAATTGCTATTTATTTCGATAAATATGTTCTGACTACACTTTCCAGTTTCTTCACTGGTCACCTGAAGGGATTTACTTTCGAGAGAGCTCTCTAAATATATCCAAATTGTCCTCAATGCCAAAATGAACAGGCATCACCGGCACATATTCTTGAGTGCCTGCGGTAGTCTCTTGAGGACACACACGTCTCCACCGCTTGTTTTTGATTTTCTGGAAGTGAGTGGACTCATGGATCTCGTCTAGTATATTCCTATACCTGAAAAAATTAGTAAAAACAACAACAAGATATATGGATCACCACAATTATAAATGATGGCATGGGGATAACTTTGAGGCGGATGAACTGGTGATCATAAAAATGAAATAAAACATCATTTTATTAATATATAACAATAAAAAATGAGTTCTTAGAACATAATAAGATCACTTTTTGTGATGACAAAAATAAATACATGCCGATCAGGGTAGATGATGTCCCTACATAGTAAAACTGGGAAAAAATCATCAACTTCTTAGAAAACTCTCTATATTCTGAAGAAAAGGATCGCCCCATTTTTTTAAAAATTATTCAACTAATGCAAAACGAAACTACCTGATAGGGTGCCCTCTCTTGACGTCATGGACACTATTAAAATATTATTTCAACCTCAAAATGTTTTGTTTCCTTGATCTGAAAATTCATTTACTTTTTGCGAGTCTTTTATACTCACCTAAGGCAGATATTGCAGTAATTCAGAACTACCTTAAATTGTTGATGACGGTTATATTCCCCTTCTTGCACAGAAAAAGGACGCAGAACAATAAATAACCTAAAACAAATCTGAAATCTAATTTTCTCCTTTTATACTTTGAAAATTTCAAGATTTCAATGAACATCATGTGTCACCATTATGGCCTTCATTCCAGCTTGTATTGGTGTTAGAAGTACTTACATAGATAGTGGTATAGGCGAGCCTCAAACTGTACCTTGAGGTTAATGGGTTTGGAATACTCGCCCATCATCAAGTGCCTCGTAATTTTGAACCACGGTCAGGTGACGAGCTCACAATTGAAACCTAGTACCCCCGTCTCCACATCTATGCTACACCAGCGGAAGGACTTTAGACGTAACATATTAATGTCCCCAGCCATTTAACTCCAGCAATCCAGTGAAGGAGGAACGTGGTCACTCTCCCAATCACTTCCAGCGACAAATGATGCTTCACTTTGCTGACCTTAACCGAGAAACAGCGTGAAACTACTCAGCCACTGAAGCTCTGGTGCAATGAGTTAGAAGTAGAAAGTCAAAATTTTACTATCACCATCTTATTTGAGCTTTTTATAATCGTAAATTTTACTCACTTTTACCTTGATGAATCCAACACATCTGAATTGTAGCTTAAATTTTATCATTGTTGAGTACGTTGACATGTTTTTATACGAATAAAAAATAATTCTTAACATTTTTGACGCTATTTAATCCCACTTAAACTATCGTATTTTGAACGTAAATTTTTTAAACAACGAAATCTTCTTTAAACTACAAATTTTTTGCATTATTAATACAAATTTTAATTCTATATGTAAACACAAAAATAATGCTTACAAATTTATAAATTTAAAGAATATAATTCTATTTAACCCTGGACGTAGCGTGCAAATACACACACACACACACACACACACACACATATATATATATATATATATATATGTGTGTGTGTGTGTATTAAAGAAAATGTAAATTTTATTGTAAAAAATGTCTATCGAAAAGATTTGTTCCTTTTTAGTTATACTTTATATATTTTTTAATATACTTATATATAATTATTTACTTTATATATTAATATAATGCACATCAATTTTAATAAAATTTTTTATAATATGCATCATTTATTTTATTTGTTTTACTAAATTGTAAATCAAGATAAATTATTCAGGAAATTTTAATAAATCGGATGAAATGAAACATTAATTTAAAATCTGACTTACCTCTGACTCTGATAAAATATCTGAAATATTATTAATGCAACATCGATTAATAAATTTTTGATTTAAAATATTCAAAGGTTATTTTCGTTTTATATTTTACAGTTTTAAAATTGAGTTTAAATATTTATATCACAGAAAATAATAAGTAATTACTATTTTATTAAAGAATAAAATATATTTTTAAGTCTACAACTATTTATGCACTGAGGTGGATTTTATAAAAGGGTTTAATATTTTTTTGCTCTTGAGAGAGTTAATTTTGCCATTACTTACTATTTAGGCTAGATTCTGAACTACTAACATTTATTTCCGTAATTGGAGATGGTCCCCCAAGCTGTATAACTAAAGGTTAAATTACTAATCCTTTATCTGCCAATTCAGAAATTATATATATATATATGTGTGTGTGTGTTTGTGTGTGTGTGTGTGTAATCTTGTATAACCCTTGAAGGTGCTCGGGCTTTTCGAGAACCGTTCGCCATTTTGCATTTTTTTAAAAAAATTTCTGAATTTTTTATGGTCATAAATTCTTAAAATTAAATTCTCTTTAAAATTCTCTTCTCTTCAATCAATTTATTCTAACTTGGTCATTAGATTTTATTCCAATAGTTTCATGATTGAAGATCTTAAATGTCGAGAAGCAGGAAACCATTTTACAGGTGTGGACAAAAGTCTCATACAGCTTATATTCAGGAATTTGATTATATCTCTCTCTTTGAGTAAGATATATCATTTATAATTGTATCCTTGTCTTCACAAGACAACTTCGCTTAAAGTTCCAAAAATGTTTATAGAAAAGGTCATTCTTTCAAAATTGTTTGTGGGTATGCCTATGATTTTGGAGTGTTCATGTAACGGACAATTGCTTTATGTATCCTGATTTTTGTAGACTTGTTTTTTTAAATAAATAAGTGATTTGACTTTAAAAATGTTTTCACCCCCTAGGGGTTGGGTAGTGTGGACTTCATCTCAAGCCTTATCTCCATCGTTTCAAACGAGTTTTAAACGTGTTAAAAATTGAACTAAAATAGATACAATTGTCAAGTAATTCAAATCCAAAATTTTCTGTCCCTAAATATATAAAATTTGCTAAGGTATTTGGCCTGCACTTTTTCTGTTTTCAATATTATCTGCATTTTATGTTTAAACTTCTCAAGATAGGTAATATGTTCATATAAATACATTTCTTTTCGTGCAAAGAATCGGAATATAACTAAAGAGAATCATCTGGGAATTCTAGAATCTATATTTGTAGAATCTTGTATTTATATTATAGAATTCAAGGATTTCTACCTGTATAGAATCTTATATAATCTAATAATATTATGTTTGAGTGCAGACTAATTTTTTCACATTCTCTTAAGAAAAAAATGAGTATAACTTACAAAAATTATTTCCAAACTTCTTTTGTTTTCAATGCGGGTTAAGATATCACATTAATACTCTGAAGGTAGTGAATTCGATATTGAATTCAACTCATGAAACATGAGATAAGTCACATATTACATCTAAAACTTCATTGATTTAACATCTTATATTTTGATGCAGGGAAATGAAGGAGATATTTTACAAGTGACATTACAGCTAATAAATACTGTTGCTTGTATGCCAAAGACCATTGATACCTAATTTGGTGTAAAAATATTCAATTTCCTTAATGAAATAAGTTGAAAATTATTCGATTGCCTTAACTAACCTAATAAGACAAAAAAAAATTAATCTTTTGTATAAGAAATGCAACTTTGCTATTGTGTTTTTTGATACTATACAAAGCAACTAAAAATGCATGCTTTTGACTCATCACTTCAAAAGTATATGATTATATATTAATATATATTATTATTGTTTCATCATGATATTTATGTTATTATTATATTTCTGTATAATTTTTTGGTTCCGGCATCAACCATAAGCTTATCCCTGGCATCATATAGAGTACAAACTCTTTTGCTTTTACATTTAACTACTATAATAAACATTTCTAATTTTATCAAGTAAAATTATTTAGGGAATAAATGTACTACATTGTAAAATATATGAAAATCTATTTTAAACTGAGATAAGTTCAAATATTTAGTGTCTGTAACGTCATGTAAACATGTTCTACCTGCAATTGTATTAATTAAAATTTTTCTCTCATCTTTCACACAATCAAACTATGGTAAACGTTTCAAGAAATGAAAATAAATTACTTTAACAGAAACAAGCTTTTACTTTTGTAGAATTGAATCTGAAGTTTATCATACAAGCAAGACTATGTTTAAATGGTGATCTAATAAGCGATTGATTTATTAAACTATAATTTAATTATAGTATATTTTTATTAGAAAAGTTGTAACATTTCAATTATCATATATTATTGATTGTATTGTTGACTACGGGAAAAGGTTGCAATCTTTTTACAACTAGATTGTTTTGATACATGGATATTTATATAAAAAGTCACAAAATTTTTATACTTTATTAATTGTAATTTAAATACAATATATAATTTTTATAAAAAAAAGAATATAATTTTTGATTAATGAATTAAGCTCATTTTTAATTTTAGAATATGATATATTTATTTAAAAATTATAACTAAAACAATCATTATTTACCGCAAACGATGAATTATTTTTTTATACAATGAAATATACAGGATGCCCACTAAAGTCCCTTGTCATCCTCTTATTTTCGAAACGTCTGCTACTATTTTTATAAACGTGGTGTCAAGATATAGTAAATCGGATATGCGCTACAAAATGAGACCACTCACAGTGCCACCTGGTGGCAAAACGGTGGATTTAACTTTCGTACTTCGAAAATGGTATGATATGGGGGAAGAAGTGAATTGCAAAGTTATAGAGCATTACCAATTTAATACAAAAATACATCTCTTTGACATGGATGAAAAAAACAGAATGGTTAAAACAAGCATTTTTATTTTCGTAATTTCCTACACTGTGACAGCACGAAATAAGAACAGAAGGAGAAAATATTATCTTTTGGGCTAAACACGACACCACAATGTTGCATAATGGTATCGCTTGCAATTCTTAGTCTAATGGACTGCGGTTCAAGCCCCGAGAACTGCATTCTTGTACTGATATCAACATCATTTCATAACAACTTGCACTTAATGTTTGAAATCGTAACAGCAGACAAATACTCAAGAAACGTCACACCTACTCAATTTAGATCACTAGTATACAAGAGTCATCTTGTTGGGTTTCTATCATGTTTAATGTCATATTCATGGAGCGACTTACCAAAGGTGTGATGTGTGATTGTTTTACTGTATGGTGAATGGGGACGAAAGACATGATCAGCAGCAAGGTTGTATTGGGAATATTTCCCTGCAGGCCTGCATCCTTTTTATCAAAACATGTTTTCTGTTGTAAAACTTTTAAGGAAGACAAGCTGCGTGACTACTAAATCTCGATCTGGCAGACCAGGAAAGGTTCTAAGGAGTTCAATCAGATGATGTACTAGCATATGCTCCCGTATTCGCGAAATGCAGTACAAGACACATCAATAAACACCATGGCCTCTCAAAAATTGGAATTGGAAAATCCTATAAGAATCGATTGCTTACTTTTACCTACCAACGAATCAGCAGGTTTTACTGGACGGAAATGTCGATCGACACTATTTATGGGTAAATTTCATTATGTGCCAAGAATGAAGTCCAGACAACATTCTTGGCACATGCAGTGTAGATAGACGAATCTTGATTTTCATGGACTGTTATGTACAATGGGCAACACATCAGTTACTGGAAGCTGGAAAATCCTAGATGTTTTACCGATGTTCGACATCAAGTGCTGTTTGATATTAACGTTTGGTACGAAATTTACAGTAACAAGTTGATCGATCTAATATTTTACGATGGCTTTTTAACAGGTACACGGTATTCACAATTTCTGCAGAACGTATGACTTATTCTGGGGAGAATCTGTTGGTGTTTAATGTTAGGAATGTATGGTTTTAAGGAGGGTAATCTGCTCTGTTCCTGCTTTAAAATCACGAAGACTCCACCCGGTTGCTTTTATCTAACTGGTAGAGCCCAACTCAGGGCTAGGTACAGTAAAGCATGCTGGTGGAACAACATGAAAGAGTACCTGCTCAAAAGACATCTCCAGTGAAACAGTACCTCGTCACGAAATTCCGGAACCCAATAATTGAATATGATAGTTTCGAAAAATGCTCACCAACTTTGCCTGATCTTAACTTTTTTCTGTGGGGATACCTAAAACAGCAGGTATTTGCAACCCCTCCACAAGCATTGCAGGACTCAAAACAACCCATTACATATGCTTGTGACAACTCGTCACCCTCTATGCTAGAACGCAATGTGAAATTCAAATGAGGATACAAATGTGAGTTGCTGCTGTCGATGCGAAGTTTGAATATATTAAATAAAGGTACATAAGAAGAAAACAGTTATAAATAATTGTTTTCTTCTTCCTTTGATCATTTATCACCTTCCCAGAGAAAGGAATCACGAAAACACAAATCTACGTTTTAACCATCCTATTCTTTACACACACACATGGCAATGAGGTTTCTTTTCGTACTAAATCGATAACCTTCTGCAACTTTGTAATTTTTTTTACCTATATCTCGTAACATTTTCGCGATAGGAAAGCTAACTCTGCAGTTTTCCACCAAGTGACATAGTATGTGATTTTATTCGGTAGCGCACATCCGATTTACTATACCTAGATACAACATTTATAAAAATAACAGCAGCAGTTCCAAAATTAAAAGGGTAACAAGGAATTTAAGTAGGCATCCTGTATACATGCGTACATACACGTAAAATGTGAGCACTTATAAGCTGTTTTTTTAATCTAATGACAAAATTTTTTTATGTTATATGTAATAAAGGGAAATTTAAATTATTATAAACTTCTTGATAATTTGATTTTTAGATGCAATAAATTATTTCCTTCATTATGATTTTATTAAACTTTATAATTTTTTAATTAAATGTTTTTGTCTTGACATTAAAAATTAGAACTAAAATAAAAAAACTGAGATAAAACTTTAATTTTATAAAATATTTTAACTTTGTTAAATTTATTAAAAAACTTATTATACAATAGGTCATTTCTAATGATTCTGAGTACAACCAAAGAAGAGTTTCTTTAAACAGAACTTGGAACTTTGTCAAAATATCTAGGCAAAACAAAAAAGGGGTAATCTTTCTTTAGAAAAGTTTTTTTTTTTTTTTTTTGAAATGTATAAAAAAATAGCCTGTAATTTTAAATACAAAACATGACTTCTATAAAAAGGGGGAATAACAGTTTATAAAAATTCTAAGAACTTTTTCATGCTTCGTGAAATGATGCATTTTTTGTTAACACATTTTTGCAAGGAATAAACGACGAAAAATTAATATTATAATTAAAATATGCAAATTTAATTTAAATACATGATTGTATATCCCACAGATATTTTGAGTACTAAAAATGACGGACAATAATTCATTTCAATTCTTTTTCTGATGTGCATTTGATAACATCTTAGAGGGTTGGCTGCCATATACGTGGTTTATAATTGATAGTTAACATGTTTGACAGTTTGAAGTCTATTCCAAGGTTGACATTCCAACATTCGGAACGTTATTCCTTAACGCATATTTTTTACACTAAAACAAACAATTAGCTTATCACATTGATGCAGTAATAATAATATTTTTTTAAATTAGATTATCTCTCTACTAATGTCAGAATTTTAGAAATTCAGCCTGTTTTAGCTTTTTTAAATTTTTTAATTTCAGTATCCAATTTCTTTTTTGAATAGGAAATAAGAACCCGATTAAGGGCTATCTATGCTTATAATATTTAATTACATTAATTAAATAATTAGCAAGTTAATTATGCTTATATATTCCTCGTTTGATTTTGAAGATCAGTCGCTTTTTTATAGTAATATGTAAGTAGATGCATCAAAGATTTCTGTGTAAAAAAATAGTTCTTATAGTATATACCTATAAAAACTAGTTCCTGTCGTATATACCTATAAAAACTAGTTCCTATAGTATATACCTATAAAAACTAGTTCCTATAGTATGTACCTATAAAAATAGCTCCTATATTATATATCTATATAAAATATGTAAATATGTCAGGAGACTATAACTTTAATGACAATCAAAATGGAAATGACTGAGAGTTAATTTACTCATATGACTACATACTTAAATAACAAAATGCGGAATTCCCCAAAAGCTTTAAAACATCTTCTGTTCACCCAATAGTTGCTCGTAAATAGACTTGCAAAATAATATAGTATATACCATTAAGAAAATAATTCTTATCATAGCTGCTACTTTGTTGGTTTTTCCATTCCTTGGTTGCAACAATGTTAAAATAGTACACCACTGCTTAATTTGTGGTATGATAAGTGTAAATTAGTCAGTTTGATATAAAATTAACATGCTTCTACGAAATCAGCGGTATGATTGAGATTACGTTGCACTTTTCCATTTCTTATTTACACACATCGGCCAATGTGAATTAAGAACTAAAGATTAACGTTTTCTTGAATTACCTTTACGATATCAGGCATTGGCTATTAAGCTTTCTAGATTTTGTAAACTGGCTGTTAGAGAAGATTGACGTTGGACACATAATCCCACATGTTATCTATGGGCTTAAAACCCAAGTTTTATGGTGGTTAGAGAGGGTGTTACAAGTCAGATTAAATCCATTTTGAACACTTTGGATCTGATATACAGTTGCTTCATCTTCCTTGAAGCATCCTAGTAAATATAAAACATAGTACGGCACATCTATTTTAACTGTATATCTAGGTACCTCATAGCTGTTAGTCTACCCTCGAGAAACACTGCCATTGAAATACTTCTATGCCAGTAAAACATGACCCATATCATGATACTCGTTACTTTTTCACTGCGAGTAAATAAGAAGTATATATCATAATACTCGTTACTTATTCTCAGCGAATAAATAAGAAGTAAGTATATATCATGATACTTCTTGCCTTATTCAATGCGAATAAGGAAAGACAGATTCATGTCTTCGCAGAATTCTCGCTAAATTCAACGTTTTTTATAAAGTGCATCTTGAGTCATCCGATCATATTACCCGTTTCCACTACTAAAATGTTCAATTTCATGTTTTCTGACGCAAATGCAAACAAATTTTTGTATAATTAACAGAAATTAGTGTTTTTTTTTACAGGCATATGGGTATGTATTAGTATACTCTGCAATTTTGTGCTCATGGTTCAAGCTAAAACTTGTAGGGAAGAGTCTTAGTTGATGATTTTTTCATTTCAAATATAGTAGAGTCCTATTCCACCATGCAATTCATCATAAATAATTCCGTCATGTTTTTCGAAAACTATGCTCGAGCCGTGGTAACGTCTTCTTAATGTGAATTGTGGATTCCGATTTCAATTTTCGAACACCTTTGATTTGGCTGAGATTTTGAGTGCCCAGTGTCTTCAAATTCGATGCCTCTAAACGGGCATTAAACGTAAGTGATTTTTAAAAAACAAAGCTCTGTCTTTTTTCCCATTTTAATTCGTTCATCGGGAAATGTACTCTTACACTTTCTTATGTGCTAGCATTCTATGATTTGTAACTCATACCATAAAAAACTGTCCATCTTTTTTCATCCATTTAAGCCAAAATCTCAAAGATTTCTAATTTACTGGTCAGTGTATGCATATGAGAATTTAAAATAAATCTCTTAGAGATTTATTAGAACTGTATGTCCGATAGTTTTTTTCAAAGAGTCTTTCAGTGGTCATAAGATGTAATTTTTGGTCCAGAGAAAAAGAGGAAAATTTTACGGTTTTAATCCACCAAATTTGGATTAAACATGGAGCACAACTGAAAATGAAAGATTTACCTGCACAAGTAAATATGTGAAAATTAAGCTACAAACAATACTCACTCTCTCCTTCATCATAATCATAAAAATATGTTTTCTTGTTTCAAAATAATTGTACATACCTTGTGATATACAAAAATACCCGATTTCTTATAGCTATCTTTGAAATATCCTTAATAAATAAATATTTTTCAATATAAAGCAGTTTCATTTTTTATAAATAATTTTTTAAATTGAAAAAATGTAGAAAAATAAATGTTTGTTTGATACTTTGAACTGCAGTTAAAAACTTAGTTTGATAAAAATTAAATTAATTGTTAAAAATTTAATTTGATAACTATGTTTTAACAAAAGTATTAAGCAATATTTTTTTTTCTTTTTCCGGGTGTTTTTTATTATAAAATGCATAGGATGTGACTAAATCTCTTAATCCAAAAAAAGTAAGAAATTTCGGATAGATTGTGAGATATTTAATCGGGAAGAAAATTATTTTGGAATTAAATACAATACGAACAGATAAGGAATTCCTTATAAAGCTGTAAATCATTTTGGGTAAAGTAACTATACGAATTCCTATATACATCAAATAAAATCACGAAGAAGTTAAATGTTTCAGATATCAATCAACAAAATTTTTAAAAAATGGAGAGAATATTTTCATGAAAGATAACTAGCCCCATATTCCTTAAATAAAAAAATTAATGGAAAAATAATGTAGTTTTTTAGTCAAAATATTATATGGAATATTCTATAAGCTACCAAAGAATAACGACTTTATAAATAAATGATGCATATATTACGCCATGGTCGTAAAAGTCAGTGGTTTAGTAATTTTAAACCACGACAAACTATATCAACTTAACTTCCATGTATGTCGATTCTATTCTATTAATCAAAGTTATTTAATAAAAGTCTTCTCTAGAAACTTAAAATGTGTTTTGAAATGAAAAAAGAAACGTATCTTTCTGAAATGTGTTCAAAAACTAAATAAATAAAAATATGTCAGAAAAATTGAAAACAAAACGGTGGGGATATTACGTTTGTGCGGCGAAAACTTGAAATTTCTCCAAAGATTAATACAGAACCGAGTAACTTACATTAGCTAAAATAATGTATTACATTTATATTAATAGACTGTAGAATATGTTTATATAAAATACTAAATAAGTGCTATAATATCAAAGAAAAATATCAAGATAAAAAATATTACATGCTTTTTATGTGAAATGCTCTTTTGAATGTTTATTAAAAAGATAAGGATGCTTTTAGGAGAATAAGTTTTCATTAATATAGCTATGGGAATCATTTAATAATGATTCCAAATTTATTCCTTTGATACATGTCCAGCATATAATATTTTGATAAATCTCCAAATCAAATCTCTTTTATTTGGAAATATTTTCCACAATCAGCCCCAAAAGCTGTAAAATTATTTACTAAACTAGTCAATAAGAAATGAATCAAGAAATTGTAAGAACTCGCTTATTGCTCGACGATCATTTTTTTTCCTTGCACACTATGACACCTACAGTTTCAAGTAGATTCTGAACTGCTACAAGCATTCCTGACTTAAGTGGAAATCGAACTCACGAAATGTGAGTGAGTCTGAAGAACAGACAAACTGTTGTATTATAAGTCATTATTTGTTATTTCTACTACGAACTCGTTCGGACGGTTATTTCTCTCGGAAGTGCTTTTACGCAAGAAAAAATTAACTGCAAATTGCTGAGTGCTTAAATTTTCCTGGGAAGTATTTTAAATATTTCAAAATACAGACAAATAATCATCTTTGCTGCTATGGTATACAATAGGGACATTTTCATATATAATAGTTTCTTTAATGTTCGAAATGCTAAAGAATAACTTTATATATAAAATTTAAATACTCAACCTCAAACAATTAGCATACATAACGGTTTTACTGAGTGCTATATTTTTAGGAATATTTGGACAAAATCGAATGTTTATTTTCATTCTCTTTATTTTCTTGATCTTTAGAAATTCCAAAATTTAATTTGAAATTCTGACTGAAGATCTTTCAGTAATAATTTAAAATGATTTCTTTTGATGATGAAGACCATTTGCAAAATAAAAATGACTTCGTTTCTTTGAGATTCACAAAAAATAATTAAATTACTTTAAGCAAATTTTGTATAGAGCTACATATTTCTTTATAAGGATTATAATGAATAAACACAAAATGTTCTGTAAATTGGTGTTTCCATAACATTTTTTATCAGGGCTTTATTTTATGATTAAAAATTGCTAGATTTAATACTCGAGATCATGTATTTAAATACTCTGGAAGTCAAATTTTTTCTAGAGACCATTAAAAATGTAACTTTCTTGATCAATTTATTAAGACATACAGTTTTTACGACTGCAACAGATATAGATAAACATAGCTAACCATTTCGTAACTTTTAAATCAGAATCAAGAGATGAAGTCAACACTTGAACTGGTCTTCTCACCTCCAATTCACACACGAAGGGAAAAACATTTCTCCCAATGGAACATTTTGGTCTACTCACCTCCAATTCACACACTAAGAGAAAAACATTTCTCCCAACGGAACATTGTGGTCTACTCACCTCCAATTCACACACTAAAAGAAAAACATTTCTTCCAACAGAACATTTTGGTCTACTCACCTCCAATGCACACACTAAGAGAAAAACATTTCTCCCAACGGAACATTGTGGTCTACTCACCTCCAATTCACACACTAAAAGAAAAACATTTCTTCCAACAGAACATTTTGGTCTACTCACCTCCAATGCACACACTAAGAGAGAAAACATTTCTCCCAACGGAACATTGTGGTCTACTCACCTCCAATTCACACACTAAAAGAAAAACATTTCTTCCAACAGAACATTTTGGTCTACTCACCTCCAATGCACACACTAAGAGAAAAACATTTCTCCCAACGGAACATTGTGGTCTACTCACCTCCAATTCACACACTAAAAGAAAAACATTTCTTCCAACAGAACATTTTGGTCTACTCACCTCCAATTCACACACTAAGAGAAAAACATTTCTCCCAACGGAACATTGTGATCTACTCACCTCCAATTCACACACTAAAAGAAAAACATTTCTTCCAACAGAACATTTTGGTCTACTCACCTCCAATGCACACACTAAGGAAAAAACATTTCCCCAAACGGAACATTTTATATGCATAATTCCTTTCATCACGATGGTTTATAATAAACTTAGTTATGTATCTTGCCTTTTTCTGAATACGATTGTGGTGCTTTCACAACCAGATATCTTGACTTCAAGAAACAATTTGAAAAAAAAATGAAATTTTGTATTTTAAAGACAAAGAAGTATCTCTGTGAATTCAGTTATGAATAAAATTGTTGAGATATGTTCATTGCAAATCATTTAAAATATTTCACAAAATATATGCTATTATTTTTATAAGTAAAAATAAAATATTAAATGAATTTCAGATTTCTTTGGGTGGGAATCATGCGGTTTCTTGCATTCGGGGTGTAGTGTAGCAGACTTCCTTGATGTGTACCTTGGGCAACTCTAAATCTGCCATTGTCTTCTGTTCACTATATCCAGCAAAAAAGATTTTCTTCTCTTCAAGACAGCGAATGGAAATACTTGGGCTTGTCTTCTTGATAATCAGACTCGAATGCAGCTTTCACTTCTCCTTAGAGATTAAGGAGTGACATTTTTCAGAATCATTACTAGTTATGATTATCTTCAAGCTCATCTATTCAGGATAGGACTTGCCGATTCTCCGTATTTGTCCTCTCTACAATACTGAGCCTATGACTGGAGAAAGCATTTTTGGTTGCCCCTCCCTTCTTAAATGTCCATGGTTCTGCAGCAGTTGGGATCTTTTCTCGTTCTGGTGTTCTCCGTATTGTATTGGATTGTAAGACGCCTTATATATATGTGTGTGGTGGGCGTTGGTGAGAATTGGTGGTTGGATAAAGAACGTTACTGGTTGGTTAGAGAACGCTGGTGGGCGTAATTAAAAAAATTTTAAATCCTGGTAAATTTCAAAAAATTATTTTTTTTAATCTGCAAAATTTTTAATCTTTTCACGAAAAATTAAACAAAAGGCACCATTTAGTATTTAAGCAAAGTACAATTTAAACAATGTGCCAAAAATAAAAACCAAATACCAAGATGTTTTTCCCAAAAATGTTTTTTTAATTTCTTTTAAATATAAAAATTGGATCAAAACCACATAACTGCAAATATTCATAGATGAAATTAATTTTCAAATTATAAATATATATATATTTTGCTTAGATTATTTCCCTTTGCTTTTACGAAATCAATCGATATATTTCAAGATTTAGATAAAAAATTTAAAAATTATTGGCATTTGATTAAAGATCGGAAAATTTTTAATATAAGCTTATGAATCCAAAGGAATAGTATGTTTCTTACGAAGTATCAAAAATAATATAGCGTAGTATGTTTCTTACGAAGTATCAAAAATAATATAGCGTAGATAAGATTATTTTATTTGCTCAAAATTTTACTTTAAATCTAATATATACCTATCAAATTTTTTGAGTGCAAAAATTTACTAAAAAATGATAAATAATGGGAAAGATTCTAAAGTTAGTTAGTGCAAAAGATTGATTGATGATAATTTTGTCGGTTAAAATGAACATGCATAATGGTCACAAATTACCGACGGCAAAAAACAGCCAAATACAGCTAAATTTTGTTTCATTAAAAAAAAGGTACAATTGCATTATATTTACGCAATTGATCGTAGATGCGATTGCTAAATAGTTTCTTCCAGATATAAATATTGGTTTTTAAATAAGTCTTATCAATAAGTGATAACTATTTAGTTCATAAAAGATAATAAAAAATGTTTGTATTATTTTTTAGTAGTTTCTAAAGTTATTATTTTTTTTAATCAGGAAAATTTTTAATCTTTTGACGAAAAATCAAACAAAAGACATCATTCAGTATTTAAACAAAGTCCATTTTAAACATTGTGCTAAAAACAAAAAGCAAATACCAAATTGCTTTTTGTTTTTAGCACAACCCTTTCAAACAATGCAAGATGCATGCAATTGGAATATTTACGAAAATGATTTACGTCTTTTTCTTCTTTCCCATTACGGGGATTATCGTTCGGGGTACAATGAAAAGCAGCGAAAGGATTTTTTTAACTGTATTATTTATGTGGTGCAAATTTAAATTCCAAATTGAATATTTCAGAGATTTTGATTTTCAAAAGTATTTATACGTGGTCTACAATAATTTTTAGTTCACGTTAAAATAATTTTTTATTTTATTTGCATTCATGGGAATTATTTTCCTTTATACCAGATGTTTTGTTATTACTTCTTGTAAATTATGCTAACACTACGTGTTTATGTCCTAATGATATAAAGTTTCACATTAAACTTTACATTCTGTAAAAGGACTTATTGTAAAAAGGATTTCATATGGTCAAATTTATAAATTTTTGCATTAATTAGAAACACATTAGGTTATAATATGTATGTAAAGTTTTGCTGAATGATAAAAATACTATCTCTGAAACATTAATTACCTAAAAAACACTGTATAATTCTCTTTAGCTAATACATAGAAAGATACAAATTAAAAAAAAAAAACAACTTTAGAATTTGTTTTTAAATCTTTTTTATTATATGAATTTTTTATGATATCATATTCCGGGGAATTTTTATGAACTTACTTTTACTAAATCGAGAAATAATCTTGTGTCACATAATTGTGAGCTAAGAAAATCATGGAAACAGAAATTTATCAATAATGGATACAAATGTGGTATTTTATGAGACCATATAAATAATGTCGGTTAAAATTACAATAATTTTTGGCATACATTAAACTGAGACTTGAACTAATATTATAGATTCCTTTTTTTTCAAGCAAAAATATTTTTTACATGCATATTTATTTAAAAAGAAACAGGCTTATGTAATAGATAATTCACACACACACACACCAATTTAATAGTCAGCAATACGCTAACACAATTTAATTTCGAAATTGTGAATCCTTAATTCATACAAATAATTTCAACTAAATCTTTGATTTAAAAATATCAGTACCTGAAAGAATCATCACTAAATTAAAACTTACCAGCCACTTGTTCCTCTGTAAGACCGTAATCCACCTGAAAAAGTAAAATCAAACTTTTAGATATTTGCTGACTTTTGCAATCAATTAAAAACTTTTTTAACAATTATTTACATAAATGCTGCATTTACATCACACACACACACACACACACACACACACACACACACACACACACAAATATATATATATATATATATATATATATATATATATATATTGG
Organism: Latrodectus elegans; assembly: GCA_030067965.1. Lineage (NCBI taxonomy): Eukaryota > Metazoa > Arthropoda > Arachnida > Araneae > Theridiidae > Latrodectus > Latrodectus elegans. Next base: position 66,747,424 of record CM057812.1, on the reverse strand, counting down.
TAAATTACAAAATAATGCTCATCAAATACAAATCACAAACTTCAACCTATTCTTCATTTATAAATTTAAATTTTGATGTGATCAGAAACACAATCGGAATGAGATAATTTAAAATACGATACTTGAAAACATTTGCAAAACATTTTTATAAATATTTTGCACATTTTACAAAATATATATTAGCATTTCTTATTTAATATATTTCATAAAATTCTAAACATTTATACTCACTTGAAATAAAATTGCAAAACATTTTTCTATTTGTGTTGTTAAATTTACCATTTTCGTCGTTTTTTTAGAAACAGTGCAATAAAAGTAAAATTTGTTTTGCAAGTGTCTTCAGAATTCGTGGAAATAATTTTAAAACAGGTTTAAAAAACCAAAAAAAGAGAACAGAAATACTTTGCAATTGAAATAACAGATAATAAATGGATAATTTATATTTTATGAAAAAGACAGAGTGTAATAAACAATAAGGCAAACTTTCTACAACTTGAATTCATTTTATTGTTCTGTATGTAAAAAAAATAATAATAATTTATCTTTCATATTCCTTAATCTCCTAACATCAGATGATGATTTAATCACACGCATAAACAAATGTTTATTATTTATTTCTATATCATATCCGATATTGATTACATTCTTTTTGCTTTAAAATTTGTTAATTCAATGCAATACAGATTTTTGACCAGATAGTGTAATTTAACCAACTATATTTGTTCGTTTTTTTATAAGTTTGGGTTTAAGATACCCGTACATGTTAAAAACGTCAATTTTGACCAAACATGATAAATTTTTCTATTCTTTCGTTAAATAAGGAGTTTAATTAGCTTTCCAAAACAGGTTTGTTTTTTTCTCTACGTTAATTAGATTCCGAGATATGAAGGATTTCGCAAAGATTGGGAATCCAGAAGTAGACATTTAAAGCACCGGAAGTGGACATTTAAAAGGCCAGAATGATGTTAAAAATTAGTATAAACTGTGCATAATTTTCAGATATAAATTTAGTAAGCTTTTAAGATACATAAAATTATTATTAGCGGAAATCAATCAGCAAATCAAATAAAAAATTAATCAGCAAATATGAGAATTAGAATTGGTTTTTGCTTATAATTTGCACACTTCAAAAATGATAATTCAAAATGTTTTCATAATATCACTATGAAATTTGTGTGATGTGAGCGTAATCTGTATATTGTTTTCTAGAGAATGTACTAAAATAATTTTAGTCACTTAAATATTTCCCAAATTAAGGCCTGTTATTCGAATAATGGTATAGAAAATTTGCTAAAATTGTAGTATAAATATTCAACAGGCCCAAATTTTTTAATTTTTTAACAAAACTTTAAATGTTAGTGCATGTTCTAGATAACAACATATATATTATTTGGTATTAATTTTTTATATATGTTTAATAGTTTTTAATATAGCATTTTTTAAGATTTTTTTAAAAAAAACTTAAAGTTGTATACATATTTAACATTTCTGAAAAATAATAGTGCCAAATATCAAACATTAGAAGCTTTAATGTTTTTTAAAACTAAATAATAAAATATGGTTACAATGTACAGGCAGTATATTTCAAAAAAATTTCACCGAACGTGTTCCAGTACCCTAAGGATGAATTTCAATCAGATATAATTACAAGTTTCCTTCATATTAAAGATATCTAAAAATACCTAACACATATTGGAGCTTAATAACTTAAAATAATAGAGACAAATTTAAATTTAATTATATTTATGGTTAGATAGATTCACTAAAAAGTTTATGGTTCTTTTGAACTTCTAACTGTGAAGATGGTAGTCAATTTCAATCTAAATATAGGCACTGGCTGTGGCTGATAACTACTACATTTTAGTTCTGGATTTAAGGTTATCAACATTTGACATTTTCTTTCTCTAAGCAATATCCTTAGAATCCTCCAAAGGAAAAATTTGCATCTGGTGATCTGTATGCTCAAGAAATTAGGCCTAATCTTTCTGTCAAATAGTCTACGTAAATGATAAAGAAAGATTGGAGAAAATACTGTCTATAACTAATAACACACAAAGCTTATATTTGCAACAAACCTGTTTCTGGCAGAAGAAATTCCTTTACTGTAGCTCATTAAAAAATACAACTCATTTTATGACTAAATGCAATGAGTTTTGACACTTTGTAATGGACAGTGACCAAATGCTGATAGTTATTTTATTTTAGGCCCTTTATTTTAGGAAATTATAAACATCAAAATGTATCAATCATTTCATTGATATCCTAAATAATAAAAACATTTGCACAGTTTATAAAACTATTTCAGAACTTAATTATGTCATAAAAGTCTTACAAAAATTAGTCACTCGATTTATTAACTAAATGTAATGAGAGGAATTTCTTTTACCAGCATTTAGCAATATTTCCTATATCATATAGTGCCTGTATGAAGAAACAATGATAGAGCTCCTTAGAAATATACTTAAAAATATTTGGATTTAAAATTATTTGCAAATGGTCCTCGTTTTTTATTAAATGTTTATCTTTTGTTTTACATATACATTCTTTCCCAATTGGTTCAGAATCATTTGAAATTGTATTTAAATGCATGGAAAAATGAAAAAAACAAAGTTAAATTTTATTTTTAACTTAAACGCAATCTTAGAATTTATAATTTCCAATTTTTTAAAATAAGTTCCGTAACATTAAAAATTTTAAATAGTAACTTCACAGATAATAAATTCAGTAGTGCATATATTAAAAACATCTGCTTTTGTGTTATATGTTAATTTTTACCTTTCCATACGATAAAACTAAGTTTATATCCTTTGTTAAAGAGATTACCAATACTTCTTCCGAATATCCTTAAAAAGTTTCTCCACGTGTCTCCTTACGAACGCGTTTGAATTTAATTTTGCCTTAAATAACTTAAAATATCGTTCTAGGTAAAGTAATTATAAAAATTACAGAGATAATTAGGATAATGATTAATTCAAAGATAAGAGAAAAATTAGAAATGTGCATTGGCAAAAATTTAATTATCTGAATTTATAAGCAGAGCCCGAAAATTAAATGGTTATTACAACAAAAAAATATAAATGACCAATTTTGAAAATATCGATACATTTTTAAATGTGATTGAAATTAATATGCAGTATATCAAATTATTGCTTATACATTTTTCTAAATTGTAATGTATAGATATTGATTGGTTATATATTGTGCATTAAACTAAACTCATTGAGATTAACAACCTAAATAGCTGAACGGAATACAATATACTAATGTTAGCAAATCAGCAGTTTAATTTGTACCGAAATGAGACACTGGATCTAAATGCCTTATACATCATGAAAATGTTTTAGGCATATGCATAGGTTGAAAAGTTGATTTTTGACGACATTAATTATTTTTGTGTCGACATCTATTTTATTTGTGTATATCTTGTTCTCAGAACTTTCCAGTCTCCAAAATAGTTTCCTGTTTTATTCTGCGTGAAATAAATTGATAACTGTAAGTATGAGGCCATTATTTGGCTTATACATCCAGAAAGAAGTGGCAACATCGTCCAATTGCAAGCCAAACTATCACTTTAAAAGCTATTTTTGCATAACTTTGTTTTTCACAAAATCTGTTGACACGATATCTCCAGTAACAATGAAGACATTTGTATGAAACCATGAGCTTTAAGTTCTATAATCTGCAAAATAAAGCAAAAGTGATTATGTAATGTAAGTGAAAAAGTTCTTCATCTTACAGCTATTTATAAAGTGAATATTCTCTTTATAAATATTTGTAATATGAAGAACTTTTTCATTTACAGCTATTTGTAAAGGGAATATTCACTAAAATTTTATAAAATATCCTATTGCTGAATATTTTTTAACCATATTTTCTTTATCGCTCAATATTTTTCTCAGATTTTGCTTTATTTTAAAGAGCATTGTAACATAAACTTTATGTCCAAAAATTAAGTTAAGATTGATGATGCCTTAAAATCTTTTGTGGGGTGTTAGCCATTTTTTGTTAAAATTTCACTAAAATTTGCCAGAAAATAACCAATTTCACATAGTATATGTAATTGGTATATTACACTAAGCCAATTTCACATAGCATATGCTTGCATAGTATATGTAATTTCACATTGTATAGTATATGTAAACCATAATATATAGTATATGTAGTATATGTAAACCACCAATTGCCAGTATAGTATATGTAGTTGAAATTTTGTCTAATTTATGCTTTTACATCATAATTTATCTAAAAACAAGATAAAAGAAAATTTTAATTAATTTTTTAAAAAACGTTGACTGGTACATAGGTGAATACCTTAATACCGAAAATTCTTTCTTTATTTTCTTAATTTAGAGTTTTTTTAATATGTGCATGTGTGGATTTTTTATTCATTATTTATTAAAAAAAAGGCAGAAACACAAAAAATACATTCAAAGCAAAGGAATAAACTATTTCGGAAAATGAAATGACGGATTGCTTATATTACGTTAAGCAATTCCTAATTTCGATTTTCATATATAATATTCCATTATATTATTATAAGATATTATTATTATTATTATTGTTATTAAAATATGTATTACAATGTTTTAACAAAAGAAGATATATTTAACATTTTTAGTTAAAATAAACATGGAAGAATTTTGAATGGCCTTTAAATTATGTAAATTTTTAAAGAAGAAAAATGATGTACTCACCATTTTTCATTCCAAAATATGGCAACTAGTCAAAAAATGACAGAATGCAAACGATAAATTACTATTGTACTCTGTAAAATGTATAAATTTTAAACGTTTTCGTCTGCTTTATAAATTCGAATTATTGATATGGAATAGTAGAAACAGGATAGAGGTGTCTCAGACGATAAAATTCACTGTCTTGCGAATGTCAAAGAAACAGATACATCCTGAGATGATGGAAACTGTTTGACGCTTCCTTTCTTTCTCATACAGAGAAACATTAGGTGCATCCAACTTCTCGCGACTTGGCTATTTTCAGTCGTTTTTTTAGAATAGAGCGCTGTTTCCATCTTCTTTTCCACCCCAAGTCATCCTGTATCACGTCACAGTATTAAGTAAACTGCAGTCAACGATGGTTTTTTTCTTGACGAGATTCATTATGAGCTTTCTTCTTTATCTTCTCTTTCTCCTTCACTGTTTACTCGTTTCTAAGAAGATTTCTCTGGTTTTAGTTCCTTTATTTTTACTGGAGATGGGTGCTCTTAAGCATAAGAGTATTTTAAATTGGCAAAATGCTAATGTAAATGCTCAGATTTTTAGATTAGTTTGTAAGTAATGTCGAACCCTATGAAATCTCCTTTTCTATCAAAAATTATAGTTCTTGGATTGTGGCTTTAAAGTTAAATTGTTGGCAGAGTACATTCCTGATTTAGTCTTTTTTACTTAACAGCAAATATATTTTTTCACAACGGCAGGCATTAGGGTGACGAACCCTTTGCCATAACAAGACCAGAAACTGCTACTCATTTGTCCTTACCCAACGGGCATCTGTGAACCAAGTCACGGAGGCAAGTAGCGTTGCCAGCATCATACCACCACAAACCCGTTTATAGGGTGCGTCACATTCATATATCGTCACAGAAGAAAAGAGAGAGATACACAGAGAGAATAAAGAAAGTAACATCCATGCTCAAACCGGGATCCGATCCCGGGACCCACAACTCAGGAGTCAAGAGCGCTAACCACTCAGCCATCGGTCAGCACAGCAATTATAATTGTTAATACAATAACGATCCATTTAATTTCCACAAAAAAAGTAAAGGAATTCGATTTGTCACAATTTTAATCCGATATTCAGGAGTATTTGGGCTTCCATATTTATATCACCTCAGAGCTACTATATTGACAAGAAAATCAACAAAAGTATCGTAAGGGGCTATGGGCAAAAATTAAAAGCATCTGAAACACATCCAGAGGTAGAGTCATATAAATCTTAATTCCAACTATTGAAGCCATTTCACATTAACTGAGGCGGCTGATATTTAGACCAATTTCTCTATCTAAATTTCTACGACATACTTCAAACTTATGCTTGCCATCCGAAATTTATCCATTTAGAAGATGTTATGAATTTTTATCAAAAATTTAAAAAAGCAACTTGAACATAGGCTCCTACGTTGGTCGAATGAAGTTCATCCATTTAAATACACACTTGTTTATTTTTCCATCTTGTAAACAAGAATACGACGTCATCAGAACTCAAACTGAATCTAAATCCAACATTATGACCAATTGAATTCAGCTGAACAGCTATTGCAATCTTCGACATTTACCATGTATATGGTTTAAGATTCTTTCATGGCCATTGCTTCTATCTTGACTTTAAGTGCCACAATAGCATTAGTTTTGATTTCTAATCACTCGTAGTTGTAACTAGAAAAAAAAACATGATTCGTTTGGTTTCTCACACAATTGTCGCCTTTCATTCAAGAGAGGTAATTAGTTCCGGATTTACAGGACTTACTTGAATCTAGAATAATATATAAACATCCATCCACAACCATTCAAATGGTATCTCGATTAGCTCAACAATATAACGAAAGCACTCTGCTGTCTGTTGTTTATTCTCTTATGATACTAGTCACACATGGTACTTCATAGCAAATATTTAAAAATACAAGCAATACATAATTGCCATTAGTAATGGTGTCATTTATAATTCTAAGGTATTCCATAAGTATGCTCTAAGCATCTTCTTTAATGAAATATTTAAATCACTAGCAGAGACATCAAATTTAGCCTTCTAGTTATTTGAATCATTTAAAATTATATTTAGATAATTTAAAATTAGAAATAGGGCTATGGTAGCATAGTGGTTAGAGCATCGGCTTTCCATCCGGAAGAGCTGGGTTCGATTCTCAATGCCGCCAAAGACCAATCAAGTACATGCGATATACGTGCTCACTAAATCTGTAGAATCGAAAAGTCCTGTGGTCGGTAGTTAATCAGTTACCATGGGTGTAATGTTCTGGAGAAAATTTCCTCTCTCTCTAGATCAATATCAAAATTGAAGGAATGGCAGAATCACACATTACCTTATTCATTTTAGCAGCATGACCTCTATTAATCAGTAATTTTACTGAATGTGAAAAAAGCTACTCAAAGGCTTCTGAAATAGCTTTACTCCTTTCCAGAAAGTCGCCAAAAAACCGATAGTTTCATTTCCAGGAATACCATTATGAACTGGAATCCAGTGGAAAGAAGCAGATCTTTCAAGATCTCTCCACTGCAAAGTGCAGAAATTATCTGCATATTGCATATTTGAAAAATATTGGTGAGCTCAAATACAGGCAGCCAAAATAATGCACAAATGAAAGAAGACTGCTGGACAGACGGCTGCTTTAATGCGATGTAAATAGCCCCATTTTAACTATATTAATATGAGATAAACCCCCAATGGGAGCTTAACAAAAGGAAAGATCACAATAAACTCCAGATCCCGCACAGTCTTCATCATCAAACAGGAATCCATCTGTAAAGACATGTAACCATGAATCTTTAAGATACCTAATTTTAACAATAGATACTGTAATTGCACAAATCATTGTTCACTTATATGACTCTTACAAACATTCATATCAAGCTCCAAATAAATTAAGAGCTCACCAAAATTTAGAGTGCAAGTAGGTCCACGAAGAACTTATGAACTTTGATGAAGGTCAAGATCAGTAGCCATAGAACAATCATATCGTATGAACCCATTTTGAATTTTAAGGTTTCTCTGTGCATTAACATAATAATCTCTCCACAAAGTATTATTTGACAGCTGTTTCAGCTTTTGAAAGAGAAAGACTGTATCTCTGCCAATAATTCTTCTAACTTATTGGGTGTGAATCGAAAACTGCGTTTCCAGAGTGAAAGTTGTCTTTTTACCTGTTATAATACAAATAGCTTCGTTCCGGATGACTTAAAGTTTCTGAATGGAACCAAAAACCAGAGATATCAAAGCTTCATTTCAGTAAATAAAAATGGGTTGAATCACGAGCTTGATGTTGACATTCAAACTAACATGACTGCAAGCCTTTTTGAAACCAGCTGCTTAAGAACAGTAAGTCTTTTAACATTTTTTCAAAAATGCATTCAACGTGTCTGTTCTCATACAACTTAGAATTAAGAACGCAGCAAAAATATTTTGGGTTTTCAGTTTTTTTGAAGTTCTATACCGTGAACTATGAGATTAGGTACAAAAGGAAGCCTGTTTAAAGTGAAAAACTCGCAAGTGGTTTTAGATAGATTAATTTTCGTGGGATTATTAGAACACCAGATTCTAATTTTCTCAAGGACCCTCTCCAGTGTTGTATTGGGTTTGTCCTGGGTATTTTTTCCTTTGCTAGCTCACATTGCCAATTCATCAGCAAACAGAACCGTTTTGATTTCAGATATATTCTCAAAGGCGTCAGTCAGATCATTAATAAAGACATCAAACAATATAGGTCTGATGACAGCACCTTGAGGAAGTCCCGATTGCATTTGTTGGTAATAAAAGTAAGCATTTCCATATTTCAAGTATATTTCTTTGATACACAAAGACATTAACTTAGAAACCAACTTGGATAGCCAGACCTTGCAAGTTCCAGCAAGTTCTGGCTCCAGCTATCTTCCATTGTGTACTGGAAAGACTCCTAATTGTAAACAAAGATTGAAAAGTCTGAGCAAAAAAGTACTATCCACAGCATGAAACTGCTGGACAAAAGTTAGCTAAAACACATCTATGCAAGTTTACCCTTGATAATTTGACTGAGATAAGCCACTTGTTGGGCAGTGGATTGAAAACATCTGAAGTCAGACTGAGAATTTCATGAAAGATCGTGGCTCTCCATAAAACATGTCAGTCTTGCAACAATCATTCGCTCCATTGTTTCTGCAAGTATACCAGTAAAGGCTGTAGGTCTGTAACTGTCGAACTGATCAGAAGGCTTAACCTGCTCATGCCAAGGGATCGCAACAACTTTTTTCCTAATAGTGAGAATATTCGAATGCCATCTTCTATTTATCAACTTCAGAAACACAGACTGGCATTTGGCCCAAACTTTTTTATAAATTCTGGGTGCATGCAATCTTAACCAGGACTTTTCTTCTATCACACAATCAAAAAATAATAAGTAATATGGATTGAAAATAATATCTGTACTAAACTACTTAAAATGATAATGAAAATTTTTCACTAAACAAATATTTGAAAAAAATAACAGAAGTATTCTCAATATTAATTTTTTTTCCAAATTTATATATATTTTTAGTTAGGTGGCATTTGAATAAATTATTTAAAATAAGTAAAATTTTAATTAGATTTCTATATTTATAATAAGGTGCTTTCTGCATTCAATGTAATTTATACGGCTAATTAAATGAAAATATTTTTATTGCGTGAAAACACAAATAATGAATTATAGTTCCAACAAAGAGACTAAACAATATAGTGAATGTTTTCGTAGAAGGTTCAAATGTTCGAGGAGAATATACACATGTTGGCTGCTTATAATAACCATTTTGTTAGATCTATATATTATTGTGCACGTATCTTTAATTCTGTGTTATGTTATTCTTTTAATAAAAGTTTTATGAAGTTAAGAGAGAGATAATAAACAATATATTTTATTCGATGTTTTATTTTCTTTATTTCACAGCTGCCTTATCAAGAATCACAAAATAGATAATGATGAACTAATCTCCTTTGATATCAGGATCTTGAAATCGGGTTTAAGGATGTTTTACTGTGGAGAAACCAGCTAACATTCTTGACGCCATATTCTGTTATTGTTATGTAATTCTCGGCTACTAGTTCAGCACTAACAGGAGTAAAAGAAACTCATGGCACCTTATATAAAGGAGCACAAAGTTAAATAATTAGATAAATTAGATGAAAAATTCGATAGATTTTCTTACCAAATTAAAAACTGAATTTCCTTTATTAAGATACACTAACAATGTATCATATGAGTAGAAAGGAAGTAATTACTTTCTTTCAGTTCCTGAATCAGTTTCTTTTTCTTCCAAGAGAGAAATGATAATTTCATCCGCGTTGAATTAATCTCCTCTCGTCTTACTTTCCTTAACGTTACAATGAATTCTTTATTACTTGGTCGGACGTAACTTCAAACGTATTAATGATTTCCTCAGTATAAGTAAAGTTAAGCATTTTGCACTTGTTTAGGGATTCTTGAATTTTACAAAAGAAATCATTTTTGCTATTTAGCAGTAAAATTATAGAGCTGAAAAAATTATGATAGGTTCATTACTCAAGCATTCAATATTTCTCCTCCATTTTTATTTAATGGTTATATCTATTAAAAATAAGATAATTTACTGAGATAAATAATTTCATTCATAAAATATTCCGAATTCAAAGTTTACGATTATCGAAATCTTTAGTTTCAAAAGGAAAACAAAATTTTTCAACATCTTATTTTTTTTATTAAATTTATAACTATTTGTTTCATCCTAAAACAGCTGCATTCATTTAATAACAACATATGTGACACTTTAAATGTCAAGAAACATGAAAACATTGGTGCATATGAATCAATTCCATCAAATTTACTGAAATTCTATGAATACATACTCTTTCCGTACACCAAATTCATATTTGCGCTTATACGTGATATAGATACATAGAGAGAAATGCTGTAACTCGCATTACCATACCATAATTTTTGTACCACGTTCAAATGATAGACATATTAGATGTCCACTTGAGAATCTGGCTAAGGCAGTTTGAGATTTTCGGTCACATTTTATTTCCAGAAGAATTCCAGGAGGTGTTCCACATTACCATAAGTGCGTGGTGGGAATTTGCCAGAAAGAATGAAGTCTAGATTTTTCATTAGAGTAAAGTTCCTGGTATGTAAGTAATGAACCAGTGGGGGTATTTTCCTCACTGCCCTCTTTGGACAGTTGATCTGCTGTCTCATTGCCACTAATATTTACATAGGATGGAATCCATTAGAGATGTATACTAACTGGTGATAATGCATAAATCCCACTAAACTGGGTAAATGTGCTAAATTATTGACAGTTTATCACTTTTTCCAGTAAATGCATATCACTATAGATCTTGGCCCACACGTGTTGTGGTGCTACAGACTTTAGTTTAGCTTATTTAAATAATAACTTACAAGTAAATATATATACACTCACTTCCAAAAGTTAAGCACGAAGATTAAAAATGCAAAAATATCAAGAAATACTGCTTTGATTGTCACAAAATTCGAAAGGAAAGTAGCATATATATTTATGCATAAAATAAAATCAATAATTATATGCAGAATTGAAAACAATGTTAAATTTTTGTAAGTTCTCAGGTAATGACATACTAGAGATTTAAGCAAAATTATGTATAAGTTGAAAATAAACAGCATAAAATAATAAAAGGACATTAATAGGGTATGTGATCTCCCCATTAGGTGATCAACCACCGCAGAATTAAGCAATAGCCATTCTTCTTGTAGAGCAATTTCAAGCTCAAAAAGAGTGACTGGAGGTGAGAAACATGAAGATACATACGTAACTGTGTGAGGAGACTCCGGACTGTACCTTAAGGTTACGTAACTGTACGTACTAGGTGTTGGGGAGACGGGTGGCCATCTCCCCAACACTAGTGCGTGAAGATACACACAAAATAGAACACTAAAGATTTTCAATGTGATTAACGTAGGGCGAATATGCTGGGTATGCCATACGTGCAATTCCTTCACTCTCTAGGTAGTCATCGATGATGTCAGCTCTATGGGGACGTGCGTCATCGTCCATTATAACAAATATAGGGTTAACTGCTGCAGCATACAATCTCACAATGAGTTCTAGGACTTCATCTCGATACCGGACAGCCATCACAGAACTTCGTTTAAAGATGTGCAAGTCGGTGCGGTATCCTAATACCCACGCCATAATTCTCTTGGCACACCATAATTCTTCCACCACACCCTGCCCACACCATCATGTTTCCACCTCGGAATGCCTGATGTTCGGTGATGTTTTGGGGCTTATTGCATGTCTCTTGTTCACGCCATATCCTTATACGCTTGTCATCTGGCTCCAGAGCAAATCTTGACTCATCAGTAAACATGACATTGCCCCAATCAGACACAGTCCAATTGACATGCTCCCGGCACTACTTTAATCGTGCTCTTCTTGATTGGGCAAATAGACGAACACAAATTCGATGTACCCGGGAGTACAGTCCACTCAAATGTAATCTTCGGCGTACAGTAGCTGCAGATATCACTTTACCAATGGACACTGTAACCATATATGCTACATGTGTGGAGGTCGCTCTGCGATTCCGCTTGGCTAAAATTGCAATACTTCGATCTTCCGTGGGGTTTGTAACTCTTGGGCGACCGGCAACAGGCCTTTGAACAACTGTCTGTGTGGGTTGGAATTGTTTCCATAATCATGAAATTATAGAATGATGAATACCGAAAAAAAGAGCAACATCTGAGATCTACTGTCCTGCTTCAATGGGCCCTACAGCACGTCAGGGCTCAGAATGTTCCATTCGTTTTTTGGAAGTCATAGTAAACACGTATGTCTTGAAAACAAATTGTACGAAAGTTTTAAACACCTTCTATCAGCACTTACAATCAATTTCTGTAACCCTTCATAAAGCTGGTATCTTATAAGACTCTTTTTGCATATTTCTTGACATGAAAGCGCGATTGGCCGTTACCTAGCATATTTGCATACTTCCATCTACCTTGGCAGTGATTTGCATCTTCTTCAATTGTGATTGGCTTCTGGAAAATAGCATGTTCATCTCCGTGTTTAGCTTTTAAAAATGAGTGTATAAATAAATATCTATCTTAGTACATAGGTGTAGTTTGTTTTGGCATGAAATTATTTTTTATTAATTCTAAAAATCTAAATTATTTTCTTGTTTCATGTCTTTTTATGAACAAAATAAAAAATGTATAAATGCTAGTTAATATTTACTTTAAAATTCTGTTCTGTTTGGATAAAAATAAAGTATTTACACAAATTACAAACTAATCTGTATTTTACTTTTAATAATTTTGATCTTTTTGTTTTTTCCACACTTTTTATGCCAAATATACAAGTTATGCTGTAATGTAATACATCTATCTTGAGTACAAAAAAGCCATTGTTACTTAAATTTTTAGATTGAAATATTATTGTAAGGTTTATTCTAATCCATCTCATGTTGAATTTAAAATTCTTAAAAACAAAAAGCTATGATTTCTTGTAAATATTTATTTTTCGAATTAAAATATCATTTTTTTACATAATAAGCAGAATTTATCACCTTTCACGTCACGAGTTGGGGTGATATATATTTATTGGAAAAAGTGATAAATTTCAATAATTTATCACATTTATTGAGCTTAGAAGGAATCACCAGTTATTATACAAAATTACCGATTAATCACTTTGATCGTTACACATATAGAACAGAAGGAAGGTAAATTTTTTTTTTATATGAAATGGAAGATATATTGTATTTAACATACAATATATCTTCCATTTCATATAAAACATAGTGTCTATTAATAATGCTATATATATCAAACAAATATTTATTTTTGCTTCATTTGCATTGTAATTTGCAAAAACTGAAAAGACTGAACAATTATGAAATTAGTGGTTGTCCATTTTGCCATGGAAATATCCTTCCACTTTATCTTACTCACTCCATACATATATATATTCGTAAGAAAATATAAGAGCCCACCAATGTCTGAGTAGTTAGCGTACCTGATATTTGAGCAGTTGTTCCCGGGTTTGAATACTGGTAGATGTAACTTTCTCACATTGTTTCTCTGTCCTTTTTTCTGATATGGTGTATGAATATAGCCCACACTATAAACGGGCTTGTGGCAGTATGGCATGGGTACTGCTACTGGCCTCTGTGACTTGGTTTACAGGTGCCCGCTGGGTATCGAAAGATGAGTAGCAGTTCCTGGCCCTGTTGGGGTGAAGGGTTAGTCACGCAAGCGCCCTCCATAATGAAAATATATTTTGCAGAATTTGGTGATTAATATATTCTAAAAGGGAAGTCAAAATTAATGACATCATACAAATGTAAAAAGTGTTGTTCTTTAATTAGCCTATGGGTTGCTATGAATGGGTTTGGGGTGGTATGGTATGGGTAATGCTATTCACCTCGGTGACTTGGTTCACAGGTGCCCACTGGATAACGACAAATGAGTAGCAGTTTCCGGCCTTGTTGTGCCGAAGGGTTAGTCACCCAGTGCCCGCTGTTATTAAAAAATTATATAAAAGATCGTATTGGTTGAGTTCTGCCAAAGGATTATTTTAATATAAATTAAAGGTAAACAACAGTTATGCCACAAATCTTAAAGTATACATTGAGAATACCAAATATCTATACAAAACTCCTATACCAATAGAAGAGCTCAAGTAGAAATAATATTTAAAAAAAATCTTCATACACTGAGATGTAAAAATCTACTTTATACACTACTGGCCATTAAAATTGCTACACCAGGAAGAAATGAAGATAAGAAAATGATATTTATTGGACAAATATATTATACTAGAAATAACAAGTAATTAAATTTTCAAAAAATTTGGCTGGATAGATCCTGAGAAATAAGTACCCAAAACAACCACCGCTGGCAGTAATAACAGCAGTTATACGGCTGGGCATTGAGTCAAACAGAGATTGGATTGCATGTTCAGGTACAGATGCCCATGCAGCTTCAACACGATGCCACAGTTCATCAATCGTAATGACTGGCGTTTGGTGAGGAGCCAGTCGCTCGGCAACCATTGAGCAGACGTTTTCTATTGGTGAAAGATCCGGAGAACGTGCTGGACAGGGCAACAGCCGAACATGTTCCGTATCAAGGAAGGTCCGTACAATACCGGCAACATGAGGTCGGGCATTATCCTCCTGAAACGTAGGGTTTCGCAGGGCTTGAATAAAGGGTAGTGCCACGGGTCGTAACACACCAGAAATGTAACGTGCACTGTTCAAAGCACCGTCAATGCGAACAAGAAATGACCGAGACACCTCTTCTTCGCATTGGCACCCCATACCATCACGCCAGGTGATGGGCCAGTATGACGATGACGAATGCACGCTGCCAGTGTGCGTTCACCACGATGCCGCCAAACACGGATGCGACCATCATGATGCTGTACACAGAACCTGGATTCATCTGAAAAGATGACGTCTCGCCATTCGTGCGCCCAGGTTCGTCGTTGATCACACCATTGAAGACGCTCTTGTCTATGACGCAGCGTCAAGGGAAGCCGCAGCCATGGTCTCCGAGCTGAGAGTCCATGCTGCTGTAAATGTCGTCGAACTGTTCGTGCAGGCACTTGTTGTCTTCCAAACGACCCCGTTTCTTGACTCATGGCTTGTGACATGGTTGCACGATCCATTACGGCCATGCAGATAATATGCATGTCTTCTCGGGTGCTAGTGATAGGTGGCCGTTGATATCCCGCATGGCGTTCCGTATTACCGTCTAGAACCCATCGATTCCATATTCTACTAACAGTCATTGGATCTCGACCGACGCGAGCAGCAATACAGCGATAAAATAAACCGCAATCCCGGTAAGCTACAATTCGACCTTTATCAAAGTCAGAAACGTGCTGCTACGCATTTCTCCTTCTTACACGAGACATCACAACAACTTTTCACCAGTCAACAACTTCGTTCAAATGCAATTTGTGTATGTGGAACCGGCTGAACAATTCATCATTTAAACACAATGTAAGTGTCGCTACTGGAGCCTGCTTTGTCTGAATGCGCTGAAAAGCTAATCATTTGCATATCACAGCACCTTCTTCCTTTCGTATAAATTTCACGTCTGTAGCATGTCGCCTTCTTGGTGTAGCAATTTTAATGGCCAGTAGTGTATATAGCCGAATAAGTGTTATTCGTTCTTTGTGAATCTTTACATAGACATTTTTAATTGTAATCTTTTTATGTTCCTCCTTTATTCATTGATTCATTTAAATTTTTCAATTGAATCAAATTTGTGTAGTGATAATACTTTTTTTCCAACGGTGGGCACTTGGGTGATGAACCATATACCACAACAAGGCCAGTAACTGATACTCATTTATCGTTACCCAGCGGGCACCTGTGAACCAAGTCACGGAGCGAGTAGCATTGAACGCGCTATACCACCACAAACTCGTTTATAGGATGTGCCTCATGCATACATCATCACAAAAGGAAAGACAAAGAAACACAGAGAGAACGGAGAAAGAACGTAATATCCATGCCCGAACCGGGATTCGAATTCGGAACCCACAGCTCAGGAGTCAGAAACGCTAACCGTAGTGATATTATATTTATCTCTTATATTTTTATTTCATTTTCATCAACACTTGAATAATCCTTTTTCAAAGTTAATATTATTTATATAACTATCTTTGAAACTTTCAAAAATAAGGGCCGAGAGTTTTACAACTGTTCTATTCATAGTAGGAATTCCCGAAATCAAACAATTACCACGGTTAAAAATTTTAGAAAATTTAGGAGTGTTACGACTCCAACCATGGGATATTAAATATTAATACATCCAAATGATCGCAACAGTCTCCTCTACAAGATTCAGTTCGGTTCCAGACATTTCTAGTCTTCTAAAATGTCCTGATCAGCCCCCCCCCCTTTTTTTTAAGAATTCAAATTTTTGTGTTTTTTGGTCGGATTTTAGAAAATTGAGGAGTGCTACGACTTAAACCATGGGATGTCAAATATTAATGATTTAATTTCAATTTGAAAAAAGAAGAAAACTACTACTCAGATTAAGAAATAGCATGACAAAAACTTATGCCTCCAGTGATCTCCTTAAAACCACTCTCAGATAATGTTTACAAAGCAGTTTGTAGCTGACTTATCACTCTCGTTCTTTTTTCACCATTTCCATAAGAAAAACAACCGCTTTCTGACGTTCGATGCGTCATAAAAATGTAAAAAAAGAAAAAAAAATGAATGTGAAAAAAAAAAATTCGGCGTTTTTCTCCTTTTTTTCTTTCTCTGGAAATTTCCTCCGACGGATCTTCATCAAGTCCAGACAGTTTTGCCCAATGTTTGTTTTCTCAGCAATAAGCTGTTATGGTCATATTTTTAGCCCGCCCGTCGGTGGACGGTAACCTTAGATGTCTTTATGAAAGGGCTTTTTTTGGGCCGTGGGCATGTGGACCACTTAAAAGCAAAGTATGACGTCAGCAGAGCTCTCTTTGAGCCTTCCAGATGGCTTGTGGCAAAATAGTTCCAATGA
Organism: Latrodectus elegans; assembly: GCA_030067965.1. Taxonomy (NCBI): domain Eukaryota; kingdom Metazoa; phylum Arthropoda; class Arachnida; order Araneae; family Theridiidae; genus Latrodectus; species Latrodectus elegans. The sequence continues at coordinate 66,730,185 of CM057812.1, read as the reverse complement.
ATTCCTTTTCTTAATAACAGAACTAACGTTGTAGGAAAGAAGCCTTGTTGCACGCCGTTTCGCTTTCAGGAAAAGGCTTTCACTTAATTCAATTGAAAGTTAATATCTGATTGGAATACACTTTTTAGAATTTGTGCGGATTATTCATTAAAATGGTATGTATTTTTATTTCTTTACATAAGCCTCAGAAAAATTCATCTTCATAGAGCAACATCAATAAATGCTATAAAATTAAAAAAGCCTTTTTTCTAGCTACTGTGATATATATTTCTACCGCATAAATTGGATATAAATAATAATTATTTATAAATAATAACTACTATTAAACTTAATCATAACCATTTTTATTATTATCATCATCTTCAGACATTAAAACACAATTTTTTTATTAAAATTAATTTCATTTGTTATGATTTTTGGGAATTCTAAACTGTGTTCACCTAAATACTATTATATTTTCAGTATATATATATATATATATACATATATATATATATACCTCACTCTTCATGACAGAAAAATAAAGATATATATTAGTCTTTGTAAAAATATGATTACAAACAACTGTTATTCCATCATTATCGTCATTATTATCTTCTATATATGCATATAGCATAAGAAACAAAATATAAATTTTTTATACAAAGAAATGAATATGAAATTATGAACACTGTAGTTTTTAATATTATCTTCTCCAAATCCTAAAAATCTCATATTTTATTACAACTGTTATGTTTTGATGCCATGTTGATGCAATTGAATAAATGTTTTCGCTGTATTTTGTATTTTTACTTGATAAGTAAAGATTTTATGTCAAAAATTACAAGTTCCAAAAAGTATATATTCATCTATATTAAAATTAATTTATGTATTCAAATTTCCTGTTTGTTTTGAAAGCATCTATATTTGTTATAAAATAGAATTTTAATTAAAAACATTGATAAATCTTTTAAGTGATTAAATGTTTTATCAACAAAAAATCATATTTGTTTCATCAATTCAGTGATAATTTTTTACCTTCTTATTAGCAGCACTGTTATATATATATCTTCATTATCACTCATACATTATTATATTTATACCCCTTGATTAAACTACTATTATGTCATGCGGTTATGCTCCTTATAATTGAAGCATGGTTACTTTTACGAGTGGTCAAGTAATCGACCTTCTTCTCATACTAAATGGAATAAAAACATTTATAAAATAAAATAAACCTTCTACAATAAATAGCTTTATATTTCTAAAGTATGAAAAAACGCATTCAAAAAAGAAAGAGTGATTATTTATTTGGCGTGAAAAATTTTCTGTGATGGAAGAGTTTCCTTAAAAATATTTTTCATCTTTAATTTCACCTAAAACATGAATTTTTTAATGTTTTATAAAATTTCTCGGGCCAAAAATTTGCATTAAAATAATTAAAAAAATACATTTTATAAATGGGAATTTTACTGTTATACTGTGGGATTGCTAGATAAATCGTCATAATGAAATTTTTGTTATACTGATTTTTTCTGAAAAACTATTTGTAATCTAAAATGCTGTTTTTCGTGTGTGATCCCGGTTGGAATATTTCTCACAATAAACAGATTAATACTTACATAAATTATGATTGAATATACATGTAAATATGCAAAAATATTTAAAATACTGAAAAAAAACTTTACAAAAACTTTTTAAGTGGGTGTTTTCCTTACCTGAAATTTTCTGTAAACAAAAATTTTTAATTTCTTTGAAAAATTCTTGAGCAAAATTCTGTTCGTAATTTGAAGTTATTAATATGCAATTTGTTGCTTTAGTCATTCTAATGTTGCGCAACTAACTTATGATACATGTAAAAATTGTCAATAAAAGATGTATTAAGTAGAATTTGAAAATTCTAAACATTTAAGATGATTTTATACAGAACAATTTTCAACACACGTGGGCTCTCCGCGTTTTCAATAAAATTCTATTCACGTAGAAGATCAGGTTTCAATACCGTTCCAGAGAATTAAAATACACTTCCGTTATTTGATATCTATATAATTTTGATAAAGCACTTTTGCAAAAATTTTTTGTGCAGTTCACTGAATGGTATTTAAGTTTTTGCTTAGCTTGTTTATGTTATTTTTTAATACGATAGCTAGCAAAACTGGGAGATACAATTTAAAGTGAACTTTGAACCATTACACAATTCCAAGTAGGTGAGATTCGAACCTATGAACGGTTGAACCAAACCGAACAGTTGTAATCATTAGGTTTCCAGTTCAATGTTATATACTGAAGAAAGTTACGCTTCAGTCCGCGAATTTCACTTCATAACTTTTTGAAAATGGAATTCATAACTTTTTGAATAAAATTTGCAAGTAAGAATTATCAGATGATTAAGTTATTGAGAAAAATAATAAATGGAAATGAAAAATATTTATCAAATAAAAAACGAGAAAAAAGCATAATCTACTTCAGCAATCGTCTACGGTACAAGCATTATGATTAACTAAGAGGGTTGAGATACTTTTTTTAAAAGAACTAAAGAGAAATGATTTGCTATTTCCAAAAAATTGAAAACTGTTTTTTAAAGATATGGTTTTGAAACCGAAAAAAAATAATTACTTTGCCTTATTGTTCATCAATAAAATGATATTATTTTCAAGCATGAATTTTGTTTTCATGTGTTTCTTAAATACTACATCATGAACTTTCTGAAACATTAGTTTATTTATAAAGACAAGCATCACTTAATTCATTACGACAACATTTAATTGATGGAACTTCCACTGCTGTAAAAAATAAAACCATTTTTGCTTGAAATGATGTTGATAAGAACGATATCTATGTCATTTTGATATTTAGGCATCACTTTATTCATTATGACAACATTTAACGAAAATAAATTTTGAACATTATATTCATGAAATTTATTTTTTCTGGCTAAAAATGTTGTGCTACACGTGGTATCTATAAAGGGAAGCAAACCTCGTGGAAAGATGTAATTTATTTTAATATTTGTGTCAGTAACTTTCACCTAATTTTGAAATATATATTTAAAAACCTACTGCATGAATACTTGAAACATTTATTATCTAGTAAATTCATTTTCCATTATTCTAATGCATGAATTTAACGGAATGTAATCTCATTTTTCCTTCTCCAAGCGATAATCGTTATCGATAATAGATGCAATAATGTGTGAAAACATTACGGTTTATTTATTTCCCTCAAATGACGAAATAGGCGAAATGTTGATAAAAATTTATCTACCGTGAATAACGCCTTAACTTTCTCTGGTTGATTAAATTTGACAAATTCATCAGTGATTTTTCGATTTACTAACATTTTTCATTATGACCGATCTGTTTTTTTTTTTTTTTTTTTTTATCAGATTCCGTTAATAAATTGAAATTTCCATTTAAAACAAATATAGTCTTTTAATGCAACTAGCAACCACAGACAAAAACTTCAATAATGATGTTTAGAATTGCAGTAAATCAAGCATACAGGCAATTTTTATTTAAATTGCACATGCGTGTACAATACTTTGCATATTAATACTAATTTTATACCATTTTTTAAAACATGGTATAAAATATTGCTAGAGTAGAACTCCAATTATCCGAGTCAGTTGAGACCGGACCCCATTCGGATGATCAAAAATTCGGATAATTGGATTTTTTCGACAAAAGGTCTATTTAATATTAATTTTATACCATTTTTTAAAAAACATGATATAAAATGTTGCTAGAGTAGAACTAAAATTATCCGAGTCCGTTGAGACCGGATCCCATTCGGATGATCAAAAATTCGGATAATTGGATTTTTTTGTCAAAGGGTCTATTTAATACTAATTTTATACCATTTTTTAAAACATGGTTTAAAATGTTGCTAGAGTAGAACTCCAATCATCCGAATCAATCGAGACGAACCCCATTCGGATGATTAAAAATTCGGATTATTGGATTTTTTCGAAAAAGGGTCTATTTTAATTCTTTATTGTATATTGAAAAAGATAGAAAAAACTACATATTTTTAAAGAAAAAGAAAATCTATTAAATAAGAATGCAACACTTTTATATGTTAAGAGACTCACAAGTATAACGCACAAATGCAGTATGTATTAGAGTGCTGTAAATGATAAATATTGTTGGTGAATATCTCGGTCTGAGGAGGCTCGCTGCCTTCATCCATTTTCGGGGAACCAAGTCGCGCCTCCCCTTTACAAAACGAGAATTTGCATGCGGTCTCTCTCGGACTAATGCTTTATCCATTTCAAAGCTGTTTCAAAGTCCGCAAATGCTTCGCTATCTAATGGCCTCATGTCTACTTAAACTTGGACATTAAGGTCATCTTCTTCCTCAACACTTTTAAATAAGTTGCGAATTTGAAATTTAAAGTTTCACTTAAAATTTCATTTTGCCATATATTCAGCACTAATTTCAGAACATCCAGGAATTTTCAAAGGAATGTTTTTGAATTCCTCATGTGTGACACGTCTCTCTCTTTCAGTCTCATCTTCTCCCTTCCCTCGCCTTCCCTTTTCTTCTCATGAGCTTTTTCATTTTTCTGATTTTTCCAACTCTTTTTAAGTTTAATTAATTTTTCTGGAATTCTGAAAGCGATTCGGATAAACAGATTTCGGATAATTGTTGTTCTTCTGTATTTGTATATATATATATTTACCTTGAACAATTAAATGGTACTTGTATAAAATAAAAGGGGATCAAATCTTAAAAGTGACTCTAATTCAATTTTGTATACCGTATTGTTTTAAAATTACATACTTTTTTATGCAAGATAATTATTAAATATTAGAACATTTTTTTCTTTCCATTAAAAGAACTTAACTGGTGTTGAACTCTTAAAATAAGCAAAGGAAACGAGTATGAAAACAAACTTTTTCCAGAAAAACAATACATATTTTGTAGATCCTCTTAAATATGCAATTTACAGATCTCGAACTAAACTTTATTCATTTATTAATTCATTTAACTTATTTATTACGTTACTTTTTTTAATCATAACTCATGATCACTAAATAACTAACACATCATTCCACTTATTTTTCAGATCATTTTTATGTATAACTTGTAGATATTTCGTAGCTATTTTCAATGTTAATAATCAGCAACCTCGTATGCTGAAACAATAATTTTTTGGCAAAAAAGAGTATATACAACAATTTCCATTCTACAAATAACGAAAAAGTTTAACACGCTTATATTTTCCGAAATTTTTAATAGACATTTCTCATTTATCCTATTAGTTATACAGTAGGAACTCGTTTTTATGAACTTGTATTAAACAATAAAATAATACGTAAAATAGAAAAATTTGGATTATACCTTAAAACTCTTTTTTTTTTTTTTATCAAACTTCTGTCTTTATAAATAATAATTACTTTCTGAAAAAATATTTATGATGTACTATATGTATGTAAAATAAAATTCATCCTCAAAATTAATTCTTACTTTTATTTTACTGGTTAAAAATAAGGCAAAGTAATCTTATTATTATTTTTTGCTTTAAAACCATATTTCTTAAAAGCATATTTTCATTTTTACGCTTTAACATAGAATTTTACTTTTTTTTTTTCAAGAAAAAGTGTTTTAATTTTATTAGTCATTCATAAATAGCTCTACATAGTTTTCTTCTTGTTTGATATTTTAATTTTCTTTTCCATTTTTGTTCAATCTTCACTCAAGTCATCAAGTGAATGTTTTCGGATTTCTTCAGTTGTGATTGTAATGAAGGCTGCGTGTCAAAATGTCCTAGATACTGTTTTTTTCCCTGCAGCTTCATTTCAACCATAGATTTGACAAGTGTATTTTACCTGGAGTGCCAGTTTCATAACGAGATTCAAAGCTTTGAACATTCCTTGCAAAAATATTTTGTGGTAGTCCGTACGATATTTGTTCTCCAAGATAAAATGATAACAATGGCTCATGCTGTAAGACAGGAATTATATTAGGCCAGAGAAATTCCAAAGATTAAAAAAATTTGGGATTTCAATATCAGCATTACACGGGACCAAAATTTGAAGGATTTTACCGATTCTCGTATAAAACCGCTAATCTAAGTTCCTCAGCCAAAAAATAAAAAAAATGAAAAGAAATAAAATAAAAAACAGATTATTAAAAATAAACGCAAAAGAAAGACACTTGAAAATGAGTTCACAAAAAAGAAATTTTTCAAAATTTTAGTTTGTAACTGGAAATTAAGATTATCATTATGTCTATGAGACCAGCCCCTAATTTGGAATACGCCTTGAGTATTCTTATAAATTAGAATTTAATACAAATAATCATCATCTGTGTTATTCTTCAATTAGGGTCCCTGTGAGGCCATGGTAGCCTAGTGGTTAGGGCATTAGCCTTCCATCCGGAAAGGTGGGATTCCATTCCCAATGTCGCCAAAGACCCACTGAGTACATGCGTGCTCATTAAATCTGTGGAATCGAAAGTCCTGTGGTCTGTCGTTTAGTAGTTACCAAGGGTGTAATGATCTGGAGAAAATTTTCTCCCCTCTCAGACAGTGTCAGAATTGAGGGAGTGGATCCTCTGGTGGTGTCATCTATTAGAGGAGGTAGAGAAAATTCGTACTTTCACCTTCGTGGACTCTGTTTAAACGAAAGATGCACCCTACTAACTAAAGTTCGTATATCCAATGGCACAGCGAGTTTGGGTTGTCCAATTGTCATAAATAACAACAACAACAGATTTTAGTATTATATATTGACATATACATTCTGGTTTTAATCTGAATTTGTGCTTTTAAAGTGGAACAACATTTTGAAGTATATATTGACAACTGATTTTGTTATAAACAATAGGTACTAAAATACCTCTAATAGAAATTTCTTCAATGCTTTTAACAATTTATTTATTGCTTAAATTTAAGTCTTCACAGAGGTTTGAATATACAGTAATTCCTATATACAGTAATTCCTATTAATGTATTGTAGAAAAAGAAATCCAAAGTATGTAATGCTAGGAAAGAGTCTGATCTAGTGCTAAGATTACCCTTTTAGAGGAGTTTTATCTTATATGTATTTTATCTTATAAAAGCTATTGAACAATTGGAAATGAATTCCGCACTTCTTCAATAGATACATCTATCTAGATGATCATTTGAGTTTTCTGAGAATCCTTCCTAATGAATGGCTTTTCTCTGTGAATTGTCCTCCAGGATATCAATAAACGGCGGAAGGGAAAGTTTTACAAAAACCTCCAATAGTTTGAATATGATTAACGAGGAGTTCAACATCAACATTATTCAACCGTGGCGTGAGTAATGCAAAGTAATGCATGAACTGTTAATAACCTAAGAATACTAATGTAAAGAAGCCCGGTGGCTTAGTGGCAGCGTTTCACGCTCTCAAGGCACAAGACCGAGATTTCATCCTCGGGCAGGGCAAGGTTGAATCAGCCTTCCATCCCTTCAGTGGGTCGATAAATTGAGTACCAAGCATGCTTGGGAACTAAACACTGAGGGTCTCACGTTAGGTTGATCACTTAACTGTGGCATATACTTCTTACCCCAGTGCCCTTGGTCATGAAAACAGTTATGGACACTGTAGGCCTTACCCCGAATGGGCTGTCGTGCCACGGAGTTTAGAGTTTATACTAACGTAGAATTTAAGTAGGTAGTAACCTAAGAATTTTTATTATGAAGAACTCTGCCTTAATATATAACAAATTACGATGTGATATGTAATAAAATATGATGTATTGTCTACGAAACAAATGATTCATTGACTATTTGAATAATTCTTATTATAAAACTATTATTTTTTAATATTGTTGTAATATTAATGAAATTACACAAGCTTAAATGTTTTGTTTTCTTTCACGAGAAAAGAAAGAAACCTATTCAATTCCATTCGAGATCTAGAGAAAGTGAGTGTCTTTCTCTCGCCCAAACTCCAAGTAAGGACACAAAATCTGGAGAAAATAGAGTATGAAACAGAATGTCAGTATTTCTATGTTGAAAATGAGTAAATGAAACCATAATTTAAATTTGAACTTGTGAACACATATGTGAATATATATATTGTTCGCATAAAATCCAAACGATAAATTGCAAATGAATTCAGTTGCCATTAATTCAGTTTTAAGAAAAATTGAAGTGAAGTACTACAGTAGTAAATAAATCCCTGATAAATTTAAGGGAATGTACGTGCTTAGTTGGATTAGTTTATCCCTTTGGATATAAAAAACAATATAACTGATGCCTGTGACTTAAAGTGAATTCTAAACTACACAGCTCAAAACAATTGAAGGATATTGAGTCTGTGGGTTAATACTACAGCTATGTAAATGTTTGTTTGATTGATTACATCATTGACGAACATATTCGTTTTATATTGAGCATTTTGTACCAAAGAAAAAATGTGTACATGAAAAGAGAGAGAAAAAGCTTTTCCATTAAAGAAAATCGTTTTTAGTTATGGATATGGTTTCTTCAGATAGCCATTAGATTGAGCACCACTAAGGCCTCTAATCAATGAGGCTGTTATATTTTGCTTCATACTTCTACAAGAGCTCTTTCCAGCTCTTGGAGAGTTTATAGGAGTAGCAAGCGTCCAACAACTCGTCTGCCTAGAATGTCCTAAGCATTCTCTATTGGGTTTATGTCCAAAAAATACGTTGGCCATTCCGTTTGTATGACTTTTTCCTCCAAAAGGAAATCATTCACCAGGTTAGAACAATGTGACCTACAATTTTGGTCCACTAACAAGAAGTCATTTCCAATAATTTCTCCAGCGTAAGGAACTGCAACAAGTCTGAGGATCTCACCTTATATCAGCGTCCGGTCATAACTCCACTTCGAATGATATGGAGATCGGTGCGTTCACCAGTGGAGATCCCAAGATAAACCATCATTCCCTTATCACCAAATATGACTCGTTCATGCACGAACATAGGATTCTATGGGGCGGCGTTATCTCATTGTTAACGTGACACATGTCATTGATAGGCGAGCATACCTACAACGTGAAGGATGTTTCGGAGAGTTTGTGTCGAAACTGTGATAACAATAGATGAATGTAGGTGTAGAACATACCCAAAGTGGTCCAAGTGAACCCCCAGGGTTTCATAGGAAACCACACAGGGGCTTACATAGATGTGGAAAGAAAATAGGTGTTCACAATTTTAAGTAGGGGTCCACGAAAACGTTTCTGGTTTTCATAATAAAGAACAAACATTTTGGCTTGGATTTACATATCAATGTAGGCAAGTAGCATCATTCACTAGGTAGGTACTCAAAAATATCCAAGATTTAGTTCGAACACAGAATTGAATTGAACAATAGATAATAATACATGTGTACACTACATGTCCAGACTTGCAAAATGCAGCCCGTGCGCCGTCTCATTAAAAGTATGACTACTTTTTATTGTTGATTTGCATTTCAGAGTTCATTGTTGATTTTTTTTCAATCGTTGATTGTTTGTAATAATAAATGCTTATAATTTTGCATAGCCACAAGTATTATTTTAATAAATAAGACACAAAAAATGTGCTACATTTTTTCTTAACACCCCCAATTTAGGGTGATAATTTTTATGAGTTTTGTGGTAATACAGTAGAAATGCAGCAAGCAGTAGGGGGTCTACCGAAAATAGTAAAACTTTGAAAGTGGTTCACGAGATAAAAAAAGTTTAGGAACCAATGGTGTAGAAGATATGTGATATCATGTTTTGATGTCCCCGAGTCATTAGTGTTAAATAATGGTTTTCATTGAGTATATATATATTGTGGCAGGTCAATGACTTTACTCTGATCTTCTGCCTGCATTTCCAGTCTTAAAAAAAAAAAATAAAAAACGGTTCTAAATCCTGAAAAATCACGCTTTGTGAAACTCAAATGGCTTAAGCTATTTCAGTTTGTGTTTGATCCCTTAACAACTTTCCCAGCTTCTGATTCGATTAAATATAACTTCGTTGAGGTATCATATTCATCCAAACACGCGCTTATTGAATGTCGCTCATTATTTTTCAATTTGTCTCACATTATGTTGAAAGCCAAATCTCATTCGCTAAAATGTCTTACTCGTTGTCAAACTCAAAATTTTCAACTGCTAAATTTGAAAATTAAAAAAAAATGCATTTATAATTCTCTTTTTTCATTTTATACAAAAAAAATTGCTTATACCTTAATTTTATAAGACTTACAAAAAATATACTTTTATTGTTTTGATCTAAATCTTGAGTGAACTATAAATATGAATGCTTGAGTTGAGCGTGAAATTTATGAACTATGAATTAAAATGAAAAAAAAAACGTATTGCTGATAGCTTTTCAATGGTTTTTAAAGATATTTTTCTTATAATAATCTTTCAGTTCGTATAGAACCTAAAAAAAACTTTCCTAATCTCAGGAAAATAAAGCAAACAACTTTCTATAAAATTAAAGATAATTACTTTTTGCCCACAATTATATTTTAGTAAAAATAATATTTACTTAGTTATAAAGAATAACTTTATAAGTTTCCTATGACCAAAATAATAAATATAAATATATTCACAAATGACTTCTCAATGTAAATTACTAAGCTAATTGGCTCGGACAATATATAATCTTTCAACAATGAAGAACAAAGTAATTAGAATTTTTCCTTATTTCACATGAAAAATAATTATATATAATGACTCTCCACTAAAATTATTGACGCAAATATTTCGGAGATCTTGTCACCACTGAACGCTTGTGCGTGATTCGCGAAAGAACAACGTCTCCTTTAGAACATCCTCCTTTTGAGCATTGTCTCCTTTAGAACATCCATTCCTTTTTTCACATTTGTAGCTAAGAAAAGTTATTTATCTGGTCACAAATTAGTTTTGTCAAATACTATTCCTCGGTTTGTAACACTTAAAGTAAAGTTCTAAAATTAAACTTGTGAAAATCCAAGATAAAAATTTTAACAAGGATTAGAAAGAGAGTCATCACTTTTTTATTAACTATTTACAACTTAGTTTGCATTTTTAAAATAGAAAACGAAACATAAATTCCAAAATTATGCTATGTCTGGAAGAAGCATAAGTGAAGAGAGCAAATTGAAAGGCGCCAAAACTATCAGTTTATTTTTATAGTTAATAATTCTTCTGAAATCTTAGTATAAATATATTTAATCTATACAAGAAATGAAATTACGAGGTATATTAATTATATTTTAAATAATTAAAAACTTGTAGTTATTTAAGAACTTATTCTTTGATAAAATTTAAAAAATATTCACTATCTGTCATACTTTTCCCATTTTAATGAAATTTAATTAGTTGGGGGGAGAAAGAAATCCATCATTTTTTCGGTAGATGGCTGTAGTGATCGATATCTCGTAAAATATCGATCAAACCATTCGTAAAATATCGATCAAACCATTCGTAAAATATCGATCAAACCATTCGTAAAATATCGACCAACCCATTTCAAATTAATGCTCGTTGTCAAGGTGACATTTCACACTAAAAAAAATTCTTTTGCTGTTTTTTGTTTGGTCCATTCAGTTGTGAGTTACAGGGTGTTAAAAATAGAAGTCAACAAAGAGAAAATTAGGTATATTTTACAGTTTTTTTTTTGACAAAGGCGAAAATGCACGCTAGGTGGCTGAAATTGTGAATGGTGTTTATGTTGACGATTCTGTAAGCTAATTTTGGTTTTGTCTATTCCGTTCATGTGTTTTTGATGTTAAAGATGCGCCTCGCACAGGCAGGTCCGTCGATAAAATCACAAAAATAATTAAAATTGACCGGCATGTTAGTAGTCGCAGCATCGCCCAGGAATTAAAGATCGACCGTAAAACAGTTTTGAAGTATTTTCACAAAGTTTAATTCAAAAAGGAGCTTGATATTTGGGTGCCTCCCTAATTAACACGAAAAACTTGATGGATCGAATTTGCATCTGCGAAGCCTTGGCCAAAATGAATGAAATGGACCTATTTCTTAACGGATGGTGACTGGGGAATGAGAAATGAGTCACATATGACAGTATATATTGTGCGAAAATGATCGTGGTTAAAGCGCTGTGAAGCAGCTTAAACGATGGCCAAACCGAGACTAACGGCCAACAAGGTTCTACTGTGTATTTGGTGGGACTAAAATGGAATAATTTATAATTTTAATGGCTAAATACTAAATTGAGAGCTCTGCTATCAACAACTGGACTGTTTGAAGCAAGCGATTGACCAGAAACTGCCAGAATTGGCCAAAAAAAGAAGTGCTGTCTTCCATTAAGACAACGCCAGGACACACATGTTTGTAGTGACTCTCCAGAAACTCTAGGAGCTTGATAGGCAAGTTTTAATTCATCTACCATATAGGCCAGACATCGCATCAAGCAATTATTACCTTTTTCTCGCATTGCAAAATTTCCTGAGTGATCAGAAACTGCAAGAGAAGATTGGGAAAATCAATTACTAAAAATTATATACAATAAGGACTATGAGAAAGACGTTATGCTACCTTTGAAATGGCAACAAATTCTACAATAAAACGATGCATATTGGACCCAACTCGGAGAATCCGAAACATGTTTTATAGTCTTGAATTTTTAAGCAAAAATAATGGATTTCTTTTTTCCCAACCTATTGTAAAAATTTATTTGCACAATTTCATCATATAGACCATAGGTTCCCAATGTGGTCCAGGTGGACCCCCAGGAGTCCATAGGAGACCATATGGGGGTCCATGTAGATGTGAAAAGAAAATAGGAGTTCACAAGTTGTAAGTGGAGATCCATGAAAAATTTTCTAATTATTTTCATAATAAAGAACAAACATTTTGGCTTGGATTTATCTATCAACGTTAGCAGGTCACGTAATTCACAAGGTAGGCACTCAAAAATATTCGATGTTCAGTTCAAACACAGAATTCAATACAACAATAGATAATAGTACAAGTGTACACCACATGTCCAGACTAGCAAAGTGCCCCCCGTGTGCCGTCTCATTAAAAGTATGACTATCTTTTATTGTTGATTTACATTTCAATGTTCATTGTTGATTTTTTTGTAAACTGTTGATTGTTTGTAATAATGTTTATAATTTTGTATAACCACAAGTATTAATTTAATAAGTAAGACACAAGAAAATGTGCTACTTTTTTTCTTAACACCCCCAATTTAAGGTGATATTTTTTAGGAGTTTTGGGAATACTGTAGAAATGAGCAGCAGGGGGTCTACCGAAAATAGTAAAACTTTGAAAGTGGTCCACGAGAAAAAAAAGTTTGGGAACCCATGATATAGACGAATAAAAAATATTAAAAAAAACTTTTTACGAGATTAGTTTTTAAAAATTTTTGCTTAAAATTTTGAAAAATTTTTTTAATAAATTAGGATGACACAAAATAATGAAGTATTATGTTTAAAATATCAGCCTGTAACAAATGCTTTAAGTATTTCTTACAGGCTGATATTACAGGCTACTTATATTAAATTTTGAGTTATATGAATTTGTATGATTCAAAAAAATCTAAATAAAATTTATCATGGAGAGGACTACTTTTATGACAAAGATAATTTTTTGCAATATAGATTATTTAATTTAATGTTAGCACACCACAGAGTTACTTGAGTAACATTAAACACTCTCTTCTATAAGATTATCTTCGGTTCTGCTCTTCATAAAAAATGGATTTTTTATTTTATTCTATAAAAGTAATTAATATATGTTATTTTAAAGTAATGCAAATAATTGAAAGAAAGAAAGAATTGTCCTGGTTTTCTTAAAATTTCATATATCTTTCCAAAAATACTCAAAAACATTTTGAACTGTAAGGATTCGTTATTAAATAAAACTAAGTTAATATATACAAATTATTGTTTAAAATAATATGCCAAATTATATTAAAATAATAATAAATAAAGACAAAAATTGTTAAAATTTTATATACATCAAAAATTTTTAAATTAGTTTAGAAATCTCTCCTAACGCCAAATAAACTAAAATTCAAAAATATTTTAAATTATTGTAAACTTTAATACAAAAATTTACATTCGTACTTTTTATTACAAAAATAATTTTAATTATTTTATAAAATATTTTGGGTTCATTTTATATCAATGCTTAGTTTCAATAGGGCCTTTGCTTTAGAAATCCAGATATTTATAGAATAATGAACAAATTAAAAAAATATATTAAAATTTAATAATTAAACTTGAGATAAGAAATTTTTAGTATGTATGTATTCATTAGCAAAATCAAAAATACTAATAAAAGTAATTGTTGAATAGTGAATATTATTATATGGTGAGAAAATTAGAAATTAATGAATAAAAATGTTCCTATTTTTACTGTAAGTTTTCTTTTAAATATTTATGTTAAAAAAAATTGAAATAAAATTCACTTAAATTTTTACCTGCACTTATAAGTTTTTATAAAAATTACATGAATACATATGTGATAATATTTGTCCCCTCTCTCCAGCAAAATATTTACATAACCGTATAATTAACATTATGTACAGCAAATTATAAGCAACTTATTCAACTTATTTAAATTGTTTTTTAATTGATACATCAAAATCATTAAATTATAAAATCTTATTATTTTATCACTAACATTATAGTTAAATACGTTTCAAACAGGGATAAAGTTGATAGATTCTGAGGAAATTGTCTTATGGTTTTGGACAACAGTTTGCTCATTTATGTCACAATAAGGATACACATTTTTTATAGACAATGGTGTGGGATGAAATTTTACATAACTTTCAGAAAATAATTTTCGGAATAGGCAAAAAGAAATGAAAAATTATTTAATATTAACTTTTCTCAATATACCAAGAAAATATTTCATTACTCAGTATCAACTTCTCATAGTTGGATAAAAACCAAAATCAATTGTATGGTTAGATTTACCTTTTTATGGTTAAATTTTATACAAATATCACACTACTCGCTCAAATAATATAGATGTCATTTCGATCAGGGTAAATAGTTGATACCATGTAGCAGAAATCAAGGCATTAAAGTAGAGTGGTGCATCCACCCACCATGTACAAATGTCCAAATAATATGGATGTCAGTTTGATCAGGGTAAATAGTTGATACCACGTAGCAGAAATCAAGGCATTAAAATACAGTGGTACACCCACCCACCATGTACAAATGTCCAAATAATATGGATGTCAGTTTGATCAGGGTACATAGTTGATACCATGTAGCAGAGAGCAAGGCATTAAAATACAGTGGTACACCCAACCACCATGTACAAATGTCCAAATAATATGGATGTCAGTTTGATCAGGGTACATAGTTGATACCATGTAGCAGAGAGCAAGGCATTAAAATACAGTGGTACACCCACCCACCATGTACAAATGTCCAAATAATATGGATGTCAGTTTGATCAGGGTACATAGTTGATATCACCTAGCAGAGAGCAAGGCATCAAAATATAGTGGTACATCCATCATGTACAAATAAATGTCTTTTGATGACTTTCAATAATTCAAAAAGTCCTTCGAGAGATTTCGTAAATGGAAGAAACCTATTACAAAGGAAAAAATTTGAAAACTCCCAAGTATACCCTTTAATAGAAAGAGATAACAAAAACTACTTGCGTCCCGTTGTTTAACAGTGACTGGAAATAAAAATCTAATACCTTTCATTTTGAAGCACACTATCATACCACTAGGTTATGATTTCTACAATTGAAAGTAAAACTTAAAAAGGCTAGAATCTATAGTTACTGATTTACTTTAGTAACTATAGATATGGATAATTTATAGAATCTAATTTACGTTAGTTAATTCTGAACTATAAAGAATAGTTCAAACACGACTTATGAAGGTGAATTCATGAACTATTTCATCATAGTACTGAACATACTTGGACCTACTTTAGTGCTTTCTGAGATTTTGAAATTTATAGGGCATTGTTTCTGATGAATGGTGTATTTATTAATAAACATTTAAATTTAAAAAAAAAATTGTGTATAATATATTTTAAATGATTACATATAGTATTATATAAACTCCATTAAAATTTTGCTTTAAAATAAGACACTGGAATTGTACTTGTGAATTATTAATACTTATATAACTTGCTTTATTTGATCTTTAGAAAAGCTTATTTCATCATGCTTTGTTGAAATACATTAAGGCGGAGAGCAATTTACAAATAACATTCACTGATTGACATTTCCTTTGTGTGTGTGTTTTTTTTTTTTTTTTTTTTTGGGAGAGTGCGTTCCATAAGACTGACGTGTATTTGGCATTGAATTGTGAATGACGTCATAACTTACATATTGAAGTGAATGAATGATTCTTTTCTTTGCTGAATTCGCTAAACTGAACTAAAGAATAGAAGAATAGGCGTTTTTAACTATGTTAACCTAAGTAATAAACGGAAATCTGTGTGACTACAAGTGCAACGCTTCTGTTTTAAATAAACGAGAAAACAGCAATATATGCTTATAAATCTAACTAGATATTTTTGATGCATTTTGTAACAAATTTTATGAATTCCATAAATAAAAAAAATAGCTAGGTAAATTAAATATAAATTTTTCATAATGATTTTTCTAAAATTGTGTTTTTCTTATTTTGTAAATTCTAAATGCTCAATAGCTTAAATATTTTAAATAGTTTAATTTATGCCATCTACATTATTGCAAAAACTTAGTTTCAAAATTTAAAAAAAACTGCTAAATTTTTTCATCTAATTTTGATGTGTAAAAGGCCCTGTTTAAAAATTTAATATACGGTGAGTCCCCTGTTTTACGCATTTCCATTACGTTCTTTCTCCAATCTCGAATAAAATTTTAAAAAATCTTGACAAGAATGAATTTTAAATTTTCTATTTAGGACAGGTAAAAAACAATATATTAGTAAAAAACTTGTAATATATATTTTACATATTTTAGAATAGTTTTTCTGTATTTATACCAAAATAAAATGAAATCTGTTGTAGTAATGAGATCATGTTACAAAGTCAGAAATTCATAATAATTCCAGAAAACGTTTATTTCTATCAAGAGAGAAATCTTGTCTTTTATTTGAGAAAAAAGTTGGCATTTTTTATTATAGTGTGTAATTATAATATTGATAATAACTAAGATACAGTGAAGTTATGTTTGATAAAAATGGAGCGTTAACTGAGACATAAGATAAAACTTTAATGTATAATATTGTAGAAGAGTAATATTTTTGTTAAAATTTTGATTAGAAATATTAATAAATTCTTAACTATCGATTCAAATTTAGACTTAAACTAAAATTTGAATTTTGAAACTTAAAATGTGCAACAGAACCCACAAAACTTCCGTATTTATAGATGTGTATGCTTCAAATTATTGGTGGAAATAAATTATACTTTGAATATATTATTTCATATAAAACTTTTATAACTAATTAGCTTGTTGAGATCATCTGTTTCTGGGTGGGCGGAACTTCCAGTGGAAAACGTGTGCGTAGCTTTCGGAGAAAATTTTTCATTTGGAAAAATAATTGGTATTTAACATTTACTTATTTATTCAAATCACTGTTACGCATCGTAAAATAAGATCTTACGAATAAATTAACTAAAAACTAATTAAATATGATATAGAATGCTTTAAAATTGCCTTTAATTTAAGAAATTATTAAATATTGAAGTCAAAACCATGTTATAGTGCATACTTACTGGTCATGTTAGAAAAAGTGTAAACACACGCACGAAACCTATACTTTTTCAAATAGACTTTAGAATACTTTTTCGATAGACGAAACCTATATTTTTTCAAATACTGAAAGAATAGTAGTGGCCATTATTTTTTAAACAAAATTATTTAGATATTTAGAAAAAAAGGGGCACTGATGCCTGAAAATTTTTTTTCTCTCTTCTAGCATTTATGCATAAATAACATTATAAGATTATAAGAGACACACGTGTCCTTACCTGAAATGATAAAACACCAAAATGGAACATTACATTTTAAATTAATTACTTCGTGGCATCAACAATATTCCAGAGAGTTCGTTAATTTAAATATTAATTTATTACGAATGATGTAATCAAAATTTCGATATGGAATGTAATTTTTACTATAAATTACGCTAAGAACAAAATCCTGACATAATTTTTATTCCATTCCTGGTAGACATTCTCATTTCAATGCTAGACAATTCATGTGAGAGATATTTTAACATTTCTTATGTAAATCAAGAACACAGAAGTATATATATATATGTATATACTTTTGATACCTTCCTCTGTAAATACCTACATCTCAACAGGAAGAGATCAAATTGGTAGTCATTGTATATAGCTATTATATATACATTACATTGCGATTTTTGATTGAAAGGCATATAGATTTTTCCTAAGATTATCATTTTCTGCTTCTGAACCTATACACATGTCATAATATTGAAGGAGAACTGATAAATGATCTAGTAGAATCGTTATTGAGAGTGAGAAAATATTTCAGGTATACACTGAATGGTAGAGATGAAAAAGACTTGAAGTCTGATACTTTAGAACATGCATACATAAAAGAACAAACTGATGACATCCAGTTGAGTTGAAACTGCAATAGAGAAGTTAAGCAACGCTATATTTCAACTGGTGTGAATGGAATCAATGCAAAGCTCATGAAAAAATTAATGGGCTTACACAAACAGAAGTAATTCGTAAAATTATCTTAAATATCTGGATACGGGAACAATTGTAGGCTGAAAGAGAGTAAGATACCACCTGTGTTCAACATATAAAAGAGGAGATATATTTGGGTTGGAAATCTATAGAAAAATCACCCTTCTAAACACAGCATATAAGGTTCTAACAAGCATTTCATACAAACGACTAACACCATGGACAACAAAAGTCATTGGAAATGATAAATGTGGTTTCCAAAGAGAGAGATCAACACTAGATTAGTTCCATATAATTAAGCAGCTACTTGAAAAGACAAAGGAATTTAATATTGATATATATTATTTATTTATTGAATTAAAAAGCAGCATATGATAATATTGATGAATTAGTAGAATATCTAAACTGGAATACATGAGAAATTAGCAGATCTTACAAAAACGACTTTTAAAAAAGTTGAATGTAAAGTAAAACTTGGTATACTAATGTATCTGAATTAGTTTTTACACAGGAAGATTCCCTATATCGCGTTTATTACTTGATATTTCATTCTAAAAAGCTATAAGAAATTCGAGTAGTTAGACACGATCAACGAATTTTCAAAACTCCATCCAAGTTTTAACATATGCAGATGATATTGATGTAATTAGCAGTACCCGGATTGTAGTAGGCGAAACTTTTTCCGTAGTTGTACCGGCCGCTAAAAATATTGGTCTTGTAAGTGCTAAGCATCTAAAAAAACAAAGTTTATGACAAGAATACGTAATAGATCTAATGTACAACTAATTATCATTAGGAATTATTATTTTTAAAATGTTGAACTGCTCAATTATAACAAAAAATATTGACAGTAAAAATTGGAATTGGAAACAGATCAAATATGGCAAATGTTACTATAGATTAAGAAAGCATTTTAAATCAAAACACATTTAAGCATATAAGAACCAAGATATTTTTTATAAATCTTCAGTAAAATCAATAATTACGTATGGAATTTATTGCTAAACTATGAATAAAACAGAGGAAAATAAGTTATTAATATTTAACTTTAAAAGAAGCTAAATATTTTTGAGAAACTATTTAAAGAAGCAAAAAAAATTTATTTGGAACTTTAAAGGTAGTACATGGAAAATCCGTTACATTATAATGAACTTTGCTCCAAACTCGAAGAACCAAATATTATCAAAACTATAAAAATTTATCAATTAGAGTAACTGGGCCACATTTATCGATACAATGATTTAAAGCCAACAAAAAAAATCGCATATCAAAAAGTTGATGGAAAAAAAGAAAAGGGGTAGACCGAACTACCAATGACTTGAGAAAATGCTGCAAGAAACTGGGTTAATCGTTGGAGATCTAAGACAGCGGGGGATGGCTCCCGATGGAAAAAAAAAAACTTTTTGAGGCAGCCTTGGCCTGTAGAAGGCTGTAGAGCTACAGAAGAATAAGCATTATCATTTACTCTGCCTTATTAAAATTATCAGAGTTGAATTTTGATCTGTCAATCGTCTTTAAGGACTCTTACAGATATTTTTAGATTAATTTACATTTCCATATTGAAACCGCAGTTATGAAATACATTTTAATAAAATGTTTAATACCTTTAAAACTTTATTATCAAACATTTGTTTCATTTTCACTTAAAATCAATACTAAATGCTTTCAAAACAAACATAATATGAAAATTTTCAATGTAAACGTAATTTTTCTGCATGATATTGAAATTTCGGGTGTAATTTTTATATCACATATTTTTCATGTACATATATACATGCTGATGACAAATAGTATAAAAACTATATTTGCATATTCGTAAAAAAGAAAAAATTTATATTATAACTTAATATTATATATAACAAATGTTAAGATGATAAAATTAGAGCATGAAAAGGGGTAATTTAAAGATCTGGAATTCAGTTCCGAAAAAGTATAAAAATTAACCTGTATATATGTGATCAAGCAAGGGCTTATATGTAAAAAATTTGAATTAAAATAATTTCATGAATTTTGATTAGAGTAATTTCTAATTTAAATTTTAAATTCGCACAGAAATATGTGACACGTGTAACAAAATAAAATATCATCTTTTAAAAACATATTAGTGATAGTGATTTATTAAGTTTATTTACTGTAAAATTCTTCGCAGTAAATAAAGTAAGAGAAATAAGTGTTTTGGATGCTCACACATACACAAACACAATGACATTTTTTGAACGATGATATAATCCACTTAAAAGTAAATAATATCTGTTCAATAAAAGAGGTTAAACTAAGTGCTGCCAACTAAAGTTAATTCACTACTAATTTAAAATAATTTATGCGTTCAAAATGTTCGAGGATTTGACAGAAACAGAGAATTACCTTTTCAATATATCTTTAATATAACAATTTCTGTTTGCAGAATAGATTTTAAACAAATTATTTTTCAGAGTAAAATTTCGCTATATTAATTTTGATAATTTTTATCAGTTAAATAAGAAAATAAATATTTTTTATTTCAGTTTTAAATGGGGTGAAATTAATATCTCTTATATTATCATAAGCAATTGCATACAGTTCATACTTGTATGGATACACAAAACCAACTTTAATTGCTTTGTGTACCCATACAAGTATCAACAAGAATGCAAGAATTGAATTGACATCCATACAAGAATTGAATATCAAATTAATGCCGATTACGTTCATTAATCCAGTCTATTTAGTAGTATGAATGGACACTTTTGCTTTGATGACACTTGTGATCCATCATTGCGAAAACTCGATAAGACATTGGAAACGATTAGAAAACGTGAATAAAAAGTTTATAGGAGCCGCATTTTTGCGGCTCCTGTAAACTTGATGCAATTAACGAAATGCTGTAAATCCTTGATAATTCTTTTAAAATGGATCAAATTGATTGATGAAATCAAGTTATCCAGGTAACCACAAAAGTTTCATAGATTTGCAGAATATGTTTCTGTCAAGTTTACAAAGATAAATATAATGTCTGTATTAAATTTACAGTATCTACATAGTAAGTTGTGAAAATGGTGGCATCCTCATCAAGGGAAGAATTTTAATTCATTTCAGTAATTTTCAGATAAGAATGCCATCTTATCCAGCATAATAAAGAGAATTCTATGACAGAGATTTATCGCTTCATTTGGATAACACAAGAAAGATTCCTTCATTGACATGATTCATGGTAACTGTTATGTCATCACTAATGGCTAAAATTTTTAACATTTCACTCTTCATGGGCTATGCTCTTGTGTCCATTAGCAATCTGGCTTACCTGCTATAAGTGACTGTGACTGACTGTGACTTTGTGTTGAGGTCCAGTGTCTCAGTAGTTTCACGCCGCATCCCGTAAGTTCAGCAAAGTGAAGCATCATTTGCCGCGGCAGTGGTTTGGCGGATGACCACGCCGTACTCTCCTTCACTGGATTGCTGGAGCTACGTGGGTTGGGGACGTGTCAACGTTAATATGTGACGTCCAAATTTCTTCCTCTGGTGTGGCGTAAATGTGGAGAGGAGCGTACCAGCTCAGGTGTGACCTCATCACCTGATCGTGGTTCATAATGACGAGGCACTTGGTGATGGGCGAGTATTCTAACTGCAACCTAATGGTGCAGTCCGGGCGTCGTCGGCACCGCTATGTGTATATGTGACACTTGCAGAAATAATTTTAACAGAATCAATGTACTCATGTAAGCCCATGTTATAGCAGGAACTTCCAAATTTGATCCTCCTCTATAATTATCTAGATTGAATGACCCACATACTAGTGTTTGATAGTTATTCTACGATCAAATGTAGTTATATATTTTTTCTTTCATTTTGTGTTAATTTTGACTATGATTGATAAGCTACTCACTCATCTTGTCAAACTATGCTATATATAGTTTTCACTTTTCATCCTGTTTAACACATATTGATATTGTATATGTTTGATCAGTGCTTTTATCCCCATTTCATCAGCTCGTAAGTGGTTCCTCTATTGGAATAAATTTTTAACCTACCACAGTAAATAACCCAAAAGAGGAAAAATACAAAAAATATCATTGTAAATAACGCTGTCTCAAAAAACCTAAAAAGTTTACCACGAAAATTTTAAATGATTTATATCTTTAAATGTTCAGATTCAAAGATTTTCTTACATTATATTTTTTGCTTATTCTTATATTTTTAGAGTATTCTTTCAAAATGAGTAAATAATGTTGTTCAAAATATAATTATAAATAATAAACTACTTTTCAACTTCTTACCATCAAATATCACATAATTATAGTATTTTTAAATTTATGTGAGTTCATTAATAAGCTGACTCATGTTTTGTTTTCAAAACATGAGTAGTGGAAAAAAAATTGTATTTTTTATTTAAAAATTTATACCTTATTCTTGTAAATAATTTTTGTAGGTTGAAGAATTGACCACAGAACAAGTGCAAAGTACGTATTTTTTCATTCTATATTGATAAATTTATGTAATATTTATATTAATACCAGTTGTTTGTTATGTACCTCTTAATATTTATAAAAATTTTAAAAATATCCTTACTCACTTATTCTTTACATTATTTATCATTTTTCATGAACATCCATTTAAATTTACATTTTAAAATTTAATTATTTAATGTTCATTTTTACACATCATTTAACAGAGAGTTGGAGAGAATTGGAACAACTATGTCAGTCTAAGCTACAAATACATTTTAACTCTATTCATATCAATATATATGATAATATTTAGCTATTTGTAGGGATTTGGTTTGAAGCTTCTTTTGGTTGCTATCAAATATGTTATACAGCTATATATTTTCGATAATTGCTGTTGCTGTTAAAGTAAAGCCTTTTATTCTTTTATAAATTTTGTCAAAACTACATTTTTTTACGTCCCATTTATTATCATTCCGTTGTTTTCTTGTAAAACATTGTATATTTAAAATTCATTGCAAATACAACATAAATTAAGATGAAAATTTTTTGTCTATATTTTAAGTCTCTTTTTTAAATGGTGCTAAAACTGTAAATATTGTTTGTAATAAGCTCTTTTTTGTTGGACATTTAAATTTTGCTATTAAGAGCATTGTAAAATATCTAGTCTTTAATATGTATAACTATGTGTCTATTATTCAACATGTTTTAATTATCAAACTTCTTGCTGACTCAAAATTAAAAGGATTAGATAAAACTTTAGCTTTATTTCTGTATCTTAACTAAATACAAACTATGGAACTGGAAACCAAACATTTATAACAATATCTTCCCTATAGCTTTTTCACAATTATTTTAAGGAAAAAAGTGCTTATGACTTTGCTGAAAATGTTTTCAATTATAATTTTTTTATTAATTTTTTCAAATTATATTGGCAAAAATATTTACATGGTTTCATCGAATAAAAATCTTTTCAAAGAATTCATTTAATTTCAGTGGAATGCTGAAATTGGATTTCTTTTAAAACTATTACATTCCAGGGACAATTAACTAAATTACAAAATGTAAGAAAAACAAGGAATGATATTTGCCTCAATATAAAACTAATGCTGTTCTATTATTTCTTAAGTAAGGTTCCTATCGATATAAAATGAGCATTCCTGTTAATATAGAATCAATACTCTCTTTTGAAATTACAGTGTTGAGGAAAGCTTTCGACATGTTTGATCGGGACAAAAAAGGCTGCATTCATACCAACATGGTGGCAACGATTCTTAGAACTCTGGGCCAAACATTTGAAGAAAAGGATCTAAAGGACCTTATAGAAGAAATAGATTCCGACGGTAAGTTATTTTTAATTTTCTTTTCTTATCCACCTAAATCAAAAATAATATTTTTTTTTTTTTTTTAAATTTTTGTAACTATTTTTTTGTTTGTCTAATTTATATAAATTTTTTTCTATAAAATAATGAGTAAAAATTGCTTCCATTAATTTAGTAATCTGTATATAAATAACTAAATTGAAATTATAACTTTTTTACATCATTTAGAGTTTTTTGATCTAGCTAATATTGTTTACTGAATATGATCAATGCACAGTAATCATTTTTGTTTTCTTTATCAGAAACGATACTCAAATGTATCTGATTTTTCTCAGATTATGATATGTTTTTGTTTTCTTTATCAGAAACGATACTCAAATGTATCTGATTTTTCTCAGATTATGATATGTTTTTGTTTTCTTTATAAGAAACGATACTCAAATGTATCTGATTTTTCTCAGATTATGATATGTTTTTGTTTTCTTTATCAGAAACGATACTCAAATGTATCTGATTTTTCTCAGATTATGATATGTTTTTGTTTTCTTTATCAGAAACGATACTCAAATGTATCTGATTTTTCTCAGATTATGATATGTTTTTGTTTTCTTTATCAGAAACGATACTCAAATGTATCTGATTTTTCTCAGATTATGATATGTTTGAGAAATGAAAAAATGTTTGTATACTATATTTTAAAACGTGAAAATATGATTAGTTTATCACTTAATAAAAAATATATAAAAAAATAACATCTTCAAATTATTCAATATCTTTACTTTCAAAAATTTGTTTTCACATAAAACAAGCAAATAAACTTATAAAATAACACATTAATTTTTAATTTTAATAAAACCATATGCACTTTACAATAGCATTTCGGAACTTTTAAACGAATCGTGGAGTTTCTTTAATTACAAACATGAGACTAATAATAAAACAGAAACAGTTCCTTCTTTATGATTTCACTATGTCATTTTCAAGTGAAGCAGAATCCACAACTATTAGAAGATTTGTTTTAGGCCGAAAGTTTTTTCATATTATAAAATAGAAAATATCTTCAGTTTGGAAGGTATGGAAAAAAAATTTTTTTTTGTCTTCTTAATTCTTAACTTCTATAAAGAAATACCAATACAGACTCTCAAACAATGTAGACGAGTTTTTGTTTCATATATATATATATATATATACATATATATATATATATATATATATATATATATATATATATATATATATATATATATATATATATATATATATATATATATATGTATATAAACTATAGGCCATTAAAATTGCTACACTAAGAAGGCGACATGCTACAGACGTGAAATTTATACGAAAGGAAGAAGATGCTGGTGATATACAAATGATCAGCTTTTCAGCGCATTCAGACAAAACAGGCGCCAGTAGCGACACCTATATTGTGTTTAAATGAGGAAATTGTTCAGCCGGTTCCTCATACACAAATTGCATTTGAACGTTGTTGCCTGGTGAAAAGTTGTTGTGATGCCTCGTGTAAGAAGGAGAAATGCGTACCAGCACGTTTCTGACTTCAATAAAGGTCAAATTGTAGCGTACAGGGATTGCGGTTTATCTTATCGCAGTATTGCTGCTCGCGTCGGTCGAGATCCAATGACTGTTAGCAGAATATGGAATCGATGGACTCAGGGCGGTAATACGGAACGCCATGCGGGATCTCAACGGCCACCTATCACTAGCAGCTGAGAAGACAGGCATATTATCCGCATGGCCGTAATGGATCGTGCAACCATGTCACGAGCCGTGAGTCAAGAAACGGGGTCGTTTGGAAGACAACAAGTGTCTGCACGAACAGTTCGACGACGTTTGCAGCAGCATGGACTCTCAGCTCGGAGACCATGTTGCCGGCTTCCCTTGACGCTGCGTCACAGACAAGAGCGCCTTCAATGATGTGATCAACGACGAACCTGGGTGCACGAATGGCGAGACATCATCTTTTCAGATGAAACCAGGTTCTGTGTACAGCATCATGATGGTCGCATCCGTGTTTGGAGGCATCGTGGTGAACGCACACTGGCAGCGTGCATTCGTCATCGTCATACTGGCCCATCACCTGGCGTGATGATATGGGGTGCCATTGGATACACGTCTCGGTCAACTCTTGTTCGCATTAACGGTGCTTTGAACAATGCACGTTACATTTCTGGTGTGTTACGACCCGTGGCGCTACCCTTTATTCGAACACTGCGAAACCCTACGTTTCAGCAGGATAATGCTCGACCGCATATTGCCGGTATTATACGGACCTTCCTTGATACGGAACATGTTCGGCTGTTTCCCTGGCCAGCACGATCTCCAGATCTTTCACCAATAAAAAAACGTCTGGTCAATGGTTGCCGAGCGATTGGCTCGTCACCAAACGCCAGTCACTACAGTTGATGAACTCTGGCATCATGTTAAAGCTGCATGGCCATCTGTACCTGTACATGCAATCCAATCTCTGTTTGACTCAATGCCCAGGCGTATAACTGCTGTTATTACTGCCAGAAGTGGTTGTTCTGGGTACTGATATCTCAGGATCTATCTAGCCAAATTTTTTTGAAAATTTAATGACTTGTTATTTCTAGTATAATATATTTGTCCGATAAATATCATTTTGTTATCTGCATTTCTTCCTGGTGTAGCAATTTTAATGGCCAGTAGTGTAGTATGTACGTATGTGTGTATGTATGTGTATAGATAAATATACACACATATATATAGTATGTATGTATATATATATATATATATATTATTGGCACACAGAAACGACACGTCCGTTCTTTTGAAATTTTATTGCTTGACTGACAAAAAACGATTATTGAGTTAGCGCCATCTGGTGCGCAGAGAAATTAAATTTATACATTGAGTATACAGGGTCGGAACATGCCGCCCACCTTGAAATATTATTTCAAAGAAACAGAATATGTAACATACAAAAAAAATTAGATATACAAATATACTTTACAAATAAAGATTAGATATACAAATAAATGAACATAAATGAAAAAATATAAAACAAACACATAAATAAAAAAGTTTTATATGTTAAAAATGCAATGGAAGTATAAAATTGTACATATATAAGAAATAAATTTTTATTTAAATTTAACCATGAATTTGGCATTACACAGGAAGTTGGCATAATTTTGTTATGTTTCTTTTGTATACACCATCTGATGTTTTAAGAGTAACTACCCTAACATTATTGTCAAGTCCAGGGTGCAATTGAATTATTCTACCCATTTTCCATTTTGTTGGGGGTAAATTGTCCTCTTTTAAAAGACATAGATCATTAATTTGATAATTTTTAGTCGGCAGTAGCCATTTTGGCCTTTGCTGCAACCGTGTGAGATATTCCTTATGCCAACGTTTCCAAAACTGTTTGCACCATTTTTTGAATATGCTGCCATTTTGAAAGAAAAGAAAATGTTTGTATCAACGTAATTTGGTTCAGGAAGGCTTGTTAATGCCCTACCAATAATAAAATGGCCAGGTGTTAAGGCTGACAAGTCATTTGGATCGGTAGATAATGCAGTTAAAGGTCTAGAATTAAGACAAGCCTCTATTTGAGTTAACAATGTTTCAAATTCTTCATAAGTTAGTTTTGTCTCCCCCAATAACGCGTTTTAAATGAAATTTGGTAGACTTTATGCCAGCTTCCCATAGTCCACCCATGTGAGGTGCACCTGGAACATTTAAATGCCAATTAATACCATTTTCAGACATAAAATTGTTTACATTTTGATTATAATTTTTGGAGTTTCTAAGTTTCTCAATTTCCATGAGTTTGCGCTTTGCACCAATAAAGTTGGTACCACAATCACTGTATATATCACTACATTTACCTCTGCGTGAAATAAATCTCTTAAGAGATGCAATGAACGCATCTGCAGATAAGTCGGTAACTAATTCTAGGTGTATAGCTCTTGTAGTAAAGCAAACAAAAAGTGCTATATACCCTTTGTATGATTTGGAGCCTCTACCTTTACATGCTTTAATTTGAAAAGGACCAGCATAATCCACTCCACATCGCAAGAATGCAGGAGCAGGAGAAATGCGAGAAGATGGTAAATCGCTCATCATTTGATTGGTTACAGAAGCTCGTATTCTACAACATTTTACACATTTTCTGATTAAATCCCTAATTACATTTCTAACACCTATAATCCAATACTGTTCTGCAATACATGATTGAACAAGTTGTGAACCAGCATGCAAAAGATTTTCATGAAAATGTTTAACAATGAGATCCAGTTAATCTATGCCTTGTTGGCAACAAAATAGGATGTTTCTGATTGTATACTATATTTGCATGTCTCAAACGACCACCTACTCTTAGAATGCCTGAATTATCAAGAAATGGATTTAGAGATAAAATTTTACTATTACACGATATTGTTTTATTTTTCTGTAATGCATTGATCTCATTATTAAACTCATTAGTTTGAACTATTTTTATTAACACATGTATCGCATTAGTTAATTCACAAGTTTGCAAAAATCCTGTTAATTTGTTCATAGGATTTCTGCAATTGTTCATAAACCTTAAACACAAAGCTGTTATACGTTTAAGTTTAGAAAAGGATGAATATTTAAAAAAATATCAAAGTCAGTACAGTGGGGTTTGTTTTCAGTGGTTGATTGTAAAGTACAATACCTTTCTTCTGGAACAGGATCACTAACTGGTAGTTCAGGCTGCTTTATCTGAAAAGAAAGTGAATTATAAAGAAATTTTGGACCATTTAACCATAATGAAGAAAGTAGTTCAGAAGATGATGTGCCACGAGTAGCAAGATCAGCAGGATTAATGTTTCCACTAACATGATGCCACTGGGTAGGGGAAGAAAGAGTTTGTATTTTTGCCACTCTATTGGCCACAAAGCATTTCCATCGGCTGGCAGAAGAACCAATCAGGATAGAACGATGGTAGAATCAGTATAAAATTGAGCTTGGGAAATGGATGTGTTCATAGCCTTGCAAGTGAAGTCCATCAATTTAGTTAACAGCAGAGCACCACATAGTTCCAATCTCGGAAGTGAAACAGTTTTAAGTGGAGCAACTTTTGTCTTAGCAATTACTAGATGAACTTTAATTTCACCAGTACTTGAGACTGAGCGACAGTAAATTGCTGCTGCATATGCCTTTTCGAGGCATCACTGAAACCATGTAACTGAAATTTGTTATTTGAATCCCAAAATAAGAATCTGGGAATTTGAACGTCTTTCACGAACAAGGGTTTTTCTGAAAGCTGCTTCCATTCATATGCTATGGTTGAAGGAATAGTATCGTCCCACTGCAATTGATTTTTCCAGAGTTTTTGAATTATTAATTTGTAATGAATGGTAATTGGAGATAACCATCCAAGAGGATCAAATATTTTTGAAATTGTTGATAGTAATGTCCGCTTAGTTAAGTTATCTACAAGAAATGATTGATTAGTTTTGAAAAAGAATATATCCAACTCGGGTTGCCAAAAGTAGTCCCAATGTTTTCACAGTTTCATCATTGTCTAAGCTTAAAGAAGTGTTTGATAACCGTAAATTTGGATCAATTGAGTTCAAAAATTCTTTAGAATTTGAAGCCCATTTTCTCAAAGGAAATTTGGCACTTGACAACATTTGCATTAATTGTTGGTGCAGTTCCATGGCTTGGGAAATTGAATTCGCTCCAGACATGAGATCATCAACATAAAAGTCTTCGAGAACTGCCTTAGAAGCCAATGGATATTTCTCTGCTTCTTCTTCTGCTAATTTTTGTAGACATTTTACAGCCAGGTATGGTGCTGAGGCAGTGCCATAAGCCAGTCTTATTAATCTGTAATCCTTCACTGCATCATATTTTGATTTGCGTCAGACGATTCTTTGGAAATCTGGATCTTGTAAAGTTATTTGTCTATACATTTTTTCAATGTCTGCAGCAACCGCTATTTTATGCATCCTAAATTTAATAAGCAATGTAGTTAAATCAGTCTGTATTGCGGTCCCACCATGAGTATATCATTAAGAGAAACACCATTAGATGATTTAGCAGATCCATCAAACACTACCCGGAACTTGTCACCACTTTTGTTGGGAACTGGATGGTGTGGAAGGTAAAAAGCTAGATTTGGCTGGAATATTAACTTCACTTTCAGGAACTAATTCCATGTGCCCCAGTTTTATGTATTCGTCCATGAATTTATGATATTGTTCAAGTAGAGATTGATTTTTAGAAAAGCGACGTTCAATTTGTTGAAGACGGCGCAATGCAATGTCTCTAGATGATCCAAGTTCATTGTGTGAGTCATTAAATGGAAATTTGACATTGAATCTGCCAGTAGAATCACGAAAGAATGTTTGGTCGAAGTGATTTTCACATGCAATTTCCTCCTTTGAATCAGGTTTTGTTTCAGAAACTTCTTCTAGTTGCCAAAATTTATCAAGTTGATACTCGATTGCGGTACAACTAGCGTGATTTGTAATTATTGTTTTTGAGATATTGTTTGTTTTGCCTAAAACAACCCATCCGAAAATTGTTTCTAGTGCAGTTAACGAATGTCCAGGACTAGTAAT
This sequence comes from Latrodectus elegans, assembly GCA_030067965.1. Classification (NCBI taxonomy): domain Eukaryota; kingdom Metazoa; phylum Arthropoda; class Arachnida; order Araneae; family Theridiidae; genus Latrodectus; species Latrodectus elegans. Next base: position 66,699,313 of record CM057812.1, on the reverse strand, counting down.
GTTTTTATGGAGCACGATTTCTCCAAACACATCTGCACCTAAGAGAATGTCTATAGGACCAGGCTGCAAGCAAGTAACATCGGCCAGTTGTATATTTTGAATGAATTTAATGCTGAAGCATCAATTTTGAATTGAGGAAGGTCACAAGTGATTTTGGGTATAATTAATGCATCTACAGTGATATGTGTGTTTTTATAAAATAGAGATGATATTTGCAATGATACCGAACCTGAGAGCTTACCTACATTTCGAGAACTAAGCCCATCAACATTTATGTTAATTCTATTACGTTTAAGTTGCAATAAATTTACACAACTTTCTCTAATAAATGAGCCTTGGCTTGCTGAATCGATAAGAATTCTGCATTTATGTAATGTACCATTAATGTCCTTAACATTAACAATTGCTGTTGGCAATAAAACTGTTTTTGTTACAGGTACAACTACATTATTACTACTAATAGTAGAATGTTCATCTGTTGTTTGTGTTTCGATTTTTGTATCATGTGTATTTTCGAACACAATAATGTATTATGCAATTTTGAACATAATTTACACATGCCTGAGCGACATTTAGAAATAGGATGAGTTTTATTATCTTTTAAACAATTAGCGCATAAATGATGTTTTTAATTACAGTCCATTTTTCCATTACAGGAAGATCTAAGAAACTATCACAACTATGTAATCGCGAATGAGAATCATTTCGACAATAAATGCATAAATTAGAAACAATCTGAGATGAAAAAGAATATTTGTTTTGTTTTTTATTTGCATCCGTTTTCACTTCAAATTGACCTACTTTCTCTTTTGGCACTTCGCTAAAGACGAAAGCGCACACGATCTATTCAGCATGAATGTTTTGAATTCCGCGAAAGAAGAAGCTTTTTGTTCGATTGCTCTAACGCCCACACTCTCAGTGTTTCGTTATCAAGCTTACCCTTTGAAAGAAAAATAATAATGGTATCCCAATGCTCAACAGGCTGTTTCAAAATTTTTAATGTATCAAGACATTTGCTGTGTTGTATCAATTAATTTCCTCAAACCCGCTGCTGATTCATGTTTAAGAATAGGCTGAGAAATTAATTTATTTAATGCTGCATTTATGATTTCTGTTTCGTTTTCAAAGCGCTCAGTAAGCATATCCCAAGCTAATTTGAAATTCTCATCTATAATTTGAATAGACTGTAATAATGTATATGCTTCTCCCTTAACAGAAAGTTTAAGATATTGCAATTTTTGACTATTACTTAAACTATCATTATTACCAACACTCGATAAAAAATAAATCACGAAAAGAAATCCAATCTATGTAATTAGAAGTGAAAACTGGTAATTCTATTCTAGGAAGTTTAACATTGTTGACATTAGTTACTTCTTTATGACAATCATTATTTGAAAGTTTTCTTGATTCGTCTTTAAGAATGATTTTTAAATTACTTATTTTAGAAAACAGTTCATGCATTTCACTTTCAAATGTATCGAATTCTGAATCAGAACATGCATAAAGAATATCATTATTTAGTTTGTTTATTTCATTGTCTAAAGAATTTACGTTATTTTCATACACTTCAATAATAGAAAGAGAATTTGCTTGATTTTGTAAGCTATTGACTTGAGAAATTAAACGAGTTAGCTTACCCTTTATTATCTTTTTGGTTTTAAGAAGGGTATCCATTTTGGTTTTGTGACCTTCACTCAATCACTGGTTTTGTTGTTGTTTTTTGATTCAACAGTCGTTGGCCGCTTCTATGCATCACCAAAATAATTTTTTGCTAGTTTCGTGCTCCGGCTCGACGGACCATAATATTGGCACACAGAAACGACACGTCCGTTCTTTTGAAATTTTATTGCTTGACTGACAAAAACGATTATTGAGTTAGCGCCATCTGGTGCGCAGAGAAATTAAATTTATACATTGAGTATACAGGGTCAGGAACATATATATATATATATATATATATATATATATATATATATATATATATATATATATACATATATACATATATACATATATATACATACATACTATATATATGTGTGTATATTTATAGTATATATATATATATATATATATATATATAAGAAAAATATATTCAAAATTAAGTTCAAAATATTGCAACAGATCAATAGAAATCTGGTTTTCTGGAGGAGCAAATCTAGAAAATATTCTCATGTTAGGATTTTTCTTTTGAAATTTTTTCTTACAAAATACTTATTTTGAAATATTTCGTTGAAACAATTTGATATCACTTATAAGGAGGTTTGCGTTTCTTAGACTCATACTTCACATTATAAAATATAGATCCTTTTAATGCATTCATTTATAAAATTAAATACTAGCCAACTATTATATTTATTATTTAACATTACAATCTATTTCCTCTGTTTCATTTCCCTAATACTAAGTCTTAACTACTTTTAAATTTACTTTTCTTAATTACTTTCACACTAATCTTTACTTAATTACTTTTAAAACAGGAAGTGGAGAGCTAGAATTCGATGAATTCTTGACGTTAACAGCCCGTTACCTGGTGGACGAGGACTCGGAAGCGATTCAGGAAGAGCTTAGAGAAGCGTTTCGGATGTATGATAAAGATGGAAACGGCTACATCAACGTCTCTGATTTACGGGAAATCCTTCGTGCCCTTGACGACAAATTGACTGAGGATGAGTTGGATGAGATGATAGCGGAAATAGACACTGACGGCAGCGGCACTGTTGATTTCGATGGTTGGTATTCAGATCGAATATGAATTGTTTACACAACAAAGCACTGAAACTGATAAGGAACTATTTTTGAACATTTTAACTCCAAAATTAGGCTCGATCGCAATTTATAAAGTATAATAACTACGTTTTTAAAAAAAGAATATTTTATTTCTTTAATTTGAATTAAGATATCCATACTTACATTTTACATTCGAAACTACTATCTGATTCCAACATATATATATACACAAACACACACACACACACACACACACATATATATATATATATATATATATATATATATATATATATATATATATATATATATATATATATATATATATATATATATATATATATATATATATATATATATATATATATATATATATATATATATACAGATTCCTTAAATGCTAACATAAATTCTCCGAGTGACATCAGTTAACTTATGACAAGATCGTCAGTGAAGTGCTCAATAGGAAAGACATCGATTCTTCAACTTCTGAGGATACCATGTAGAGGAAACAGAAATTACGGAAAACATTTCCATTGACCGTTCTCTAGAATTAACGAAAGAACTTATCCGCAGAATGGAACAAAAATCATTTTTTAAGGAACATGATTCTATGTCTGTATATAAAATACAAGAAATTTTATTGTCAGAAAAACCAAGGCATTTAAAACAAAAAAATTAGCGATATGTTTCCATCAATACGTAATAATCTAGTGTGCGTGTATTTTTAATAAAAGACATTAACGATAAAGTTATTATTTTTCCTCCCTCAAATTACTTCCTGGATGGAGAAGGGGTCTCCCGATTATTTTGAAAATGGTTATTGAAATATTCGGTAACGATCCGAAAACTGGAAAAACCCAGTAACTGTAATAGGCTCGGTCCCGAGGTTGCCAAGATAATAGATCCTATACTAAATATATATATATATATATATATATATATATATATATATATATATATATATATATATATATATATATATATATATATATGTGTGTGTGTGTGTGTGTGTGTGTGTGTGTGTGTGTGTGTGTGTGTGTGTGTGTGTGTGTGTGTGTGTGTGTGTGTGTGTGTGTGTGTGTATGTGTGTGTGTGTGTCACAGACCGATATTAACAATATTGACAGTAGATGGCACAGCTGCCCAATCTACAAACAACATCGAATGAGATGAGGGTAGTGATGTGAGAAATGGCAAGGAAGAACCATCTGGTTCCTAAATACGTTTTGTTTTGTACCACCCTGGTACTATGTAACCTTGATTTTATTTTATAATTATTAAGTGTTTTCTTTTTGTAACTAATCTTAATTATATGTAATGTAATAAATGTGTGTTTTGTTTTAAATTCCATTTTCTTACGTCGCTACATATATATATATATATATATATATATATATATATATATATATATATATATATATATATATATATATATATATATATGTATGTATGTATATATATATATATGTATATATATATATATTATATATATACACATTACGAAAATATACAAACTATTTATTTATATACGAGTTCTACCTTAACTGAGAATTTCTCTGAATTATCATGCTACTTAACCCTATTTTAATAACTTCAGCTAAAAAAAAATGATAGAGATGTTATTTAATGTTCAAAATCAGTTATAAAAAAAACTATGTGTGTAACAATTATTTTCTTATTTGAAGAATAATCTTTCAAAATGTAATGAAGCAAGGTAATATCTCATATTCTTATGATTCTTTTTTATCTTTTAATAAATCGAGTAATATTATAAGAAATTGTTCGTTTTATTCCATGCTTTATGATCTGATTCTTTAAAATAGTGCGGTAACAAAATAATTAATATTTCATCAAAAAATATCTTAGTAAATAATTTAACCATAAAATATTTATAATTTAAATAATCTTAATGACCAAAATGTCTTTTAAATTTATTAGCATTCAAATAATTAAAAAATTCACAATCATTCCTTCAAATACTTTCTCTTATGACTTGTATTCCTGGTTTTAAATTTAAGAATCATCTCAACCTTTTTTCATTACTGCACTAATGGACCTCTTATTACAATTGAAAATACAAAATTTGATAATAATTAATAAGAAATTCTATTCTTTAATGAAAATAAAAAATAGTTTCTTTAAGGTTTCATTTTATTGTTATCTTTTCAAATGTTTTTTCTTTGTGTGGGCCTTCAAAAGCAAAGGACAGCCACACTTATGTCAAATACAAAAGACAGGAACCGCTAAATGTTCTTTAAATATAATCTTCAGAAATGTTTGTGCTGGATTTACTTTCATATAAATAACTTCTGCGTCCACAAATTATGAGACTAAATCATTTTTGCATTCTAAATCATTTACTGCACATAAATATTATAAATTTCTTGTTTAAAAGAAACAAAGAACTTTTTGAACAATATTAGAAACAAGTATTAAAAATTCATTTTTAATATAAATTTTCATTTTAAAATAATTATAAAAATATTTATTGTTAATAATAACAGTTACTATGATAGTAATTAATTATAAAATAAATTGTTTTTAAAACATGTAGTTCTAAAATTAATTTTAAAAATATTTGACAATTTTAAGAAAAGTCAGTAAAAACAGTTTTGAATAATAATTCTTATCAATTTTAAAAATTATAATGAATTTAAACAATAAAATTAGAAATTTTAACATTTTAAGATTTTAATTTAAGTAAAAATTATTTAATAAATTTTATAGTAATTTCTTATATACACAACAAAAGGTCTTTTTTAACTACTTCTAATTATAAGTTTAAAATTTATTTTGATAATCATTTTAACAATATATAAAGTTATACTAATATAGAAAATATTTTTTTAATCTGAAAATTTAGAAATTTTTACGATTTTATTTTAAGGAATTTTTGTGATAAAAATAATTAAGGATTTTATTTGCTACTGTGATTAATAATTTTATATATTCGCTTATGATAGTAATAAATTATTTTCAAAATACTTTTATTCCTAATAATTTGAAAAATTATTTAAACAATATTTTAAATTAAGAAATATGAAATTAAACCAGACTGCTTTATTTTGTGAGTTTTATGATAAATGAGGATTTGGTGTAGAATCATACAAATAGAATAAGCATAAAAAATGGGAATACAATCAAAATATTTATTATTCTTCAAATAAAATTTTTAAATATTTTAAGGCCATTATATGGTTTTTAGGAATATAATTAACTATAATCACATGTTTTGTTGTTGTTACTAATGACACATGGACAAGCCAAACTCGCTATGTGTTGGCTATGCGAATTTAAGTCTATTGGGGGCGTCTTTCGTTTAATCAGCACACCGTAAAGGTGAACGTTCGACTTTGCTCTTCAAATCCTCCGATAGATGGCAGCACTAAAGGATCTACTTTTTTAATTCAAAGCACTAGAGGATCTACTCTCTCAAATCGCATGTTTTCGGTCCTTAGCGGCATTGGCAATCGAACCCCACTCTTCCGGATGGAAGGCCGATACCCTAACCACTAGGCTACCTCGGCCCTATCACATGTTTTAGTGTATAACACGTTGTTTGACACACATTGTAATTTTTGGAATGTTTAGAACAATTTCAATCAAACTTAGTAAATATGTTTCATTGTTTACAAAAAACTACTATGGAAATAAGACGCTTCTTGCCTCGTCCAAAATTTATTTTTCAACTCGCGTTTTAAAGATAGTTTTTTGTCTTTTAAAATTGAAATTTTTCAGCATAACTTTCACGGTTTATCATTTCAGAATTCATTGACAATAAATATACACGAGCATTTTATGTTTAAGTCATTCATTTTCATCTATCGAAATTTGAAAGTTTATCGTATATGATCCATAAATGTTCCATTACTTTTAATGTTTTATGATCGTGCCAAAATTCACTTCACTTCAGACATCATATTGTTGATATTTTATAGACGTATGTATCTAATGAGTACTATTGTGTGTGATTTTATTAATTGTTACCGAATAAATAATTACCTTAAAAAATTAATAATTAATATCGTTTACTTGTAAGTTACAAATTATATTCAATCCCAATTGATATTAAAATTAACCCACAATATTACAAAATTTCTTTTTGGAGGTAAACCTCATGGAATTTACCTGTAACAATTTAAGGAGTATATAAAAAGTTTTATCTTACAAAATTCTGTTTTTTATTTCAAATTTAGGGAAACATTCACTTATCTCGAAAAAAAATTATGCATCTATGACAAATAATTCAGAAAATGTGTTATTTTTCCCGTTATGGTGCATACTTCAACCACTAATATTTTTACACATAATTTTTTGAATATTAATTCACTTCATTTTGATTTCCTAAATTATTATTTATTTTTATTTATTTATTTATTTTTGCAGAATTTATGGAAATGATGACTGGAGACTAATGTATCAACTGAATGGATGTTATAATCTTTAAAATGTGGCGAGCCTGATTTCTTCCTTTGTTTTGTTCTGATAAATATAAAAAAATAAAGATTTACTTCATTAAAAATCAGTAAATTATTGTGCTTTTTATTTGAACAAAATTTTATTTTTATCTTTATGAAAATGTTATATAAAATGTATATATACATTTTTAAAAATTACAGGAACTTTCCATTTCTTATTAGTTAACTTCAAATTTATTTGAAATTTCTTGCATTATAGTTAGATAAAATCGTGTATTTTCTCAATACAATATTTTCAACAATAAAAGTTGAATGTGTACAAATTGGAATTTAGATATGTAAGTCTAGGTCCTCCCGACGGTGTTCCTGCCTTGTCGAGGCGTTGAGACTTGCGTGCACCAATGACCCGGATGTCTATACCGGCAGTAGCTCGCTACTAAGTAGGGTCTCCCATATTGGACAGGCCAAAAGATAGGTGCCTGATGAAAAAGAACACTAACCCGAGCCAAGACAGATTTCTAACACTATGGTACTCAAATCCTCGGATCAACAGAAGCCGCATCTCACTTCCTCTTTGTGACTTTATTGAATTCCTCTACAACACTCACTTCTTTAGAACATCAGTCTATTTTTAATTCTGAAGTTCTGAAGAAGTAGAAGATTCTTTCTTGCCGTCACTGATAGAGGGCAAAGAGCCTGGCTCTTTATACACCCGCAATTATGACAGAGCCTCTTATATCGTTATTTCCAGATTAGCAACCGGCCACATAAGGGGTCTCTCGTATCTCAAAAGAAAAAAAATCTTTGAGGTTTGTTATAAATGTAAAACTGAGCAGGCTTCTCTTCAACACATCCTGGACTGTTTGGAACTCGCCAGAAAAGACATTTACTCATCCCCCCTTTTAGTCCTCTATTTTTTTCAGGGTCAATGATCTTATGGACCTTGTTTGACTTCGTCAGACATTTGGAGAATAAGCCTCAACAACAAGTCTAGATACATTTAAAGTTATCATTATTACTTATACTCAGCAATATTCTTCTCACTAAGTACAAAAAACATGTTCTGTAAAATTAGTGCCACTCTTATAGTTATTTAATTTTTTGACCAGCTTTCTTTCAATAAATACATTTTAAAGTAGTCTGGATGTTAAATTCGTAATGATCCTTTTACTCCTAGTAAAATTTTCAAAAAGATAAATATGGTTAATAAAAAGATTAATAAACGTTTTAAAAGCAGTTTCTTATTGAAAAACTGTATTTAAATTAAGTTAATGCGTATTTGTGTAATAGTTCAATTTTAAGTTAAAAATAAATTGTCATCGACTTCAAAGAAACGTATTTTGTTTAAGGAGCGAATGTCTATTCTTGAATTTTCAGGAGTCAATAAACAATGGTGTCTTCCAAATAAATGTTTCTTGCATTTGAGCCTTAACGTAGGGTCAATATATATTTAAACAAATGGATGCATATGTATTATCTGTATAGTAAAATATGACGGTGAAAAGGATCCTAATGATTTTTTCCTATCTGGAATAGTGAAGAATCGATTCCTAAAAATCACCAAACTTAGTGTAAAGGAATGAATTTTTCTGTTCATTTAGATTATATTTTGCACATCTAATGTTTGTGCCAGCTTTCTTTAGCTAATGTACTCCAATAGACAGTCATGAATTTTTAAATAGATGGTTAAAAATCGACGTCCTATACATTCGACGGCTTTTGTTAGTGAAATTTACCTTAAGAACAGCAAAGAGTGAGGATTAACTAATGCTCCTTTGAGTACTCATGCAATATTACACATACCTCTTATTAGAATATAGGAAATAATTGTTAAGATACTTTTCATACCTGGATACGCTTGTATAAATTTATATCTGGATACGCTGGCTGGTATAGACTGACTTCCTCTCCTAGAAATGGTTCAGTAAAAGATAAAACTATAATATTTAAATCGTTTTACACGCCATATAATAGTTTACATACTTATCGTACAAATACTTATCGTACAAAATATTTCGTGGAGAGGTAAGGAGTACGACAGGAAACCGATTTTACATAGGAAAGTATATGTGCAAAAGTATGCATCCGTATGTATAGGGCGCTGTGTAGACAACCAGCTAGCCACGCAGTCATCAGTGAGGAAACTGACTTGCAAGTTGTAAGATGAATCGTTTCACGTAGCAAGAGCAGCGGATATGCATCTCATATATGGGTCAGCTGACGAAAGCAGCCGCCGAGCTAGACAAGTTTACGAAGACCGATACCCCAACAGAAGAATACCGCAGCATGAAATGTTGCACGCGTGCATCGCAACCTGTGCGAAAGTGTTCACCGTATCCTGCATGTTGCTGCAAACAGAATACGGGGAAAAAACGACTGACGCATATTGTCAACGGTGCAGAACAAGTATTATAGTAGTTCGAAGATAATCTGAATACCAGCACAAGAGCTATTTCTCACCAGCTTGGGGTCTCTCAGTCATCAGTGTAGCGGATACTGCACCAAGAACGTCTGCATCCTTAGCATCTGCAAAGGGTGCAGTTACTGCAACCCGACAGTTATCCGAAGCGTGTGGAATTTGCACAATGGTTCGTGCAGAAAGGTGCCATGGATCCCTTTTCCCGCTTCTGTTCTTTTTACAGATAAAGCTTCATTCATTCGTGAAGGTGTGTTCAATGCACTCAATTTTGAGCACGTACTGTGAACTACTTTATCTTGCTGTAATAAATGTCACATTTTTTACCACTTAATTGTACCCATTTCTTGTGTTCTCTTTACTTCTCCATTTTGTTCATGTAGATGACGTTTGCGGACATACTTTACTATGTGTAATCGGTTTCCTGGCGTATACCCTCTCTACCTCTCCACGAAATTTGTACGATAAGTTTTGTATATCACCCTGTAAATACACTGTATACGTATAATATTTTTAATTATTTAACAAGGAGCTAGTCTTATAATACTGCAAAATATGAATAATGATAAAATCTGTCATTAATATAATGATTTTTTGACATGCATTTTTTTATTTACATATTAATAAAAAAATCATGAATTTTTCATAGATTTTTCAGCTATTACCAAAAGTATCCTATTTATGTCAGTTTATTTGTTGGTCTGTTGGTTCAAAAGCTTAAAAACTATTTCCTCAAATAAAGTGAATTCTTTAATTTAGTTTAAAAATTATTTAAATTCAAAACATAGTAACACTTAAATGTGATGAAAATACAATAAGTACATTTAAAAATAATTATAATACATTTGTATCGCATGGCACCAAAACTAGGATTTTGATAAAGTTCAACATGCCAAATTTAAAAGCTACTTGCTATCAATGTTCTATAATTTATATCAATGTAGACAGTGAAATGAAACGTGGTTGAATTAAAGTATTTATTTTTCTTCAGATCAAATATTATCAAATGTTATATCATACATTCAAAATTTGCTGCATCAGAATCAGTTGGATCTGGTTCTTCACATTTTAAATTGCTACAGCAACTTTACGGTGTATGATATATCCAATGATTTAAAAATATATTCATATAGTTCTGCGTTTTCAACTCAGAAATTATAAAAAGCTTTATTCTCAAGTATCATTCATATCATGTGCTTCCTTAAATGAAATTTTAAAATGATTAATAATAAATGCTGAACAGATTTTAAAAATGTAATCAGATTATTCAGCGTACCATCAATGATAATTTGTTCTCTACCGTTTACAGAGAGCTATAAGAATACCGTTATTACTGTAATTAAAAATTTTATAGGTTCACAAAATATATTCATATAGTCCTGAGGAACATAATTTGGAGTCCATACAAATATAAAAGAAAAAAATAAATTAATAAACAAATACTAATATTAGCAAAAATAATAGACACCATTAGCAACGTGTTAACATAACTAAATTTATTCAAATGAAATGGTAAAATGCCAATGTCAAAAAAGAAATAAAAATATAATGAAAACAATAGTATATGTTGTCAAACGTTGACAAAATTAGAAAAAGAAATATTTTCCAATATGGTGACATTAATAATTAATCGTGATTTTTCTCCGGCAACCCATGTAGAATTACATTTTCAGAAAAGATAAAAACACAAAAAGTTATAAATGAGTTTTCCAATGTTTAAAATATCCACAGTTTGGGCACAGGCTGAGCATGAATAAATTCAGGCTTGTATGTTTTCAAGCACGTATGAATAATTTCAAGCTTCTTTATATCGAAAAGACTGGAATTATTATAAAAAATAATTCTGTGTCAGGGGTGAATATCTATTAACAACTTTTTATTTGTTTTTCAATCAAGTTTCTTCTGCCGAATAAATATGAATCTCCATTGATTAAAGATGAATAAATAATATGCATTTGCTTTTATTTACATTTCATATACTAAACACAATATTTGAGATGATGTAAAATAAATAACAATATATATATATATATATATAGATAGATATAACACAATAAGACAATATTATTTTGTGAAGTTTTTTTAATTTAATTCACACTCTAATCATACCAACCATCATCGAAAACTGACCAGGTCGTCATAGCAATTAAATTGCGCATGAATCTGCTTCATCTTATCAATTTGTTCTAAACTTTACAGAAAATTCTCAAATTGAGTTTTGCATATTTCAATTACTCTAGTGTTAGTATAAATATAACTTGGACATAAATTTATAATTTACGTAAAATTATTTTTTCATCAAAATGAAACTCACTAAGTTCGAGATTTTATTGGAAACAAAGCTTGTAACTACATTTATGCCAATTTTTACATTTTGTTTTAATCTTTTTTTTTTTCATGCATGTATGTAGAACATTATACATTTCAATAAAAAGTATGAACAAACGTTTTAAGTACTTAGTAATTAGAAATAAAAGGTCTTAGAAAACTATATAAAAAAAATTAAAGTAAAACCTACACTCAGCAACAGTAACATTTTGTGTTATGTAAGCTCTTTTAAATTTAGTATTGTCTTTTGAAAATTTGAATTTAATTTAAATTTTATATTGAATTCAAAAGTGCGACTAGCTGCTTTTTTTCAAAATGTAGGGTATTTATATCATTCATTAAGAAACAAACTGCCCGACATTGAAAATTCAACACCAAGAATGAGTTGCTAAAAAGTGATGAAACACTACAAACAGAGGGTGACAAAAACAAAAAATAAGTAATCTGTATTTTGAAATGATATGCATAATACAGAGCAAGAACAGGGTCGGGTCATTAGGCTTGCATGTCATCCTTGCGCAGGGGCCATGCTAATCTTCTCTGTATGGGTCATTAGGCTTAGAACCACCGTGGACGGTGATACACAAATCAACAGTCTAAGCACAGAATCAATCAGAGTAAAGATAGCGTCATGAGGAATGACTCGCCAATCTTTTATTACCATTTTCCAAAATGTATCTTCTGATGGAGGAAGTGAGAGGGTCTGCAAAGGGCGTCCAATCAAATCCCAAAGGTGTTGGATTAGGAAGAGATCTGGTGAGCACGGTGGCCAAGGAAGTAAACATTACAGGGCATGTTGACTGATGCGAATAATGTGTGGTTGGGCTTCATCCTACTGATAAAGGTTATTGGGCACACTCTGAAGGTAGAAGAGTGTCACCGGCAGCAGAACATCCTACTCGTCAAGTTGGGCTGTTATAGGGTTGTGAATACGAACTAGAGGTGATCTGGAATCGCACGCAATGGCGCACCAAACCATGATCCTACGTTGCTATTTGGTGGGGTGCTCCACAATTTCTACATGATTGAACATGTCTCCACGCTGACGCCAGACTTGTACAATCACTGGAGAAACAGAAGCGTAACTCATCTGAGAAAATCATCCTGTCCACATCACTCTAAGCTGACACCATTCCAGACATTGGCCTTTATGCTGTGGGGTCAATGGCAATCTTTTTAACGGACGCCATAAGTACAGGCCAATTGCAAACAAATTGATGGCAAATAGTTCAGATCGATATGGGAGCATCCAGGGTGTGTAGCACATGCTTCAGAATTTCGGTAGGTATACTTTGCGGAGCCGCCACTGCCTTCCGTCGGAGTCAGTGATTCACACGGGCTGACAGGTGGTGGCTTGACTTCACCCCGCAAACGTTCCACAATTACTGGTTCCAATTTTATTCGCTACAGCAGGTGCACTGTCGAAGTGTGCAGGTGTCTGTCTACTGTGATTTGCTGTAAGAACCAATCTACTTTTCTCAATTCGATCACCCTCGCCCTCGTAAACTCGTCTGTCTGCTGGAATTGACTCTGATGCCGATAACTTGGCATTCTTTGCAATTACCGTCGTTCTTTGCGATAAGAACAAACTTTCAACGATTATTTTACAAGCAGCAATAACGGCGCGAATATTGCCTATTCTGTCGGTTCTTCACCTTATAGATTATTCTACGTGAGCTGGAGATCTGCGCATTTCACATCATTTACATAAATCGGTAAAATGCGTTTACTCTGAAATTTGCATAATTTTCTAGTCATTTTTTTCTTGGTGTTGCATTTTCAATGTCGGGTAGTGTATGTCAGTTGCACATGCACAAGAAATAAAAATTCGTGTTTTCATTAGTTCTTTCCTTTATTGAGTACTATGCACTGATTTTAAAAAATCTTGGTGTAGGTGGTGGCTTGAGGAGTTTTCTGTGTTCCTTCAGCCGACATAGGAACACACCTTACTATCTATGAAAAGTTCTCTTGGAAATCAAATGTCGGGCGACTGTTAAGATGTCTTACAATGGCCTTCAGCTGTTAATCTATCCGGTATTCAGTGTCAATCCTCACATACTATATTATATAGTGGCTAGACAATTTTTTTTCAAAGTAATTGATACTAAATTCTATACCAGTGACTGTTGAACAGAGCGAGATGTATATTGAGCTTTTGTATGCAAGTTTTCCATATTTCCTACTTTCCAATACGTAAATACTATCCACTATCAGTGAAAAGTACTTTTGGAAAGTAATTATACAGTGGCTTATTAAAGTAGCCGTACAACAATTTCCAGTGATTAAGTTGTACGTTATGAGATGTCAAAATCTGTCATACTAGGCTGCATCATAGTCAAATGGTGGTATCGCTTGTTTCTAGAGATTAGTTTATATTCCTTTGTAAAATATGTTCCTAGGAGAGCTTGTGTGTTCATCAGTAACAATGTTAAGGGGTCATTGTTGTGCATCTTGATGTTGAAACTGAAAATATGAGGATTTCATGAAAAAAAAACAAATTATTCCTTTCTAATAACATAATTCAGTAATAGGTAAGAAATAACATATATGATATTATATACATTGACATAAATGTTTAAGAGTAGACGCTGGTAAGAATAAAATGTAAAGCAAAATAAGAATAGAATTACATAAGAAAAATCTGGATAGTTAAATTGAAACTTTCTTTCACAAATAGAAAAAATATCAAAATAAAATGAATCATCGAACTAGTTCTGATTTAGTAATATTTATTTAGGGTACATAAGGTTTACTCTCAAATGAAACAAGATACCTATTATGTCCATAGCTCCATAACTAAGCATTTAATATATATGTTCCACGCAAATGAATGTAATAACTATTTTTGAATAGTAAATTTAAAGCAGTCTTTGAAACACTCCGAAGTGGGATTGAAACACGCGAACTGTTGAACTGTTCGTCGTGACATTATACTACTATCTCAGCCTAGAACACTGTATATAATATAAATAAAATATTCATGATCAATAAGATCTCATAGTAATATTGCCATATACTTACAAGTGGAAATGTCAAACGCGAATCTTATTTGGTTATAGAAATTAAATACAATTTTGAAGATTATGCTCAGAAAATAGACATAATAACAACTAAGAGCTGCATATAAAATTGTTACAAATATTGTGTGACAATTTAATTAAATGCTTAAAATATTTCATTAACTCGATTTTAATCATTAACTTGATTTTCATTAACTTAATTTTGTTATTGCATCTCCTTTAGTATGTAATACTGATAATTTAATTTCATTTCAATTTATAAGAATCTAAACTTTCCATTAATATTAAAAAATTTTCTAGTATTGTTTTAAGAATATTTATAATAATAAAAGGATCCAATAAAGACGAATGTTAATGAATATTTATTTGCTGGAATATTAGAAAGGAATTATTCACCATTATAAATGTTTATCACGATTTCTACTGTTTTAATTGTTGATGAAATTAAAAATTATTTTTTATTCTTCACCGATAATATATTACGAATTTAATTAAAAATAAGTAAATGGATTAATCACATTTTTATTATTCAGTCTGTGTAAATTGCACTGTTGATCACCGTAAATGCAACACCCTAAACGACACATGCAAGAAGCATTAAATTTACAGTATGCATTAGCGAAGGTGAGATGATAAGAATTTTAGCGCAGACACGCACATCACACGCGCTTGTGGAGCTACTTTAAAGTGCTATTTAGGCTTGGAGCTTTCGACGATTTCAAGTTCGGCAACTGTGTTTTTTTTATATTTTTTTAAACGATCAATAATAGAAAACAGCAATCATTATTTAATCAAATATACGAGTTCGACAGGGAATAGTGACCTACCGAGATTGTCGATTATATTTCCCGGAAATCAGTAGGCGTGTTAGACTAAACTAAGCAACTGCAATGTGAATATGTATTCGTTGGATTCTGGAGAGTAGGACAGGCCGACTTGTTTGATTGCACTTCACATTAGTGCAACACTTTACGCAATGACAAACAAATTGTGCGTAGGGCAGCGACGAATCGCTCAGCTGCAGGGCGCCATGCCATTCGACGCCGTTTTCAGCAGAGTGGTCTATCCTCTAGACGTCCATTGCTTCGTCTACCTTTGAAGGGAACCATAGACGACGTCTCCCTTACCAATGGTGGAAAGAAAAACTGTGTGGACTGCAGAATGGAATGAAATTGTTTTTGCTTACGAATCACGCTTCTGTCTGCAACACCATTTGTGTCTGGAACACATTCTTGTTTGGAGACATCGTGGAGAGAGGATGCTGAACAGCTGCGTTATGCACTGCCACACTGGTCCTGCACTGAGTATTGTTGTATGGGGTGGTATTGTATATCACACTTGTACTCATCTAATATGCATTTGCCTGTATTTTAAACAACCAGCACAACATCTCCGAAGTGTTGGAGACAGTCGTTCTTCCTCTCCATCAGGGCTTGCCCACATACATATTTCAACTGAGTAATGCACAACCACACGTGCCATGCATTATCCAAGATTCTTCAACAATCGCCAGAAAAGTTTTAATTCCCTTTGATATTCTTGAAAAATTTTGCAATCTTATGATGAACTATATGAAAAATGATTATGTATCGAATTTCTGTGACTACTAACAACTCATTTTTGTAAACTCGTTGAGATCACATAAATTATTCATAAAATTAAAAGCTCTAATGAATAAAAATAACATATAGATATATATGGCACAGGGTTATAAAGTTGTCAATGAGAAATTTGCAATCAAAGGTTTCATCACTTTAAATTCCTTATAGACCATGAAAATTAATAATAAATATGCTGAAATTTAACTGTAGATATTTTTACCCACCTAGAAATCTTGACTGACACGAGACTAGAATCTGATTTGACTAGAAAAATGATTAGAATTTGAATTGAAATGGAACTACATATTTTAAAAAATAATTTCGTTAATATTTTTTAAATAATACAATTCGATAAACCAGCTTCTGTTATAAGATGTCACATTTGGAAGATGAATTCAAAATATTATTTTATTTCATTAGATATAAAAACGACAAGGTAGTCAAGAAAAATTGTGGATGAAAAGAAGCAATTAGCAATCACCACAACTTCAACTTTGACTATTATTATCCCATCTTTATTCCATGGCGGTTCTAAGTTACTGTACGGTGTTCTGTATAATGTTTTGTATTTATGTTTGATGTAGTTTTATACTTGACGTCGACACCATTGATTTTTACTTAGCCTGTTTTAGCATTTGTTTACAAATGTTGAAGCAGTTACAAATGGGCATTCGTGCTTTTCTTTTATACGCATCAAAGATTTGGAATTTTATTTGTTTTGTGTTCCGAAAGCAACTCAGAACGGTAAGCCTAAGATCAGCATAGTATTTATAAAAAACTTGGTGTTCGCTTTTTAATAGTGGATAAATAAATGCTGTATCAGTTTTCATAATTTAGCAAATGTGAAATAATGTGAATTTATTGTACTGATTTATGTATTGGATATCGTTCGTATATATGAAGTTTAAATGGAATTTTTCCCTTCTCAAATATATAAACAAAACTGTATAAAAGAAAATGCATGAAAACTTATGTAAACAAGTTCTATGCTCTTGTTACTAAAGAATATATTTTTTCAATAATTATTAAATTTAAGTTATAAAAAATATTAATCTATATTGATGTATTAAATGGCATGTGTATTTATGAAATGTTTGATTTTGTAATCTAATATATAATAAGATAATGTTTTTGTAAGAGGATTTTATGTATCACTTAAATATTATGGAAAAATATTGCATATTTTGGTAGTTATATATATTATAAAAATTTTTTGTTGATTCTTAATTATGCAATTTTCTTGGCAGAATATGCATATTATCATATGAATAATATAAAATTTTTAAGTTGCTTAAAAAATTCAATTTTAAAATTTATTAGAAGTGTTTTAAAGCAAATTTTATTATATTTGAAGATGCTATTCATATTTATATAATATGTGGTAAAAATGTGTTTGCTGGTTACTGCTATGAATTATGAGGTTATTATACATATAAATATATTTGAAGAAATATTTATTGGCATAAAAGTGCCTTAGAAGGGTAATTGAAAGATTTTAAAATAAATTTGTGTTTAATTATGATTGCAAAAAGAGCATGTTTATTGCATAATGTTGCTAAAAATATTCATAAAATAAATCATTAGAATAGTTAAATTTCTAATATTATAATGTATTGTAGGTATTTGTGTAATAACATTCATTGATATATTGTTGCTAAATATGTAGATATTTGAGATAAATTTATATTTTGCTATTGCTCATACGAAAAAATAATCCTTCAAAAGACCATAAGAATCTTATGAAACTATTAAGTATTAAATAAATATCCTATTTATACCTTTAAAAAAAACATGACATTAGAAAACAGTATCGTCATATTTTATTTATAAACTACAATTATTCATAATTCAACACATATTGTTTTTATTGTGAATTTTGTTTACATTTTTAATTATTTGTCGGTTTACTTTTTAAGCTTTTTGTTAAAAAAAAAAAAAAAAGAAAAACATTTGTTAGATGAGCATCTGCAGTTAATGTTTATTCATATTTGCATCTACATATATGTTACATGTCCAAGTATTTTAAATTTATTTATGCATGTTATACAAAATTATTTTCTCTATGTTCTAACTTCTAATCTTATTACCTACCCTAATTCAAAATTAACTCCAGAATATTAAAATTTTTCTGTTTAATTAATATTTCTCATAAATTTTTATTATGTTATATCCATTTAGCTATTTTTTATTTAAATATAAAACTAAAACTTTTTTAATTACATTTATATTTCAGATTATACAGCATCAAACTGTAAAATATGATGTATTACCTCTTTCACCTCTATCAAAACACAGATTAAGTATGTATATTTTTACTATCTTATTCATATTTAAGCATTAAAATAATTTTATGATATTTTAAATTTTTAAGATCTTGTTAATTTTTGAGATTTAACTACTAATTATTAATTTGTTTATTATGAAAATAGTTCAAATATATATATATTCAAGTAAGCTAAGCAAAGAAGTTGAGTTTAACCATCTCTGAAAATTTTTTAGTGTGTGCAAATATTTCATCTAATAAGATTTGAGCTTATGATGATGTTATGGTAAAAGCTTGTTAAGTCTGAAAAACAGTGAAATGTAATATTTGCTAAATTTTTACCATTACCAAATAAAGGCACATTAATGGAGTCAATTCATCACTAGATTGCACTTTAATGTTTGGTATTTGACAGATAATAATTGTAGATTTTTTACGTTATATATTTGAATTTTATAAAAGTGTCCAATTTTATTTTATCTAGCAACTTTCTAAAAAATAACTGAACCAATTATGTGGAGTTTTTCAAATGCATAAGCCAGTTCTAAACCAATCATGTAATCAATTTGATTTTGATTTACAAGAAATAACTCATGTGAGTTAACTAATGAAATCTATAATTCCCGTTTGAGCTATTTGCATTTTTTTATTTAACGCTGAAAAGTTTTGCATGTGAAATTCTTAATACTGTTTTCTGACAGAGTTTATGAAATTAAATAATTTATCTCATTTGTATGATAAAAGTGAGGTTTATTTTTAAGTTATATAGCACTAAGTTGCGTCATTTTAAGACACAATTTTTAGAGGAAATGGTTGACAGGATGATATGTATCTTTTTTATTTTGTAATTCAATCCAGTCAAAAAATATTTACATTCTCATAACTTGCAAAATTCTATCCAAAATCAATTGATTCAGCTAAATAATCTTATTAAACAAATGTCTCATAACAAATACTTATTTACCTACCCTCAAGTACTTTATTTCATCCATTTTCGAACAGAGATGTTATTAAATATGATTTTAATTAAGAGTTTAAATTTAATTATTATTTTTACCATTAAATTTCATTTCTTGTAGCATTCCTTAAATTTTAGTTTAAAAATATTTAAAAAAGTTTTCAATTCTCTTATGGTTTTTACATGTTATTAAGGTTCATAGTTTAAAAATACTGTTTTCTGATTTTTTTTATAAGGTTGCTATCCTTAACATAGAATTAATTGGCGCCCATTAGTGTTCCTAATCAAGTTCTAATACTTGTGTCATATTTAACTGGGTGCTGCTCTGACAGTAATGTTCCCTTTTACATAGTTTAATAGTATCTGTAAAGCTATGCTGTCTTTGAATAAATTTCTCAATATTCAATGGATATCAGTTATCTCTAGATAAAAAAAATTACTTTTAAAAAGAATATAAAAAAATTTTATGAGCAGGAATTGTGTGTGTGAAAGAATTAAATAACTTCTCTAAATTAAAACATTTGAAATATAAATATTTTTTCATGTCATTTTAAATGTAGTGAATATTTTAAAAGAAAAGGTTCAAATTTTCTAAAACAAAATTCATGGTCAGATCATATCTAGACATAAAATCATAAGGAGTAAGTTGATGATTTTTGTTTCATGTCGTAACTTGTTAATGTGCTTATTTTAAGAATTCTTAAAATATTTGAGAAGAATCTCTTAAATTCAGTCAGTGATAATTAATAATGTATATATATTTCATTCTAAGGAATTGATTTCATACAATCTCCAAATTTTTTTTTTTTTTTTCTTTTTTTGTCCAAGATAGGGGCATGAATTTTGCACTCAAAGAAATAAAAATAAATTATTTAATGAAAATGATAAGATTGTGTCATGTATAGAAGTATCTTGTGTACTTAATCTAGACTTAGATACAAAATGTCACTTAATTGAAATTTTCAAAGAGAGATCATTTGTTCCCAATAATATGCCATCATTAATAAAAGGAAAGGATTTTTTTTTTCTTTTCCTTCTTTGGTAAAACTTTTTTCTGATTTTGTTTAAATTTGTTGTCATGAAATAACTTCTTATATTAAGTGAAATTATTTTTTATATTTAAAAATTGTTGCACTTAAAGTGAGTTCTTCAAATAGATCAAATCAAAAAAATCCAATTAAATTGCTTTGGCAGGGTCCATTTTTAACTATCCAAGTTATGTTGTATCTATCAAAATTTAACACTAAAATATTTCTAATGTAAATAAAATTTTTTTCTGAAATGACTGTACTTTCTTAAAATTATATATTATACATTAAAAATGGAAACAGATGCTATTGATTAACTTCTGGCATAAGTGAATAAAATATTATCTAGTGTAAGTCATTTTCATTAAAGGAAAAAAAAGTATATTTTCTGTGCTGCTCTACTAATCAAATTTCACTAAAATATATCTTTTTAGTTTCTCTAAATCCATAATAGTGGTAATATTTAACTTTTTAACAAACAAATTTATTTAATTTTATTTGTCATCATAAATGTCCATAATTTTCCTATAATGATAAATGTTTGCCGCCATGTGTTCTCTCTCATAACTAAATGTCAAAAAAATATTTTTCTTATGATCATGTTTTCAGAATTTTATTTCTCAATTATGAATATTAAAATTCCTCTTAATAAAAATACCTTTTTTTGACATCAAAAACATTTTTTGTAAATTTAATTAAAAATCAATATATTTAATTTTAATCTTGGTTGGTTTTAGTATTGTAGTTTTTAAAATTCAGTGTTTATTTAATAAGTCAAGTGTTAGAAAACTTTAGAGATAATAACGAAATTTGCCTCCTATATTAGCTAAAAAATATATTTTATCAATAATTATAGAACCTATAATATTTTAATTTAAAATCCAATAAAGCTTGATTAATTTTACAAACTAAAAGAATAGTGAACATTTTTTACTTGTGCTTCTGTAAATTATAATTAGTTTTGTGTGCTCTTATTTTACAAGGATCATATATATGCAGTTTATTCTGCATATTTTGTGCTGTTTTAGAGGTATGTATTTTTTGTAATAATTTGCATTATTAACATAAGTTATCAGCTTTACTTAGCTTTTCTCAAATTCAGGCAGTTTTTATTCCAATTTCAAAATGTCAGTATAAATTGATGTAAACCAGCTGTCATATGTTGCCCATGTCTGCAGCTGCTATTGCAGTGCATTCCAAATAAATTGAGCTTACATATAAAAATTGCTACATTATTATACTTTAAGCTCCCCTGAAACTTAAACTTGATTCCTTGAAAATTGTCAGTTATTCCTGGAATTTTTACTTACCTTGATGCATTTATTTTTTGTTGGAAAATATTATAATATATATATATATTAAAGTTTTCAACTAATTTGTCTGAAAGCCTAATTGAGTTGTATTCATAACTGTTGACTATAATTAAGATCCAGTACGGCTACAATAATTTCATGATAGTTCAGTTTAGTCAAGACTGAGTGTAATATTTTGATTTATGTGTGTGAAGTAATCACAAAAAAATGATTTTGTTGCAATCAGATATGTGATTTTAATTTATTCTTTTTCTATTTGTTACTGTTTTCTTTATATTGTTTAAAAGTCATTGAATATTAATATTTTAATATAAAATTTTTTTAGTTCAAGTATACTTTGTCTTCCTGGGTGAAAATTGCATGTAATTTCAATGAATCGGGTGAATTTATTTAGCTATGGAAATAAAGGCTGAATTAAATTATTTAATATGCCTGGTAGAAAGTCTTTTCTCATTGACCAGTGGAATCTGGAAAAGCCATACAAATATTTTTATGTTCCTATATTTGTTTATATATATATATATATATATATATATATATATATATATATATATATATATATATATATATATATATATATATATATATATATAATCAAGTAGTGTGAAAAGCCTTGAATATGGATGTGAAATTTTAAAATAGTTTGAAAGTGTAAAGTGAAGAAAAATTTAGAATTATTTTTTATTAAATAATAATTGCCAAGAAATTCATCCTGGAAACTTTACCTAATTGTTATCTTTGTTTTGAGTAAGTATATTTATATTTAAAAACAGGTTGTTACATACGTCTTGTAAATTCATTGAAAGCCTTTAAAGTAATCTTTAAATGTAATTCTATTTTAAAAAAAACATATTCTTAATAATTTTTGCAATTATTTATTTCCATTATTTACAAGTATAATTTAAGGATGTTGTACATACATAATCATATGCATATTTAGTTGAGAACACTTTAAAAAAATTATTTAACGTGTAGGAATGTTGATACTTCCTGGAAGATGATTCTTTGAAATCTGTATGAACCCTGAATATGATTAAGTGTTTTAAATATGTATTTTAAATTATATTTTTATATTTTATCACTTCAAGTATATAATTAGCCTTGTAAAATTAATAATTTAAGTACAAAATGAATTTCAGGTATTATATTTTACTTGATTTTATTTAATGATAAAATTATCTTTATAAGTTTGTTAATTTGTAATTTATTCTTCCACCCTCTAGGTACCAATTCTTTAGGAATAATAAATTTTTCTTTAACCCTTTAGGTACCAACCGCCCGAATCTAAAATGTTAATACTTGATAGCTTTGGGCGGTAGGTACCTAAATGGTTAAAGAAGTTTGCATCATAAAATGTTTTGGAGAAACTAGATTAGTATTTTACATGTTGTGATTTTAGTCTTGATTTTGTAGATAAATGTGAAAATCAAAATATTCATGCTGTTATCAAATATGTGGATCACTCTTAAATGTCATTGATATAATTTCTTGTACTTTATAGTCATGTGTAACATTTTGAAATTGTTATTGATAATTGTATACTTATCATACAAACTCTTTAAATGTGTGTTTTTTTTTTTTTTTTTTTATTTATTCTTTAAATAACTATAAAATTCATGAAAGTTATGCAATTTTTTAAAAGTTACATCTTAGCTTTATAACAATTTGATTTGTTATTATTGTACAAGTTATTTTTAGCAGTATCATTGTTTTATCCATTTTTAAATATATTAAAATTACCGAGGTACAAATTTTATTTGTAATGTGGTCTTTATTATTATTTAGGTTTGGTAAAACGTAAGATTTTAGTCCTGGATCTTGACGAAACATTAATACATTCTCATCATGACGGTGTAATTAGACAAATGGTTAAACCTGGCACTCCTCCAGACTTTGTTCTTAAGGTTTGTCTGTTCTGTTTTTTGTAGCTTTAAACTTTGGCAGTTTATATACCTGTAATTCTTTAATTTTATAAAATTCATCTAAGTTTATTCAATTGCATAACAGAATGTGCAATTTATGTTATTTTTTTAAATAAAATTTAAATCCTTAGTCTGTAAGGGTAGACCAATTATTACATTTTTTTCTACTATATGTGAGAGTTTTAAATTGTAATTTTAAAAATTAATGGTATTTATATTTTTACTTTAATTTTTCTCCTTGTGCTAACTTTAATTACTATTGTGAAATTATTATTTTACATATTCATTGGTCATTTCACAATTGCAACTTAAGTGCAATCCTGTAAAATTTATATCAGTCTATTTTATGAAAAAGTTCATGATATCTATGTTGGAAAAAGTACATATAAGAAAAGTGCATTAAAAATTGATATAAATTATATAAACTCCAAAATGTTGATTCCTTTCTGGATAATCGATAGCATAGAGAAATTTTACCTATTCTTGAGACAGATAACGCTTAATGATGCCTTTGTCAAAGAACTTCATTAAGTCAGTTACAGATGAGTTTTTAAAAATTGTGGTTGAATATGCATTTCATACTGGAAACAGATAATGTTTTTCTTAAAATTCATGTACTGTGTGTGTGAGAGAGAGAGAAACCATTTTCTTAAATAAAAAAATTTCATGAAAAAAGATTAATTCGGTCCTGGCGTAATGTAATTATTATTTTCTTTTTTTCTCTCTATGAAACTCTAAAGTTAAATTTAAAAGATTAAAAAATTCGTTTGTTGTTTGTAGTCTGTATCTTCAATAGGAGTAGAGTGCGTGCTATTTTCAGTCATGGAATACTTAAATCAATATTTCTATTAAAATTTTTAGATAAGAATGGTAGAGGGGAAGATTATAGTGCATAAAAATTATTTTTTTTCTTCTGCTTACTTTGTATTATCATTACTTTAATGTGATTACAGGATTAACTATGATACTATGTATATGTATGTCAATATAATATGAGATTTAATAATAAGAAACCACACACACAATTTATATGGTCTAATATATTTCATTTTAAAAGTATTTACAATCAAGATCTCTAAATGGTGCTGAATTAAAATTTTCAAATCTATTTCCATCTGCCTTTAGTTTCACTCTATCTATATGGTTATTGAGCTATAAATTTAACTTTATACTGATTAATAAAAAATATTTAAATGTAACTCAAACTAATTTTAAATAAATGTATCCTTCCAGAGAAGAATAAAAATGGACATACATGTTGGAAATATTAAACATCTACATCTTGGTGTGTGAACTTCTGAAGTTTTGTTTTGATTGAAACATTGTTTTCAAAAAAGTTCCTTATTTATTAAAGATATGTCAATGCAATTTTAGATTACAGCTATATCAATGCAATTTTAATTTTTAAATATATTCTAAAAACAACTAATTACATTTTTAAAAAATTCAGTAATTTTTAAAGAATCATTAAGCTGAAGACAAAGTTAAAAATATAATCTAACACATCTGGACACATTTTCATACATCACTACGTGAATTCTCTTGGATTCTAAATTCAGGCATGCTGTGCCTTTTTGCTCTATCCTATCATTCATTTATAATAGGAATGAAGATTTCAAAAGGAGTTGACATTTTTATAGACAAAAATAAATGCATAAAAGATGATTACTTATTACAGTTGGGAATTTGACACTGTTTAAATGTTTGCTACAGTGATTAAAATGTAAATATTGATAAGGAATATTTGTCTATGAACACAAAAGGTAATTAGAATTTGGATCAATTGTAAATTCTAATGTGAACTCTAGATTAATCTTCCAGTGTGATTAAACCCAAGAGCAATTGATTTGAGGTCAGAGTTTATACAAACTTTTTTCTCCCTCCGCCCACTCTTCGAATCCACTCTAAGCCGTAGGTCCTGGTCTAATTAGCCCTCGTGTACAAAAGATGACCGTTGAGCAACAAACAAACAAACCAGGCAATGTTTCTGTGAATTTTGGGGGTGCAATATTGAATATAAAAGATTTTCGAATTTTATTTATTTAACTCTTTACAGAGCTGTTCAGTCACATTTCATCTGGAGTACTGCTCATTGAACAATTTGACTATAACCAAATGAAACATGTTTGTCAAACCTTACGATAACAGTGTTTTCATATTTGTCACAATGTGGATTTATGGTTTAAAAATTCTATTTTTTTTTTCTTTCTATTTGACAAAAAAATTAATGCATTCTATTAAATCTCATGCAGAAAATGCGTTACATATATGTACAGAAACTGCTTTACGTAATGATTCTTCAAACTGAAACAACATTTAACAAAAAATAATTAGATTTGGATGAAGATTAGTGAATTTGAAAACAAAAATGTTTTATAAATCAGTGTATTACTCAAAAACTAACTAAAGCAAACCAATGTTATGATTCTTAAATAGTTTTAGAATTAGCTTGTGTGATATAATTTAAAAAATTACTGTTTTAAACAACCAGAATTCAAAGCCCAAATATTTATTGAAAGATTAGTTATAAAAGTTTCACCTAAGTGGCTTTATTGCACACTTAATAACCATAAAATTTATTTTTGTCGTTTCTAAATCTTAAAAATAAAATTGTTTTTTAATTTTTAATATTTTTATAAAATGTTTAATATAGAATGCAAATGTTTAATTATGCAAAAATAATTGTTTTCATGTGATTGTTGAAAATGTCTTGATGTTATTTTAAATTTGTCATAAGAACAATGTGTAAAATCATGTTTAAAAATTATTGTTGTTGTGCATTTTTTGTTAATCATCCTGTAATTTTGGATTGATTTTGTGATGTTTCTTAAATATTCTATGAAATGTATTTCTCTATTAAATCTTATATATAAACAAACTTGTAAAAGTTTTTTAGTTGTAAAATTGCTATACATGTTTTTTTTTTTTATTATTTAATAGGTTACTATTGATCGTCACCCAGTGAGATTTTTTGTTCATAAGAGGCCACACGTGGATTATTTTTTAGATATGGTATAAAAATATTTTAATAAATAATGGTTTTCTATTTCTTTGTACTGCAGTTAAAATGGGCTATGACATATTCTATTTTAACTGTAAAATTTGTATGTATGATAAAGTTCATAATATATGCTTGTACATTGCTGTGAGTATATGTACTTGCAGTTTCTTTTAACATAATTATTTTGTTCAATAACATAACACATTTTTACAAGGTCTGCTCTACTTAGGAAATATTAAAGCGCGTCCCAAAAGTTTATAGACAGGTGTTTTTTTCAAGTGTAAGCGACCAATAAGCGAGTGCGAATGACGAAATAATTTATGCAAATACATAAAAGGTTAATTCAAGTAATAAAATTCTCAAACAACTGTGAAAGTTCATAAATTTATTTTTAAAAATTAAAACGAAAAATGATGTCCCAAAAGTTTATGGACAAAAGTTCTTTAGAGCTTTTTTGGAAATAAAAATACAAATTTGCATATTCCACTATTTGTACACGTGACGTAATAGCTTCCTGAGATAAAAACTAGTGGGTGGTTCCTTTTTCAATTGATTGCAAAGATGCCTGCCAACGCCGCTAATTTACTTAAAGCTGAAATTTTACAAATTTATCGCTTAAAAGCTCGTGGGTTGAGAGCTGTAGATATTGCTAGAAAATTAAGCCAGCAAAGCTGGAATTTATCAAATCCTAGCGAAAGGTAACAACTGAACCAAAATCTCGCTCTGGAAGACCGAAAAAACAACAAAGAGGCAAGACAGAGAAATTGTGAGACTTGTTTCGACCGAAAATTTGTCTGTACGATCTACAGCCAAAAAATTACAGCTTCAGTATCGAAATCTACAGTCCAATCAAGGCTAAAAGTAAGTAAGTTTTTAAAATATCATAAATGCGACACACGCCAATGCTTACGAAACGCCATAAGGATGCTCGAGTTAAGTGGGCAAGAAACTACATGCATTATAAGGACAAATGGCTAAGTGTTGTTTTTAGCGACGAAAAAGTTTAATTTAGATGGCCCGATGGGTGGAAGTACTATTGGCACGATCTTCGGAAGGAACCAAGGTCCTTTTTCAACAGGCAACAAGGAGGGGGTTCAGTAATGGTGTGGGGAGCCTTCTCCTTCAACGGAACAACTGATATTGCTTTTTTGAACGGTCGACAATATTCTGATGATTATCAAGAAACTCTTGAAGCCCACTTACTTCCATTTGGGGAGTTGTTAGGGGTAAAAATGGGAATACCAACAAGACAACTGTTCGATTCATGTGTCTAACTCCACTATGCAGTGGTTTAGACGCCACAATGTTAAAGTTATGGAGTGGCCAGCTTTAAGTCCTGACCTGAACCCCATGGAGAACCTCTGGGGAATACTTTCAAGGGACGTTTACGCAAATGGGCGCCAATTTGCAACAGTTCAAGATCTGAAGATGCAAATCGAACAAAGTTGGTTTAATTTGAAGTCTAAATTCTCCAAACTCTTGTTTTAAGCATGCCTGATCGAGTTTTTCAAGTGATAAAGAAGAACGGTTTAAAAATTTGAACAACAGTGCAAAATTAAATGAAAAAAATCGACTTGTCTATAAACTTTTGGGACACCAAAATCGAACTTTTTTAATTTTTCACGAAATGTGTGATGTTTTTATTTTATTTGTATACAGTATTAGTATTGTATTGGTTTTTTTGATAATTAAAAATTAAAAAAAATTCTTGCAAAACGTTTCCTACTATAAAATTAAAAAAACACAGCAGTCCATAAACTTTTGGGACGCACTTTATAAGACTCTTAAATTTTAACTAAATTATATAATTATAAATGTACTAAGAAAAATCACCAATTTACTGTTTACATGAGGGTTACTCTGAAATTTTTGAGATATGTGCAGATGTGAATTTACAAAATAAAAATAACAGTTTAATTTTAAAATACAAAGTATTTTAACCCAGAAGACGATTTTTTATTGACTTACTTCAACTTGTTTAGTGTAGAATAAATTTTAAACAGAAGAGAAAAGGAAATGACGCGAGAACATTTTCGCGCTATGATTTTCTACAATTTTAAAGCAGGATTAAATGAAGAAGAATGCATTCAACAGTTGCAATTAGCATTTGGTGATGAATCTCCAGCTCGTGCTACTGTATTCAGATGGTTTAGAGAATTTAGAAGAAGACGCAATTTTTTTCAGGATGAAGAACTCACAGGAAGGCCCCCGTCAGCAGTAATTCCGGATTATGTGTCTGCCATACAAAAATTCTTAATGGATGATTTTCACTGTACCTATCAAATGATACAGAAGGAACTTAACATTGGATCTGCAGCCATACACAAAATCATTCATGAAGAATTACATATGAAAAAAGTAGTTTGCTGTTGGGTTCCCCATAATTTAAATGAGAACCAAAAAGAGGAGCGTGTCAGAATCAGTAAAGAAACTCTTAAATTGCTAAATGATGGTGGCCACTGCATCATTTCTAAAATTGTAACAGGTGATGAAACGTACATACCATATTTTGACGTTCCAACACGTCAAGAAAGCAAAGTATGGGTCTTTGAATATGATCCCACGCCGACAATAGTGAAAAAATAATGCGCACTGAAAAAATTGATGTATGCCATTTTCTTCAGAAGTACGGGATTGGTCAAGGCCATCAAGTTGGAAGACAGTAACATCAAACTGGTATACCACTAAATGTCTTCCAGAAATTCTACAACAACTGAATGTTAGGGGACTAATGCTTCACAATGACAATGCATCTTCACATACAGCTGGATTAACAGTTGAATTTGTTAAACAAAAACAAATTAAAGTGATCGAACATCTGCCGTATTCACCTAGCTATGTGAATTGCTTTTGCTTATTCTTTAATCTAAAAAAGAACTTATGTGGACGTTGTTTTCATTCAGAAAAAGATTGCTGTGGCTATAAATACATTTTTTTCATTTATTCCACGAAATGAATGGCTTGAGGCATTTAATCTGGAAAATTTGTCTACCAAAGAGCTGGAGGAGACTATTTTGAACACACCTAAAATTTTGTAAGTATAACTTTATAAACCTAGTTGTGTCACAAAAATTTCATAGTGACCCTCGTATATATATATATATATATACACATACACACACAGTCAAGTCACATTTATGTGACCACCTGTCAAAAACTAATAATCAACTTTCACAGAGCGGACTGCTGCAGGATCTGTAGGAAGAGAATCGGATAAGTTCTTGAATTCGTTTGCTGGGGTGTTGTGCTGTGCAGATTCCAATGTCCTTGTCAGCTGTGCTGGATTACGTGGGTGAGGATTTATGCCAGTAACAACACAATCAGCATGATCCCATAGATTCCTGACTGGGTTTAAATCAGGAAAGAACAATATACTCATTGTAGTGAACTTTGTGCCATGCATGTACACTGTATGGCACCTCACATTGTCCTAAGATGCCATCATTCTTAGGAAAAACTATGCTTTACAATATAAGCATGGTCTGCAAGGAGAGGTGCATATTCATTGTGACTTCTACAATGATGAGTGAACCCAGAGTGTGCCAGGAAAACATTTCCCAGACTATAAGACTTCCGTCTTTACCCTGGACAATCCCAGTAATAGTTATATGGTGTTTGCTTTTAGAGGCTTTATGCCATATACACTAATGTCCATCTGTCCGATGGAACATAAAATGTGATTCATTTGAAAATGCTACATGTTGCCACTCAGTGGACATCCAGTTGGAATACTTGTGTACAAATTTGAATCTTTGTCGCCAATGACAAGTGTCAACTTCGGATACCCAAAACAGCATTGTTTAATTGGGCTGATTTTGCTCAATTGTAGCTCGTCTATTCGCCCTAACGCATCTCCTCAGTAGTAATTTGTCATCTATGACCTGGGGACACATCACTGATTTTGGTTAGTCCCATTTTACCATGCCAGCTTGTGAAAAGTTTACAAACTTAGCCATTTCAGAAATGCTTTCACCCATGGCTTGAAAGTCATTAATCGTACCTTTTTGATTTTTGATGGTAAATTTTGTGTGTCAGGTAAATTGCTTCTTTTTTGCATTATGCCAACGACTGCATTGTTTTCCAACGTCTTCACACATCCTTTATTTATGTTTAACTGTATTGTCCGGCCTTCTGTGACTGGTTATTTAACTTTGATATTAAAGGTATCCAAGTGATGTGTGAAACACTCAATCCTGTTTTTGTGAAATTTCTTGGTGTAGTATATGAAAATTTTAATGAAGTTAGAACTTAATTGACGAAGTTATCAATTAAAAAATGAGTAAGTGTGATCAAGCATTTAGTTTTTTTAATATTTGATATGTATTACATCAGGTTTCAAAAGCATTGTCAACCAATTACATATCCATTGTTACCCCAGTACAAAGTAGATTTATGTATCCTGCGCTTTTCAAGGCTTTTGTTTAGTAATTGCTTATATAATTTTTGTCACTTATATCTTTCCCTTAAAAATACTTGTGTTACTTTCTTAGACGTTATTTGTTCAGTCCCTATTTACTGTATATTTAAAATATTTGTAAATGCATTTTGAAAACTTATTATAGCCATGCATAATGTTTTGTGTGATTTTTTTTTTCTGTCTTGAGTTTTATTAACTGGGCAGAATACCTTAAAAATATTGGATGTAAATCCCATCTATCTCAAGAGATTCATTTTAACGTTCTCAATTCTTATCCAGTGATTTTGCTCAAGCACTTAATTTTATCAAACATTACTTTGTTTTCAGCACAGCTTATCCCATCAGGATCTTGTGCCTGTAAAATCAAATTAAATCTAGCACAACACAACAAACAGGCAGTATTGTTAAATCAATGATGCTAGCAACATATACTTATATGAAAACTCAGTTTCTTATTAACAAAAACTACAATGCACAACAATCTTAAATATATATGCGTCAAATACTTCTATAAATACTTAATAAATTATTACATACATCAGCAATGTTAATCAAATAATATGTAAAGTAAAAGTACTCACCTGATCATCACTTGTGGAAATATTCTCAGCATGTATATCTTACCCTAGCTTTAAACAAGTACAGACATTTCTAAATTTGAATTTTATTCACATTGAATTTTTTTTTATATCACAACTTTAAACACAAATGTTTCAATCATACATGTTAAGAATGAAATACATAACTAAATCTTCAAGGATTACTCCAAACAAATTTTATGCATGCACACATGTAAAATCACAGTAATTTACATCTATGGCACCTATGCCATCTTATAGGACTTAGCCCATATTTGTATTAAATAAAAAAAAATATGTATGTCTGTTTAAATAAGTTTCATATTAATAAATTTTGGTACACTTTATAAATAAAAAAGCTGGAAATATTGTATATTTTTCCCTTTATGCCATTTTAAATTTAATACTAGAAAGAAAATTATCTGAATTTTTTTAATGTACAGTGTAATGTTATTTGTTCTTAGGTTAGCAAGTGGTATGATTTAGTTATTTTTACTGCAAGTATGGAAATTTATGGTGCAGCAGTGGCAGACAAATTAGATAATAATCGTGGGATTCTCAATAAAAGATATTATAGACAGGTGAGAAGATTCTTATTTTAGGATGTAAATGATGTTTTGTGCCTTAATTGTATTTCAATTATATAAGTTTTTCATTATGTTGATGCTTTTTTGAAAATTGGTTTATGTAAGCTCATCTGTATATTAATTCTCTTAGTATTTGCAAGTAATTTTGCATAATATCTTCAAAACATTTTGTAAATTTATCAGGTAGTATTTATTTAATGATGGTAACACTGATAAAGAATCTATGACGTCTAGACTTTTCATAATTTCCATTTGATTATTTTTTGAAATTTTGTTTCATGCTAATTTTTAAAGTAGAAATATTTTTTAAATAATGTATTTAACCATTGACACAAAGTTTTCACAGGAATGTGAATTTTTAGTTTTTTATAGATTTATTTCTTAAAAGTCCTTAATATTAGTATAAAACTCTTAATTTCTTATTCTATAATCTTGAATTTTATAAATTATTTTCTGAATAAAAATGAGGGACATGAAAAAATAAGAAAATCAATAAACATTTTAAAAACCCTATTTCACCCCTGTGTAAGGTGGATGTGAATTGCATTGTTTCTTTATTTCTGCTAAACCTAAATTTGTCACATATAATATACTTTTATTTAAAAAAGAAACATTATAAAAAAAGAACAAATTTAAAAAACGCCAACATTTTCTTAAAAATGATTTTGGAAAAAGTAGCTTGTTTTAACTTTGGAGAATTTAGAAATAAAATTTAATAATAAATTATGAGTTAATATCACAAACATTGCACAAGCTATAATTAGGCAAATTAATTATTTATTTGCCTAATTAAACTTTCATTGCAGTTATTTTCAAATGAGCCTTTAATAACTATTTTAGGAGTATTCCTATTTACATGAATTTTAATTTTTGTATGAAGTTAGTATTTTTAGAAAAGGTTTTGAACTTAAGAATTCATCTCATAATGATTTTGAATTTTATTATTAATTTTATTTGCAGTTAGCATTTTTTTGTGATGTATTAGAATGAAAAATAGAATTTATATTAAGTTTACAAAGAAAACAATATGACATGTTAATCTTTTGTTTGAAAAATAGAATAAATTTTATGCATTTCATGTTACTGATCTTAATTTATAAGAATGATATTTTGGAATTTAAAAGATAATATTGATAAAAATTTTAATAATTATTGCTGCTCACAAGATTTTATAGTATATATAATACTAACTTTCAAAGTGACTGTTCCTAAAACTATAAAGTGTGCAATACTATATTATATAATGTGTATCATATTGTATATAGTGATACTGAGCTCCTGTGGCCCAGTCGATAAGATCAGCTAAGTAAAGCATCATTTGTCGCGGTCAGTTATTGGGAGGGTTACCGCATTATTTTTTTCACTGGATTGTTTGAACTCTATGTTCTAAAGTTGTGTCCACATTAATATGTGATGTCTAAAGTCCTTCCACTGATGTGTTGTTGATCGCGGGTGTGACCAACACCACATCTGACCATGTTCAATAGTGCGTATATTCCAAAGCCGTTAACCTTAAGGTACAGTCCGGGCCTCGCCTGCACTGCTGTGTATGTACATAATGATACCTGTTATCTAAGTGTAGCCAATCCAAATCAAAATGAACTTGTCCAAACTATTACAGTTTGGAAATCATGTTTTTGTATATCACTTTAGCAGCCATTTGAAAGATGTTCTCATTTGAAATTCTGGTTAGATAAGTGTAATTGTTATGTTGGCATAAAGTGCTAAATTTAATGTTGCTTTTTGTATAAATTATTCACACTATAATGTAATTCTAACTTTTCTCCCAAATGTAACTGCACTTAAATTTGGTGCATTCCCCTATGCTGTAATATACATACTCTCTTATGACAATGAGGTGATTTTTGCTTTTGATAATAGATTTTATGTGTATGCAACAGAGTGAACAAAATCTATGTATATTTGGTATTTTCCCCCAAAATAGAAGTGAAGATTAAATTAGTTTTTTATATTTAAATAACTGCAAAATAAAGAGAATTTCATGTGAAGTTATGGAAATTTCATACTTTTTATTATGTAGAATTATCTATTCAATGATCGGCACTAATTTTTTTTTTCTTTTGAACATTTTTTTGAAAAATATTGCTGAATAGTATAAATGTTGTGGTAACATGTCTCATAAAATAGCAATGTATACGAAAAGCTCTTTTGATCTCATGTAAAAGTGATGATTCATATCCCTTAATTTAAGAACTAGACTGTGTTTATATGGTTTTTCAGCCTCCTAATATTTGATTCAGTAGATTATAGATTAAATCACATTATAGTTTGAGATAGATTCCAAATCCTCTATAAACTGTAGATTCTAATGTAACTAGTATTTTTATGTAAAATTACTTTAATTATCAAAATGCTGTATTTCTAAGAAAGACAACTTATATAGAAAACTATGATTGCTTTTATGATAAGATCGATTCTCATTTGATTTTGTTTCATAAGGAATATAGTTAATATAAGATAAAAAGATTGATTTGTAATGTTTTCTTTTTTAGCATTGCTGTGTAAGATATGGAAGTTTTAATAAAGATTTATCTGCAATCACACAAGATCTATCAAGCATATTTATTTTAGATAACTCACCTGGAGCATATAGAGCATACCCAGGTACTGTGCAAAATCACATCAAAAAGTGCACATTTCATTTATAGTTTGCATGTGTAACAATCTTTAAGAATGAATGGTTAAATGTTTAAATAGTTTTAGATTTTATTTTAATGTTGTTTTTATACTTAATTTATAGATAATGCTATTCCAATAAAGTCATGGTTTTGTGATGCTAGTGATACTGCCCTTTTAAACCTTTTACCTATGCTCGACGCTCTAAGATTTACTAGTGATGCTAGATCAGTCTTGAGCCGTAATTTGCATCTTCATGGATTGTAAATAAAAGTAAACCATTTTATGTTTTTAATAAATTTATGTTTTCTTAACCAGAGTGTATTTTCTAATTCTGCATTTTTTTATGTACAGGATTATATTGATGGAAATACCAATTTTACTGCCATTATTGTATCAGTTTGACCATGAACCCTGCAAGTGGCAGTACAGCACAAACCTCAGTTCTGCTGAGACTTTTCTTTCATCTTTCACAATCATAGTAAATCCTCAGTTTATGAGATTGGACATTGACATGTCTGATCTATATGTGTAGTGCTGTGTGAAAGTATGATTTATTTACCCACCATCTGCAGCTTGTGGATGCTCTTTGTTGTTGAATTCTAAATTGACATTTTAGCAATGTCTTGAAGTATTGTATAATGCTTTGTCACTGAGCGAAAATTTAAATTACAGTCTGGTTTAAGTGTGAAGAGTTCCACTGATGCAAATAAAGTATTTTTGACTTTTAAAGAGATCTGTTTTTGCCACCATTTAATTTTTCAGGAAGTAATCCACGGCTAGTAGAATAAAATGTGATTTCAGATAAATTTATTAAATGTATTTATTTTCGTCAAATTTGTTTTGTAGAGTTTTGTTGGAAAATTTTTAACAACCAGTGAATAACATATTTTATTATTTATGAGAGTTCACTAATATTTGTTAGCTTGATTTTTCTTTAATGTATGAATTTGATGTTTAATTTTATGTGTCTTACCGGTGAACTAAAGAAGTGATGTGTGTGTTTTGTTATATAAAGTAAAATTTATTTTATTGGCAAAAAAAATTTATTTTAAAAAACATTGCTCTTAAAAACTGGTATATCTTCAAAATCTTTAGTGCATCTGGCAAGAGAATGTGTGTTTCTTAAAATATTTTCATTTGAATATATGTCTTTCAAATTTTTTCAGTTATAATTTTTATCTTAACAAATGTCAAATATGTATAAAAGTACATTCAAAACTTTGTTTTTTATTGCAATAAACATTGTTAATGTATTTGTAATTGTTGAGGTTTAAAAAAAACCACATAGTTTCATATACTTATATTGTTTGTTAAATATTTAAATTCATGCTAACACTATATATAAATATGCTCTGTACATAATGAATTATACTTATAAACATCTTATTAACATAAAATATGTTGTATAGCTGTTTCATTGATATTTTTCTTATAAATGAAATAAATAGAAAATAGTTCATTTTTTTCTTGTTAAATTGAACTTTATTTTCCTTTGTTTCATTTTATAATTAATCTTCTACCTTAAATTATGTATCCTTTTATTACTTCTTAACTTTATACTTTACTAAATTAAGTATATTTTTTCTCTTGCATTTAATTAAAAGTTTTATTTTGTGCATCCTTCATTATAACCTCAATTTAAACCTGTATTGTGATTTTCAAAACTAAATTTAATTTAAAATTAAGGAAATGCTTAAAAAGTGTTTACTTAATGAAATATTTTCTTGACACACACAAACTTCTCCTAAATATAAAAGTGAATTTTAATTGTAATTTCATAAAATATTCTCATTTTTCATCTAAATTTCCAATTATATTTTGATAAATTTAATATTTTAAATCCTAAATATATATATATATAAGATAATATTAAGTATTTTGTTATAAAGATTTGATATTTAATTCCATCAAACATTGACATAGATTGCTTTTTTATATTGAAAATTATGTGTAAATTGAATTTTTTATTGTTGTTGCATTTAATTACATTTATAAATTTCTAATTTTTGTTTGTTATTAATTCACTAAAAATATATTTCAACTCATATATTTAAATCAGAATTTTATAAATATCACAGATTTTTAGCAATCTGTAACTAAATAACATTTCTGGATAGTGAAAAAAATGCTTATTGTTTTGCTTTTAAAAATATTCACTAAATTCTATGTTAAAAAAAACTTAACTAATTTTTAATAACTGCAATATAATTAAGTGCAATATTTCAAAATGGAAAGAAATTTGAAAGTAATGTATATTTATAATATAGACATTAATGAAGTTATAGTTATTACAACAAAATACTTGCTTGTTACTGCTTTTAACTCAACTCATGTTAAATATTGTGAAATAATTAGTGATTCCTGTATTTCTTTATTCATTTAGAATGATTTGTACGGAAAAATTACCTTTTAATAATGTGATGCTTTATCAGTTTTATAATTAAGTAAACTGTAACAAAATTTGAAGTTAACTAATGTGACAAAATACCTACCAAAATGTTGAATAAAGACTGTTAATTTTGTTATATTTATTGAATGTTTGTACAGAGTTATAAGAATTATTGTGAACTTTTCAAAGTAACTGTATCCCAAAGATTATGTGGGCCTTTATTAAGTTCCTGCTTTATTTTGAATTGTGTATGCTTTTTATAGTGATTTTTCTCCGATTTACTCATAATTGTTTCTGTATAAAAATGGTGCTGACATTTTGAATGAATTTATCTGTACTTCAATCTTATTTATTTCATCATCTGCATTTGATTTTATGTCATGGAAAAGGCATGTACTTACTAGCTTTTTTTTAATGGATATGGGGATCTTGCTCTCATTGATAAATTTATTCATTATGATTTTATGTATTATCAAAACAAGATATGTTAAAATATCTATACGCTAAATACTATATTCTGGTTTGTTTTGCATATCTGTGATAGATATCACTTCCATTGTTTAAAAATTCAATACTAAGGCTAGTTTATTTTGGTATTTATAAGTTTAAGTGGTAATAATAGAGAGATTTACTTCTGTTTTGTTTACTCCACATGGGAAGTTTTAATCATTGTTTTTAATTAGGGAGTGTGAAGTT
Source organism: Latrodectus elegans (assembly GCA_030067965.1). Taxonomy (NCBI): domain Eukaryota; kingdom Metazoa; phylum Arthropoda; class Arachnida; order Araneae; family Theridiidae; genus Latrodectus; species Latrodectus elegans. The sequence continues at coordinate 66,661,003 of CM057812.1, read as the reverse complement.
AAGTGTTGAGTTGTTGTTTTCCATCTTTTCCAATATAATTGGAGCTTATTTGTCTACAAAAAGTTTCATTTAGAGTGCCAAATAGAGTAAACATTTTAATTCTCAGTAGATATAATTCAGTTTAAAATCCAGTAACTCAATTATGTTTTGCTAGTAAATAATTTTAATTCTCTATCTTTTGTCCTTTACACTAATTTTGATAGTAATTTGTTACTAAGTATAAATATTTTTGTATAAAATTTAATATATTTTAAGTTTAGGCAAAATTTTTTTAAAATTTTTTATCATCTAATTCCAGTTACTTATATGTAGTTAAACTGTGCACAAAGACAACGTCACATCATTATCATAAAACTGTGAAAATATATATCATTGTGAACGTTTTTCAAATAATGTAACATTCTGTGTGTGCCAGATGTTTTGGCATTTAGTGTATATTTGTAAATATTGTATATTTAGCTTAGCATTATTTGTTTATAGTTCACCATCATAATCGCTGGAGATTCATAATAAAAATTGGTTTGATGGACAAAACTACGTTGATGTTTCATTAACATTCTTTTCCCTTCATTATACATATTGTAAAGCGCAGATTTTTTTTTTCTCAACACTTCACACAATTTAATAATGGCAAAGAAATAACACCTATTGTGTTATAGCTTGTCTTTATTTTAGAAAAATAAGGGAACCTCATTAAATCTTTTGGGTGTATGAGTGAGATTTTTTGGCCATAGGATTTTTTTGACAATTGTCATCTTTACAAATTTTTGAAAAAATTTGTAAAGATGACAATTGATTTTTATTAATAATAGGAAATGAATATTCATAACTCATTTGCTTTTATTATTTTCCCATTGAACAATGTAGTAAATATTGTTATGTGGACTGAAGAATATGTTTTTAGGCAGTTTTATCTAGCATTTCATAGACACTTTATAGTGGGAAAAATGCCATAATGTGAATTTCTTTTTTGCAAAAGTTCATTTTGCTGTTTTAAAGCAGTGTTTTTTGAATTGGTTATAATTCATAGCCAGTTTTATGCTGTTTTAATATTAATGTAATTAAGATTATTTATAATTTATTATTGCTCTTTCTGTTCTTTTTTTCTGTTATGTATACAATCGTGTACATAAGTTATTTATTGGAAATGAGCATAAATCAATTTTTAGGCCTAATTTTAAATAATTTTTTTGAACTATTTTCTATTGGATTTGATTTAAAATTGGATATTAAAATAAATTTACTGAGGAGTGAGTTAATTTGTATAGTTGGTGAACTCAGATTATATTTGATAATAGTTGCTATAGAAATATAATGTATTAAAATTTTGTAGTATTTAAATTCTGAATAAATTTTAAGTATTCACTATTTATTAGTATCCAACAATTTATTAATAATTTAAGAGGTATTTTAATCTTCATCATTAATTTATCACACTAATTTTTATTTACCAAAAAGATTTCTGTTTTCTAATACATTTTAATGCAAAAATATCTAAAATTTAAATATGGCAATTTGCTTTCGTTATGCATACATGTATTTTAATTTTCTGAATTTATGTATTGGATATAAAATAAGAGTTGGAACTAATTGATTTATTAAAAATTTGTTTATTCAAAATAATGATACAAATGATTGTAAACAAATAATGAATTCGCCGTTATAATTATACTGGGAAATAATTCATTGTAAAACATTTAACTTCCAACAAAGGTCAAAACATTTTTTTTATTGCAATATTATTTATTTTCTTTAAAGCATGTCACAAAAGTAAAGAAAAAATCGAAATTTTATTCTTATCATTGAGTTTCACCATTCAAAGACTTACTTGTTCTTACAATATATATCAAAAGTACATTTGCTGCATGTGTTAAGTTTTATTTTAATTCTATTTTAGTAACTTGAGTTAATATATTTATTAAAGATAAAATTCTAATACCATTCAATTCTTTAGAAATCATTCATAGAGAGCAGTTTTTAGGACAATTATTCTTGAAATTAAATGCAGATTTAGATGTAAAGTACATATTATTAAAGCAAGTATTTTGTGTTCCTAAAAAATTCTGGCATATTTTTCCTAAAATAAAAGTGTTTACAGCTCAAGATTTTTTTTTTTTTACCTAAACTATTGTGATTGCAAATATTAAAAAGGAAAGGTTTCTGTTTTTTCCGCCTGAATTTACCGTAATAGAAAAAATTCTTTAAACTGCAGCTTAATTTAGACGATTCAATGCCAGTAAAATCTATACAGTGAATTCTTGATCTTCCGGTTACGAATCATCCGTTTAATATAAAGAATAAATATTCCTATCAAGTTATATAAAAATATTAATGAATACAGAATGTTTTACCATTAAATCTATTTTTAATATCAGTTCATTTAAACATGTTAATATTAATTTTTTGCATTGTAAATATCCTTTTAGAATTGTAAAAAGACTCTAGAGTTTCCTGTGTATCTTAATGGGCATGCACAGTACTGGGCACCTCTGCTCGATAGCATTTCCTGTGTGTACTTTTGTTTTATGGACACATGCATATTTCAAATGCATTTTCAAAATAATTTTCTTATTGTTCCGTTTTATTAGTTCACGAAACTACTGTAACAAACAAAAATAAGGTATCGCAAAGAATGGGGGTATGTCATGACATTTAATTATGGAATTAAAAACACGAAAATCTTATGAAATTTTTTGAAATGGGAAATTTGAGGAGACTTTAAAGTATTATGAATGCACTTCTATTGATAAACTTTCCGGATTAAATGTCAAGTCATTCATTTCTCTTAAAATCAAAATAAAAGGTGAACATCTTCGAAATAAAAATAATGTTCTCGAACTTTCTGTTTTTTCATTAAAAAAAAAAAAAGAATTCTTAAAAATCATGTGAATAAGATGGATGTTCTTTCAGCTAGATATGTTTCTGTTGAAGAAACTTATTTCTTTTAATTAAATAAAAATTGTCATGGAGCACGAGTCTCATTATCAGTTATTGAATTTTTGGAAGAAATTAAGTTTTTAAAATGTGATAGTCTTCTGCTCTTCCAGCTAGACTTTGATCTATATCTTATACTTTTGAATGAAATGATATTTTTTTCCTAGCACGTTGTCTTTCAATAATTGTGGACATGGAGTAATCTTAAACTATCTATGTAGTGCTGTCATTATGAAACCCAACCAAACAATCAAGCCAAAATTGATTTAAAAAAAAATCTATTATCACTTACTAAAATTTAAAAATAAATGTGGTGTTAAACATCTTAAAATAATTTACAAGTTTCTATGTTTATTCTGACATGTTTCTGTTTCCAATGTGCAGTTAAATTATGGAGAGAACAACGGCAAACAATGTTTTATACTTTATTTGTGGCAGAATGGATCTAATTTTAAGTCCCTTCTTCATACTATTTTGTATGTAAATAAAAGTCCTCAATCAGCATGTTCCTTATGATCGAGGATTATTGCTTGCTTACTATGGTTTTCTTGAGCTTCATCCTGAATAGAAATGCAATCTGAAATAGAAACCATTTGAATATAGTTACACGAAATGGGCCTTCATTTCCAAATCTTAATTGCGCTACTATTGCAGTTCATTGTTTAAATTAAATGATTCCTTGTCGTTTTGACAACAATCTGATTTTTTTTTTGTGTAATACCTTTTCCTGGGGCTAGAATGATTCGGGTGCGTCTGCAAGTGGTGGATAACCAAACTTTTTTTTTTTTTTTTTTTTTTTTGAAAAGAGCAGCAATATAGAAAACCCCCAACTCTCTCCCTTCCTTAACTTTGTTGTTATGCAACTCTTGTCTGATGTGAACATCATTGTACTGACGGAGCCTCTACTATGACTGACGAACTATTAGGGTTTTAATTGCTAACTTGCCTTACCTAGTAACTCAGGCAATGCTGAGTGGACCCTCTTTTATTTCCTGAAATTTAAAACCACTACTCATGCATGTAAAACCCTTGAGGTAGTTTTTACATAATACGGAAATCAAAGAATGAAAATTACTTCTTCGGTAGTAGAGGTAGAAATGACTTTTAGTCCACATCCACAATTGGAGTTTAGTAGAAAACTGTTCGTAGCATTACTGTCTCTCTAAACAAAATAAAGAAAACAACATACGTCTGGACTTTTACAACAAGACCTGATGTGGAGAAAATGTCACAAGAGTAATGAAATGGAATGCCCCTTGCCTCTACTCGATCAACTACTTTAATTATTCTTGATACTGAAGAATTATATCTCAGCTCATTGAAGGACCTTTCTGACTTCATAAACAAAGACCGTAATGAATGGATCTACGTTATTTTAGATTTGGAGCTCGGTGCAAAATACTTTTAGCAGACAGGTACCTTGACTATCAAATCCAGTATAGTTACGCATATTTAGATCTATATAGTACATTATTTAATTTTATTATTTTTACAAAATATAGTGCAAAATTTAAAAAATTGGTGTTTTCTAGTATCATATCATTACGAATTTATATGCTTACATTAGTTGTATCGCGAAAAGTATTAGAGCCACAATCATATCTAGGAAATTAACGTTCTCGTATTCATAAGGCTGCAATCTTATTACCCGATCCTACCAAACACACTTAGATTTATGAGCATATGCATGTTAAAATTCTGTAGAACATGTCTTTCCGTTGATACGGAGAAAGAATGCCCAACGATGCGTTATGCTCGTTTTATTGGACAATGGTTTAAAATAACGTGTTATCACCTCGTGTTTACATTGAGTTCTGAAACTAAATGTTTTAAAGATAGATCAATAAATAATAAGACTTCCACCTTCGTATTCAAAAACCGGATTATATATATATATATATATATATATATATATAAAATTTCATCTGTAAAGTAGAGTCAGCTGTAAACAACAACAGAAAATTTTTAGGGCTAAATATGAAGAATTAAAGACGTTTTGTAATGAAAGTTTGGATATATATTGGTATAGGATTTTAATTCAAGATAATATCTGATACGAGATTATAAAAGCTATGGCAGGATATGCATTATGTTAAGATGAAAGAAGATAGAGTCCTTCATATTCTCACACTTTTATTGAGCAGAGTTCATGCCTGAACTACAACTATGCATCACATTTGTCAAGAAAAAGTAATAAAATCATTAAAAAGTTTTGTTTTCTCATCAGAAACACGATTCAAAATTAAGCTGAATTTTTTTAATGCTACAAGTCAGCACAGATGTCATATAAAATGTTTTTGCTTCAATAATGGGTTTTATAAGGACGATGAAGATTTTTAGGCTCATATCACTTAAACAATGTTATATTTCTGCAATACGTTTATGCAACATATTTCTTGCGACTAGAGCCGTAATATCGAACATCTGCCGAATCACTAATTCAACATTTAAACTCGCGCCCTCCTCCAAACTTATTATGTCTTAGGCCCGGCGCAAACTACAGCAGAATTCTCTGGGAAAATTCAGAGAATTCGGTGCTGAGAGAATTCCTCGTGAACTCTCGGAGACGAAGTAATGATGTCATGTCATGTGACTATGTGACGTTTCTTTCGATTAAATTTGTGACGTTATTTTTTCTATTTGACATTTTTCTGTAATTACATCTGTATTGAAAGATTAAATAAATTTTTTTCAAGCAGAATATGTTTTGTGAAATTATATCGTAAGTAAGTATCAAGAAAAAAAACGTCGTCTACATCTTTTCTTTACTATTGTTAATTTAAGCATTATTGTACACTGCTCACCACCCAAATTGTAACATCGAGAAAGACAAGAGATATCACAACAAAATTTATTTTGTAGATAATATGTTAAAACCAAGCATCGAAGACTTAAATTTATAAACATGTGTAAAGTGTGATTGATGCCAAAATCAATAGAATAGCCGCCATTGTTGGAGATAACCGTTGCCACACTTCTCGGCATTGATTCAAAGATAGTTTCGATGTTTTCTTTGGATACAGCTGACCAACCAGCTTTTATACGTCACCAAAGTTGATCTGGTGTGGCAGCTGGGGATGTAATCTGGGTCAATCATTGAGCAAGCATGGACCACATGTTTTCTATCGGCGAAAGATCCAAAAAGCGAGCCCGCCATGGAAGCAATTCAATCTGGCTATTGATGAAGAACTTTTGGACAACGCCTGATACGAGTTAATGCGCATTATCCTGTTGAAATATGTATGTAGGCAAGCCCTGGAAATAAGGAAGAAAACTAGCTATACCCCTTCGGAAATGTAGCTCTGGCTGTTTAAAGTACCGGCAATGCTTAGAATGCGTCAAACTTTCTAGACGATGATGAAGAAGCACAATCGATAAGACGTCAAAATAAATTCAAACTTTAAAAATTTTGCAAACGGCAGAAAATTTCATTGTCAAGTAATTGACATGAAGTCGCTCACACACACTGATTCGAAACCTAAAATCGCAGCTAAATGTCTTTTTGAGATAGAGATCACTCTGAAATTTTTGAGATACAACTAGGTTTTTAAAGTTAAACTTACAAAATTTTAGGTGTGTTCAAAGTAGTCTCCTCCAGCATCAATGCACTTTTGTAGACGAATTTTCTACAGATTAAATGCTTCAAGCCATTCATTTCTTGGAACAGATGAAAAAAATGCATTTATAGTTACATCAATCTCTTCTTCTGAATGAAAACGACGTTCTCGTAAGTTCTTTTTTAGATTAAAGCATAACCAAAAGTCGTACATAGCTAGATCAGGCGAATACGGTGGATGTTCGATCACTTTAATTTGTTTTTGTTTAAGAAACTCAACTGTTAATCCGGCTGTATGTGAAGATGCATTGTCATTCTGAAGCATTAGTCCCCTAACATTCAGTTCTTGAAGAATTTCTGGAAGACATTTAGCGGTATACCAGTTTGCTGTTACTGTCTTCTTTCCTTCCAACTTGATGGCTTTGACCAATCCCGTACTTCTGAAGAAAACGGCATACATCTCGTTTTTCAGTGCGCGTTGTTTTTTCACCATTGTCGGCGTGGGATCATCTTCAAAGACTCATACTTTGCTTTCTTGACGTGTTGGAACGTCAAAAAACGGTATATACGTTTCATCACCTGTTACAATTTAAAAATGATGCGGTTGCCACCATCATTTAGCAATGTAAGAGTTTACTCTTTCTGACACGCTCCTCTTTTTGGTGCACAGTTAGATTATGTGAAATCCAATGGCAAACTACTTTTTTCATATCTAATTCTTCATGAATGATTTTGTGTATGGTTGCGGATCCAATGTTAAGTTCCTTCTGTATCATTTGATAGGTACAGCGATTATCAACCATTAACATTTTTCGTATGGCAGACACATTATCTGGGATTACTGTTGACGGTGGCCTTCCTGTGTGTTCTTCATCTTGAAGAAAATTGCGACCTCTTCTAAATTCTCTAAGCCATCTGAATAAAGTAGCACGAGCTGGAGATTTATCACCACATGCTAATTGCAATCGTTGAACGCATTCTTCTTGATTTAATCCTGCTTTAAAATCGTAGTAAATCATAGCGCGAAAATATCCTCGCGTCAACTCCATTTTCTCTCCTGTTTAAAATTTATTCTACGCTAAACAAGTTGAAGTAAGTCAGTAAAAAAATGTCTTATGCGTTAAAGTACTTTGTATTTTAAAATTAAACCGTTATTTTTATTTTGTAAATTCTCGTCTGCACGTATCTCCAAAATTTCAGAGTAACCCTCGTATTAACACAACATTTATCCGATTTTTTCAAAAATCGAAACCAAGTCACGTTGTAGTCAAGTTTTCTTGGTGGGTAAAAAAATCCACAGCTAAATTTCAGCATATTATTGATTTTCATAGTCTATAATGAACTTAAAATGATGAAACATTTGATTGCTTTATAATCCTGCGCCATTTATATCTATGTCATTTTTATTCTTTAGAACTGTTGATTTTACGAATAATTTTTGTGTTCTCAACGAGTTTGCAAAAACGAGTTGTTTGTAGTCACAGAAATTCGAAATACAAACATTTTTCACACACTTTAACATAAGATTGCATAATTTTTTAAGAATATCAAAGGGAATTAAATTTTTTTGAATGATTTATAAAATATATTAGCTTTTTTATACACATTCATATATTTCTTCCTATAAAATTTCTTAAACTCATGCTTAAGATGTCGTCTTTAGCTCAGTAGTTTGAAAGTCTGATTCCCATCTTAAACATACATATGTGCCATAATTTTGAAAATACATTAAATTATTGGTCAAGGTTATTCTTATTATTGGCCTTATATTCGAAAAGGGCCGTAGAGATAAACCAAACCTAGAACATTTTGGTTAAACGAAAAAAATTCAATTTATAACTAATTAATATGTTGAGAAATTTGACATCGTATTTTACATTAAATAAATTGTGAAATGTATTACTTGTATTATTTATAATTTAAAGCTATTTAAATGTTGAATAAAATGTATTAAAAGTTAAATAAATTATTCAAAGATTTCAGTAATTTTAAGAGAACTTAATTATATTAAGTATAAATTTTTTTCAAAAACTCTTGTCCTAAGTAATACCTTTGACAAAATTTGATAGTTTCTATTTGAGCAATTTCTCCGAGTGTTTTGAACAATGATATTTCAGGATAAGAAATAAAATTTCTGACGAAAAACGTGATCTAAAAGAACTCAGGTCAACACGAACTCAGACACTAATTTCATTCAATTTTTGTTTTATTTTGAAGTCTGGTGTAAATTTTATGTAGAAGTTCTGATTATTAAAGCTATCTTTATACGTTGAATGGTTTTTTTTCTTCATCTTTTTTTTAATATACAGAAAATTTAATTTTTCAATAAATATATAAAAATGCTTCAAAACAACATTAAATATTTTTTAATTAATTCTTTAGACTCTTGCTATCTATAAAATATAAGAATAAGAATTATTATCATATAGAAATAAAAATTAGTTAAATTTTCTGTTAAAATTTTTACTAAGGAAGAATAAGAAAAAATCATTTATTAATAAACTTTAATTGACATATTGAAGTGTATCACGCTGCTATACATTATATACTTAAAAATTTTATCTGTTATGTAATTTTACGACATTATAACTTTTCGTAGAAAAATTACTCATTAACCACTTTAAATGCTATTGAAATAGATAGTTTTATTATACGCAATATATTTAGAAATTTTATAACACTTTTAAGAAATTTTTCTATATACATTTTGCAACTTCAGCCTGTTTATTGTTCAATGCTATTGTAAGATCTTTTAAATCCTCCATTACATGGTATGGACAAGCCACAATTATAAATTTTACGGTGCATGAACAACGAAGATATAGAGTCAACTTGACTGTGTAGTTGAACCAAAAACATTTTTATGAGATATGAATAAAGTTTAGGTAGTTTTATTTCATTTGAATATAGAAATGATTATCTATTACAAATTTAGTGTAAATTAAAAATGATTATTGACGCTATATTGTAAACTGCCATACAAATGAAAAGCAAGATAAGTTTATTATCTACAAGATGATTTTGGCTCAATATAGTAGACAGTCTTACAGCTGAAATCCGTTGTATAACATTTAAGCTTCCACCGACATTAAGCATCTAGGAACAAACTTTTCTTACATTGTGGACCATATAAACTCATTGTAAAGGAAGAAAAGAATAATGGACTGAGTTATGTTGAGAATATTTCTGAGCCTTATTTTGAGCATGTAGGGATTCTGACTGATGGCAAGTTTGTTAATCCAACATCTAAGCAATTGGATGAAGGTTGGTGATAGAGTTGGAATTTCAAATTGAAAATGATCTATAGGCTCTCAAAGAGGTTTGGGATTAATTTTCACCTTCAGTACATCCTGTCACACGTCGGCATTAAGGGAAACGAAATTGCTGATTCGCTGACTAAGGCTGCGTCTTTGGAACCTTCCCAACCTGATTTGCAATCTACTTTTAACGATGTTTTTACTAAGAGTAAAAAAAACGGTTATGGATGTCTCAAAGGTTCCACCTACTCATAATTGGTATCCTAGAAAACGCCCTGCTGGCACCTTGCTCTTTGAGGGAACTAGAGGCCATAGGAGTTTTAAGCTTTGCCAGTGGTCATTTAAGGGGCCTCAAATATGCGCAAGGTTAAAAGACTTTTAGTCTGCGCACAAAATGTAAACCTGAATAGGCATTGCCTCAACATATCTTGAGCTGCTGGATTTTGACTTGGAAGAGGCTTTTTCAAAGCCCCTTATGTTTTTGGATTTCCAAACTGTTTATGGACTTATGGAGTTGGTCTAGTATTGGAATTGGACCACCTGGGATTAGTAACAACAACAAAGGAAGAAATCAGGAAAGCTCTTAAGCGACCTTTTCGATGATGTACATACAGAAATGTATCATCCATTACCTATCGTTCAGCAACAGCTTTAATTAAACCAAGGATCTTCCACTCTGCAGATCATGGTATAACACTAAACAAAATGAGCTTAGTGTGAAGGTAGAATAAAAATATTCTTGTCGCATATTTGTAAACAAATATTTAATACGATGATGATTCCTTTTTATTTAAGTGTTTTGCTTCGTAAACACTAATGTATATTATAAAGACGAACTCAATTGTGAAAAAAATGCATGAAATTGCACTTTTAAGGACGGTTAAACATACTTAAAAATTTCCACAAAGGATGCTTATACAGAGTGTCCCAAAACGACCGCATAAGCTCTGCACAGCTAGATTCCTCGTTGGGAGTACATAAAAACTGCCAAAAAAATGTTCCTATGCGATCCTTAGTTTACGAGAAAAATACGGCAAACAAAGTAGACGTCACTTCCGGTGTAAGAAAAAACACTTTATTGAACATATCAACAGCAGTATATGCACAATTTAAAGCAGATGTTCAAAGTGTCCGCTTTGAATGTCGAGGCAGGCTTGTGCACGCCGTGCAATGGCTGACATCACATGTTGCAGTACCGCGGTGTCCACCGAAATATAAGCAGTGGGCAGACGAGTAACTAAGTCCATTGGCGTTGACACTACGCCTCGATACATCAGTTTCTTTAGATGCCTCATGGGGAAAAAATCTAACGGTGTAATATCTGGCGAACATAGAACAAGACCCCCCACGTCTGATCCAGCGGCCGGGATATTCCATATCCGGACAATCACGTACAAGAGCACAGGAACGAGCCAGAGCTCCATCATTCTGGAACCAAAGGCATTTCCATTATATCGGCCTTACATCAAGTACATGTCGTTGTAGTCCCGAAGGGAATACTTGGCCACCATACGAAAAATACCGGTAGCTGCAAGATGCAGTCCTTTTACATACCAGTTTAACGACGGCTTAACGTCATTCCATGGCAAGCGCGCATACATGACGTGATATGCGCGGTGAACGTTTTAAACATTATCATCTGGAAAGATATGCAAATACTGTTGTTGATATGTCCAATAAAGTGTTTTTTTTATACTGGCAGTGACGTCATATTTGTAGAATTAATTTTTTAGAGTTTTTCGTGTATTTTTTTAAACTATTGATAGTACAGGAATGCTTCTTTGGACAGTTGTTATGTGCTCCTAACGAGGAATCTAACTGTGTAGAGTTTATGCGGTCGTTTTGGGACACCCTGTATACCTTTTAAAATTCTTCAAATATTAGGCTATCGTTTCGATGAGACAAAATTAAATGTTTTAATTCTTTCCAAGCATGTTTTGATATTCTTATTAAAAAGTAATTTAACTCTTTTAGAAAAAAATGTTAGGATGATTAGGATATTATATACATCTAAGTATATTAATTTTCCAAGCCTTTTTTCCATTGATTTAATTTTTCTTTTTAAGTTTAAATATATTTTGTAAGAATGTAAGTATGTTTCGTTTGCAATTTTTTAATCAAAGGAGTAAAAAATATGAAGCGTAATTTGAACAAAATAAGTTAACACTGCTCAAAACAGTTAAAGCTTGGAGAATTGTTTGGTTAAATGATACATTTTTGACATACGTAGTAAGAAAAATATGAAAAAAATGTCACTTGTATTTCAGAAAAAATGCGTTTTATAGAGTATTTGTATAGAAAGAGGAAACACAATTAGTGCATATGAGGAAAACAAAAAAAGATTATATTTCTATAAAACAAATATGAGATTTTTGAGGCTATATTTTCTCCGGATGTCCAGAAACGTTGAATTCGTTTGAGATATTGGCTCAATGAGGCTGTTTTTGAGGGGATGAGGTATACAGTTTTTTTTCCTCTAGAAGAGCCCTTTGTAGTTTTCGGAGAGTTTGTGGAAGAGGTTGGCGTCCAGCTACTAGTCTACCTAGAAAGTTAAAAACAAACTCCTTGTCGGGCGAACTGTGCTGGCCTTTCCATTCGTATCATTTGTTTCTCCAAAAGGAAATCATTCACCAAATTAGCAAGATATGGTCAGCAATGGTCATCCACTAATATGAAGTCATCTCCAATTGCTGCAGCGTAAGGTACAACAATATATCTGTAGATCTCATCCCTATGCTGGCATCCGGTCAGAACTTTATTTTGAATGGATATAGAGATCAGAGGAGATACAGCATACACTGTCACTCTCCCACCTTCAAATGTGACATTTTCGTACACGAATGTAGGATTGTTTCTAGTATCATACCCCCTCCAGATAAAAATAAGGCTATTATCAAGATGAAGGTAAAAACAGGACTTCTCAGAGAAACAAATATTGCCTTATTTATCTCTCCTGCATTTCACATGCTCTATTATCCTGTGGGTGTGACGGCACCCTTCTGTTAACGTGACTCACACCATTTATAGGTGAGCATACAAGTCAGTTTCCGACAGTTTGTGTCAAAACTATGGTACCAGTAGCCCAGCGAAAGTATTATTAAAGAAGACAGATATTAACATTTCGGTGTCTCCGAGATAAATAAGAGTCTTTATTGGGTGTTTTTGCCAGTCTACGACCTTACCATGCTTTTCAGCTTGCATTTTTAGTCTCTTTAAAAATTGGTTCCATATCCTGGAAATTTTACTTTCGGAAACTAAAGGCTTCTGCTAATTCATATTGTATTTGACCTTATCTGATTAACAACAATTCTCCAAGCCTCTGATTCGGTTAAATGGCTTCGTTGAAACACGTATTCATTGAAACAATGCGCTTATGGAATGTTGCTCATTCTTTTTCGCTTTGTCTTACATTAAGTTGAAAATCAAATCTCATTCGCTGGCGATAAAGCGTTGTCTTCGATGTTAAACTCAATATTTGTATAATGCGAAGTTTAAAAATGAGAAATATTTTCTTCTCTTTTTCTGCCTAAAGCAAAAAAGCTGATGAAATGTAAAAGTTAGCTTGTAATGTAAAAGTAGACTTTTATATATATATATATATATATATATATATATTTAAAGTGTATATATATATATATATATATATATATATATATATATATATTTACAGTGTATATATATATATATATATATATATATATATATATATACACTGAGAGAGAGAGAGTAGATAGATAGATAAACAGGGCGAAATATATACTGCAATTTTAATTCTTTTATTTTTTACCTTGTTCCTGCTCAACTGAAAAAGATAAAAAAAATTGTTTGTTTAGGGATAAAAAAGAATCCTCTTCAAAAGAATATGCAGAAATGCATTTATGCTCAGATTTTATAATAATTACTCGCTGGGAGCAGAAGAAGCTTATATTAATCATATTGATTGTGTTTCATTTTCTGCAGTTTCCCTTAAGTTCAACAGTCTAGATTTTTTAAGTAAAACGAATAAAAAGAATTAGAGAATTACCATTAAGGAATATGTATTTGGATAATCAGTAGAAAATTCTAATTTAACTTCATGGATAATTGTGAGTGTATTGGGAATTTCGCTAAATAAAGAATAAAAGGTTTTGTAAGATACATATTTCCGATGGCGGGCACTTGTGTGACAAACCCTATGCCACCTCAAGGCCAGAAACTTCTACTCATTTGTCATTACCCAGTGGGTACCTGTAAACCAAGTCACGGAGGCAAGTATCGTTGCCCGCGCCATACAGTGATCTTCGAGAATTCTTATTCACGAAGGTCACGCCCAAAACCGTTTTCTGGGTAGGTCACATTCATACATCATCACAGAAGAAAAGACTGAGAAACAGAGAGAACAGAGAAAGAAAGTAACATTCGTGCCCGAACCGGGATTCGAATCCGGGATCCACAACTCAGGAGTCTGGAACGCTAACGCTGTTTGAGAGGAACCTCTCAAACATCTTCTCGGCTGATGTTTCAATGGAAAGCTTAAAAGCAACACATACTTATCATTGATCAACATAAATTTATCACGAGCCTGGAATTGTTAGCCACTAGGTAATGGAGAACCCATGAGGTGGGCCCTTGACATTTCGGAATGGAGAGCAAATGATCTAAGGTTGATGCAAGACTTTTTTTTACAAATCTGCAATGTTATTTGTATTTTCAGCAATAGAAGGTTATACTCACGTGTCATAAGGCATGGTTTTGAAGGTTTAATATAAGCTATTTTCCGTAAGTTATTTCTGAATTTTGTCGAATACTTTTAAATTTACAATTTTAACAAGCACATGCTTTCCAGCTCCGGGAAAGGAGCTTTACAAACTGAGCAATAACTTCATTTGTTTCATGGAACTGCCATGGTTTGCGTTCACATCATGATGTCATCAAGTCTATAATTTCAGCCTACAACATCGCATGTATTGCACTTCAGGAAAGATTCCTGAAATCCAGCAATAACTATACCATGCGTGGGTTTAAAAGCCTTAGAAAAAACTGTGGTGACGATGGTGCAGTGTCTGGAGGTGTTTGTATATTGACATCAAATCATTTTCTCAGCCCTGCCCAACCTTTGAAGTATCAACTATACAGGCTATATCTGTATAAATTCATACAGCATACTTGATGACAGTTTGTAGCTTGTATTTGCCACCATACGATGTCATCCGCCAAGAGGAATTCGATGCATTAATAGATCAGCTACCAACACTATTTCTGCTGTTAGATTACTTCAACGGCCATAGTTATTTGTATGGAAGTGATGATACTAATTCTCGCGGTCGGCAGATAGAGCGGTTTTTTTCAGATATCTGTCTCTGTCTCCTTAATACCGAAGAGAAAACATATTTCCATATACCCACAAGAACATTTCACTCTCTCGATTGGCCACTAGTTCTCCTCACTTCTGCCATTGTTAAATTTCATTGTAGGAAATGATCTGCACAACAGCGACATCTCCCAGACTGGAGATAGTATAGTGTAAGACATCGCTTATCTACTTATACGTGTACAGTCGGGCAGATTGGACATTATTTTCACAATTGGCAGTTGTTGATGATAAAATGGTTTCGATCGAAGATATTGATATTGCCGTCTTATCAAGAGTACTTTAACTAGATATATCAATTCATTTTTCAATCTTTTTTGTCATTATTCGAAAAACAAAAGTTAAACAAATAGGTAGTGTTGTCCAGGTAAGAAGAAGAAAATATTATTTTCATACCTGATCAAAACTATTTCGCTTTAATATGCATAGATACGAATATTATAATGATGCAATAAAATATCCTTTAATATTTTATTGTTTCATTACACATAATACCAATATTGAATGATCGAAAATCTGTATTTATAAAATTTTAAAATCATATATACAATTTCTTGAAGTATAGAAATCGATTATTTTTACCAAGTTGCGTAATACATTCTAAAAAATTATGATTAGGCATTGTCAATTGTTTATTCAGCTCTTCTAACTAAACTGCATAGAAAAAAGAGTTCTATCAATAAAAGAATGGAATTTTCAGAATCAATTTTATTTTAATACAATATTCTTTTTTTTTTTTTTTATCTATTCTTCGAATGTCACATAAGAATTTTAGAGATCACGTTTATGATCCACATCATCTTTCAATCATATGAATAGATCATAAAAACAAGTTTTCATTTTGTTTATGTAGCTGTTTATTATTTTTTTCTTTTAAAATTTCAATGAAGTTTTGGAGCCATAAATTATTATGGAAAGAAAATAATGTAGGTATACTGATTTCGCTAAATATAAATCTTAAAAATGAGAGAATGTATCACAAAAAGAATCAAAAGATTATTTTTCTGATTGTGCATGAAGAATTGTATTTCTTTTTATTTAGAAGAATTTAATCTGCTTAAAATCCAACTCGCAATTTGATTTTTATTATATTACCTTAAAAGCCTATTTCTTAAATTTTAAATTCTTATCGAATTTTTAAATGTATTTATTGTTTAGAGATTTTCTTTAATTGTAAATTTAAAATTATCAATATGCATGACAGTTAAAATCAAATTAATTTTGTAAAGATAAAACGGTAAAATATTGGATCATTTCATTTTAAGTTATCATTTTTAAATTAAATTTAAAATATAAATGCCAAGTTATATTGGAACACAATTTTTAACATTGTATGTAAATTGTTTTACTCTTGAATGTAAACTATTCTGTAATAAATAGTAATATAAACATATTTTTATCGAAAACATTAAAAATGACTGATCGAAGTAAAAATTATTTATTTTAATAAATAAAACTGTATTTTTAAGTAAAAAAGGAGCATACATTTATTTTTTATATGGTTATTTCCGTTTATTGGAAAAAAGATAAAACACGAAAGCTAATTTCGGGAATTTTTTAAATAAAAGCAATCGCCAGTAACTAAAATCGCTTATTAATTCCTTTAAATGACATACACAAGAAAAAAATTTTAACGATTGTATAATATTAATAAATGACACAAAATTTAAAATTAGATAATTTGCTTTAAATTAGATGTACTTTATATTAATATAAATTTAAAAACTTTATAAATATTTATTTTCTTCTATAAATTTTAGAATCAATAATTTTATTAATTTTTTTTAAAAGTTCATTCGCTTTATTCTAAAAATTTTACCTTTAACTTAATGATTTTTATGCTTCTAAAGGTAAGTGAAATCAAACGTTGACCTGAAGAGATTCAAATGCAGACACTTTAAGATCTAAAATCTTAAATCATTTTTAAGATTTGAGTGATTTTAAGATTTTAATGTCTTATTTCCTATTGATAAAATTCCTATGACTATCATTGTCCTGATAAAATAGCACAAAATTCTTATCACAGTAGGTATCAAATGTATAACAGATAATAAAAGCATTTTCCGACAGTAATAATCGTGAAATCTCTGTAAATCTCATCTATTTTCAACAATTCAAACATTTAGTCATCCATAAATAAAATGTATTCTATCAAGAGTGATTATTTTCTGGATACAGGAATATTGCGATAAAAATGGGATTATAGTTTCGGATTTACTTTATAATATTTTCTTATCGTTTCTAAGAATTTTAGAGTATAGGCAGAAAGAGCATTTGCTGAATATACTTCAAAATTTCCAGTTTATTTTTATTTTGGAAAAATAGGCTATTTGTTATTTCTTTCAAATAAAACATTTCATCGAATGTAACCAAGCTTTAATATTTACAAAAAAATTATATAAATATCTAGCTATTTGAAACAAGCGCTTAGAAACGCAAATGTATTTAAAGGTGAACATTTATTTTTTATTTTTCCATTTTTAGACTGACGCACCAAATTTTAGTATAACAAATATTATGATGAATACAACATAATATAGCATATAAAAAGCGTTCCAATTTTAGACATAATTACGCTTTTAAAATTGTTCCAATTTTAGAATATGATCACAAACGTATTTCCTTAGAGTTGTTTGATTCTGGAACTGTCTTACTATGACATTTTATAAATTGAATCTATTTATTCTCTTTACGCAGTATTTATAATTCAATAAGCAACTCCATTAATAATGATTTTCTTACTTTAAATGTACAAGATCAATTAACTGTGTTTTATTATTTACTAATATAGGTACTTTTTCTTCAAAAACATACATAACAGTGCATTGAATTGTACTTTAAGATTAATGGGTTTGGAATATTCGCCTAAGATAGAACAACATAAGATTCATGTATTCATTAATTTTAGAAGTTAATTAACTTTTACAAATTTAAAATCTCACTCTGAATTTTGAATTTGCGTATACACCTGCAATTTCATGTGCACAAATGTATTTGGTAATAGCTAATGAAAATCTGAAAAAATATCATTTGTGTGCGTTACTAATCTGAATTTATTTTATGTGAGTGAAAGTATTTAATTCCAAGTAAAATAATTTTCATATATGTGTTTGGTATTGGAGATTCATGAAAATTGAAATAAATATATTCGTATGTTGAATGTTCAATAATTTTTAAATTATGAAAAGAAATTAATAAGGTAAGAGAACATGTTTGCACAAATAGACTAAATAAAATTTTGATTAATTTTCACTACAGCAATACTCTTCTTTTATCAAACATAATTGCAATCTGAATAAGCATTTATCTATTTGTTTATATAATCAACAATATGAAAATTAAATTCGTATTTCATTAGAATTATCAATGAATGTTTTTTATAAATTGTAAGAATATTGTAAAAACGTTGTAATTATAACTCAAAATGTAATTTATCAATTCATCATTGTAAAATAAATTCTTTTTTATTAAGGGTCTTACATTTTAAAACATCTTATCAGATTAGTGTATGATATGGCTGGAGTAAAAAAGTATAAAGTTCCTTTCAAATTGCCGACTAGTCTTAGATATTTAACATATTCTTAAAACTATAAATACTCTTTAATTGAATGAGTGTGAAAATCTTGTCTTAAATCTCATAAAATTTTGCTGTTTTATTTCATTGAGTTAATTATTAGCATAAATTGAAAAATACACATTGCATTTAAAATATAGCGACACTTTTCTATAAACAATCGCCACACGTCTTTCTGTAAATATCATTGCTAACTGTTTCCAATTATTTTTAATCACGAAATTGGCAAATGTTGTAATCTCTGCAATTTACATATTTCGAAATCTGTAAATAACACAATTCAAACAATTTGTAATTTTGTTTTTTATGTTTTGATAAAGGTCATTACTGGGGAAACTTATTGATAAACCATTATTGTATTATGATGGCGAAAATTAATTCTTGTATAAAAATTATATCACTAAAAAGGAAAATTACATCATTAATTGCATTTATGATGATAATTCACATTTAAAAAGCCTGCATTTAAAATTTTTTTTCATTACATGGTTTTTTAAAAAAAACCAGAGGTAGCCATTCAAACTTTGTTAGGCCTGTACTTTTAAATGCGTTTAAAGGACAACCGAACTTTTACGCCATGGCATTTTGTGCTTAGGTAAGTCGAACTGATTTATTTTAAATCAACTTGAACTAATTTAAATTCATTTCAATTGATTTAGCTCCATTTTTTCTGCTATTTTTATCAGAGTTTTTGAATTTTCTAAAGTAGATTAAAATAAATATGAGGCAGAATTTGAAAAATGTGAAACAGAATCATTAATCAAAGTATTAACTAAGCACCAAATAATTATGTTAGCTGTGAGATAAAATAGATTTGTCAATGTCACTCTTTAGCTTTGTATTCTTCTTCTTCTTTAATAGCATAACAACTTATTACAGGTCTTAGCTGCCTCTACAGCACGCTTTGTACAGCCCTGTCTGTCTAGATTGTTAGGAACTGGCAAAATGTCTAGAGCGACATTTTGCCAGTTCCTAACTTTCAGTATCTTGAGGTCATTTTCAGTATCAACGAGACATCTTGTTGGAGATCTTCCTCGGCCACGGGATCCTTCGGGGGTCTTAAGACTTGATAATATGGTGGGGTTGTTTCCCCGGCTTCTCTAAACATGGCCAAGCCATTTTAGCCTGTTGCTTCTGATAACCTGGGTAATCTGAGGCTGGTTATACAGACTGTACAATTGAAAATTATACCTGGTTCGCCATCAACCCTGTTTTTTTACAGGCCCAGAGATAGTTCATAATACCTTATAAGTTTTGTATTAGTCATTTGTGAAATGCTATAATATTACTTAACGCCATTTCACTTTGTAAATGTTTAAAAATCACTCTCTTTTATATAAAATTCAAAGATTATATATATAATTTACAAACTTAACAAACAATAAATAAGTTTTAAAACAAAGAATCAATACTTATTAATTAGTTTTGAGTGTAAGGCAGTGTAAACCCTGCTTTCAGCGTTGTATTTAAGTTAAATTCTATTTAAAATGATTGTAAATGTGCACTGCGTTAATAGAGCATAATAAAAAAAATTTAACATAAAATTGTGGTGATTAAATTTAAATTTCCTTTTAGAGTGAGAAAACATTGTAGATGCAATAATGATGATGACGCAAATGGAAAATATGTTTTCCAAAATGAATTTACTATCTCAATAATTTGAAGAAAATCGTAATTTTTAAAGTACAATTTTGATGATCTCTAAAATTTTTTTTAAAAATTATGACTCTAATAATTATTTATTAGAAGCTTGGAGAAAAAAATAAATTATTGGGGCTAAATAAAAGGACAATTCAGTCAGAAAATAATCCTCTTAAGATACATGTCCCACAGTAGTAATTATGAAAAAAATTATTTTTTAGATATTATTATATGAATAAATTTGAATTAAAACTTCATACAATAATTTGATCTGAAAATAATTTTCAAACAGTAATCTGAAGAAAATTACATTATTTGTTACACAAATGATGAAATTTTACAAGGAGCTAAGCTGAGATAAATTGTTTCGTAAAAGAGACATTTTTAGAAATTATATCTCTAAGTAAATTTTTAAACGAAATTATAAATTGGGAAATCTCAGTGTTCGATACATGCTATTTCATTCAAATAAATGTGAACTACTTTTTTTTCAATTTTCTTATGAAATTTCTTTTTTAAAATTTTATATGCATCTTGAATTTGGATTTCCAAACGGGTATTCACAATCTGGAATCATTTCCCACAAAGATAACAAGAAACAAAGGAGTTTTGTTTATCACAAAAAAAAAAAAAAAAAAAAAAAAAGGAAAATTCGAATACGGCTCTTTTCATAACCCACTGCTTATCACTTTGAAAGAAGAAAAAATAAAATAGAACACTGTGTGTGTCTCTTTGTAAAAGAAAATCTGCAGTTGTTTCCCTCATCCCATTGTACAAAAGGCAATATTTATTTTTGAATTCAATAATCACACACCCAAATACTGTTTTCCACAGCGTTGGTTTGTCTATCTTTTGGACTAAAAGTATAAAAACTACTATTTACGTACTTCACATTTGTAGTTACGGATTTAAATTATTTCGAGCAAAATTTAAATTTTTTTATTGATAATAGCTAAACTTAGATTAATTTTATAGCTAAAATAGTTATATTTGGTTAAGTTATATAAAAATTTTGAGAAATAAATAAATTAATGATAAATCAAAGCAATTAACGAACGTAACAAAAAAAGAATTGTAGTTTCGACGAGAAACCTTAAAAATATTATCAATCAAAGCATATAAAAAGGGTAAATTAACACTTCTACTTTTACATTTTACTTTTGTAAAGGTGGTAAAAAATTTATGAAATTTTTCATGTAAAGTAAAATTTAAATTTTGCCACATTGCAAACGCAATATTGGAACAGCTTGTACTTAGATTCAAAACCTATATGAGCTTCAACTAAATCCTTTGTGATTTTGTTTCGATTTCAAAATGTTCTACATATACAATGTCTCACAAAAGTGATGGGACACTTGTGCTTTAACAAAGGAAACTGTAATAAAATTAATTAACAATACATGTACAGATTTTTATGGGTGTGTTTCATATTTAAATTTAGTAACAATTATTACATAATATACATTTTGTCAAACTATTAAAATATTAATTTAATAAAAAAATAATTGCTTAGAACGGAGCAAAAAATAGCTCACATTAGTAATGGGATACCATTAGATATGCAACAAAAATCCTATGAAGTAAGCAATAAAAATATTTTTAGGGCGTTTTATTTTTACTCAAAAATTTGCAATAATTTATAAAATCCTCTGCAATATTTCTCTGTAGATTGTTTTGGAATTTTTGTGTTTTTTAGCTGTGTGTTGCCATGAATGGTAAACGAAAAGGAACTTCGAAAATTAGTTATTAATTTGGATGTTGAAAGTGGAAAATCTTTTAGAGAAACTGCTAAAACAGTTAACTTGAGTCATACGACAGTTTTTAATACCATTAAACGATATAAAAAGAATCATATGATTCAGAATAAAAGAAGACTTGGCCGACCATCAAAGCTATCCAATGGAATAAAGCGATTGTTCGAATTATTTAAAAAAAAAATCCAAGAATGAGTGCTCCTAAAGTTGCTGCTGATTTACAAGCATTATATGGAGTAATTGTTTATCCTTAGACTATTAGAAGAGTAATTCTATCTGCTGAATATCACGGTAGAGTAGCCAGGGAAAAATTCTTCCTAAGTGAAAAGAATAGAATTACCTTTCAGTGTTTCTAAGTTAAGAATATGTAGGATTTAACTTAGTCCTTTTTATGTCTACCGATTCTTTCAGCGTTTTAAAATTAAGCTATATAGGATTTAGCTGAACTTTCTATGTTTTTACCTAATTTTCCGCCATTCTCAAGATAATTTCAAAGTTTCTTATGAAGTCAAAGTTTTTTCTTCAGAATTTGTAAAACTGGTGAAGCAAATGGATCAAATAAATTTATATTGAACATTAAATAATAATAAAGTGTGAGATAATGATTAAAATAGTAAAATAAATTTTGAAATTCTGACTAAGAATAGAGAAGTGTTGTAACAATATATTCATAATTTTTATTACTCATCCAAAAACTCTTTGTTGAACCACAAACCTAGTAACTGGAACTGTACTGTGATTATAAAATTGATACTTCTGATTACTTTAAATTATTTTAAATATTCTTATTTTAAAATTTAAATAAATTGTGATCTTACCCTCAATTCTACTTGTGAAATTTTATTTTAAAAAATGTGTTAATGTAAAATCATGTGACAAATCTGAAAGAAATTTATTTTTAGAATTTTACTATACAGAGCAAGCATGCGTTTAGATTTCGCTGTCGCCATGTTTCACTACCAACAATCCTGCACATCGCAACTTATTTGCCTTTATTATGTGGAAATATTCAAGTGAGACAGGTGGTTTGTCTGCGTATACGAAAGGACAGCTGAACGAACACAAAACGAGGACGAGAAATGATATCACTGAAATATAAAAATAAGAAACTTTGACTGAGAAATCAGGATTCGTCGTCGTGTACAATTGCATTTGCTTGCCAGCTATGAATTTCTCAGAATAAATATTTATTTTTTTCTTGTTTTGCATCACGAAACCAGGTGACAGCTGGTGTTCGTTTAATTTCACTTCAATATAACGAATTGAGACATGAAATCTTAATTTTCTCAGCATACAGAGGAATTTCGAAATGTTGAGGAACTTGTGGATTATTAGAATAACAGTTATTAATTAAAATAATGATATTTGCGACCTTGATTATTAATAAATATAAGAAAAAACAAAAATGATTTAACTAAAGGAAATGGCTGGTGTAACCTCCTTTATTTTATTGGCTGTTTCATTACTTTCATATAACTTTGCTTCCAATTAAAAAAAAAAAAAAAAAAAAAAACTTTGCATTATATTTTCAACTGC
The DNA here is from genome assembly GCA_030067965.1 of Latrodectus elegans. Lineage (NCBI taxonomy): Eukaryota > Metazoa > Arthropoda > Arachnida > Araneae > Theridiidae > Latrodectus > Latrodectus elegans. The sequence goes on along the minus strand of CM057812.1, from coordinate 66,637,401 downwards.
AATTTAAATAAATGTGTATAATACATATATTTTTGCTCAAATATTATATTTCCTTAAAAGAAAATTGAGGTAAACAAAACCGTCATGCATATTCCAATAAAAGAGCTGTAAAATTTAAGCTAGGAAAGTGAATAATTCGGTATGTATTTTATATGCAATAAATAGTTCTACCATTATTGTCATAAAATTCTTTAAAACAAATTCGTTGACCACAGCTGAAAACTTGCAGAGATTAAATATCTGTGACTTCCAAAAGAAACAAAAAAGAAAAAGAAACCTGCAATTGATAAAACTATTAAATTAAATTTCATTAATAATGTGAAACTACGTATAAGATTATAAATAAAGGGAAAATGGAAATCAAATTCGAAAGAATTTGTGAAAACAATTAAACACAAACCCTGTAAAACAACATTAAATAAACTTGTCAAACAAATTTTTAACTGATTTTAGAGTGCAAAAAACTTTTAATTTCCCTATAATTATTTGCAAAATAATATATGTTTGCATTTACTTTTATAAATATTAAAACAGAATTTATTATAATTTAGAAATTTGCAATAAGAAGCTGAATAGAAGGCTTAACTATTTGAAGAATGTAGATATAGTAAATACAGAACATCTCAAGAATTCGAGTTATTGTGAAAGCATAAATAAAAAAATGAGAATTGGAAAAAAAATATTCAGAAATTACATAAGCACTAAAGTTGCCAAAATCAAACGTATTAGAAATTCTCCGAAATTATAACAAATCACAAGAACATTCATCAAAACCGAAATCAGAACATAGGTTATGATATTATATAGCATAATCTTAAAGAACATATTTAATTTAAAATTACCTATTTAATGCGATAATCTTTTAAGATATTGTTTTTATGATACTTTTTTTAAATGCATATTTTCAAATTGTGTCACATAGTCACACATAAAACTCTGCAAAATCAACCCTAATTTCAATCAGAATTAACAGCTGTTTCTTGAAAATTATTTCATCGTTATCTATTCGTAATCTTAATGATTTTTCAGGGAAGAAATGCGCATTAAGTCTTTCTATTTAAAGCAGTATTTTCCCGTTTTTTTACTCTGATAACAACCTTTGAATGTAATGCATTTTTTAAAAATATGCATCATCATCTTTCAAATTAAAGCCATTTTATATCTATATGTGTATTTTTGCATAAAAATATAACCGTCAAAACCTAGAAATAAAGTAATCAAGAGAATGTAATTTGTCAACAAAAAGGATAATAGGATATTTTTTGCTTATATTATTTTCAACTTAAATTTAAATGTGTGCGCGCGCATTTATTTAACAGTAAATGGGAAGTAAATACCATATAAAAGCTGCAATAAAATTATTCCACTAAAAAGATTGTTATGCACTTTTTAGTACACCGTTAACCTAGTTTCAAAAATATAAATATATTTTGAAAATTGGTGACAAAATATTTTATATTTTCGCCCCTAATCTATAAAACAAGAGTTGAGATATTTTATGTCTATTAGTAATTTCTGTCTTATTATTTTTTTATAATTGGCTATTGAATAAATCTCATATTGCCTTGCTTTGATGTTATTGAAAAATGAAGAAAAGTTTTGCTGTTATTATATTAACTAAAAAAAAACATTTAAAATTTTTACTGTAAACATGTGAAAACTAATCAGTATAGCGAACAAACCTTAAGATACATATTACAATTTAATCAATTAAAATAGAAAGAAGCTGAATGGGATTCGAATATGTTATTTATTTTATTGCCTTTATTTCTATATTTTCATTTCTGCCTGCAATTAAAACTGCTGAATACAATTATCAATTTTAGAATTTTGAATCGTTATAAATGACAAAGCTGATGCTTGAGGTTCTTCTCAAAATGTCCACATCAGCAAATGCATATTAGATCTTTGAAAATTTAAAAAGCATTGATTCCTCAGAGGCTCTAGGAATCGATTTCATGGTAAAGAGTAAGGAGCATCTTCAATGACCCGAAGGCCTGGGGCACCGGAGGTTGAAGTATGACTTAGCTCACAAAAGCCAGTCGCTCCTAACATGGATAACAGATGCTGTAGAAGCCGCTCACTCTGAGACAGACTCTGCATGCTAGTTTTGGTCCGTCCCGGGTATTTCATTTTCCCGGTACCACCCATATCTGAGAAGCATTCCCTTATTCGCCACCTAGGGTGGCGCCCGATGGTGGACTAGCAAACACACACGGGATATACTAAATTTTCTTGAGAGACTGTCACCCGAATACACAGTGCATTTCCAATGGATCCCTTCAAATGTGGGAGTAGATGAGAATGAAAGAGTGGATTTCTTGGCCAGATCGGTGTCAGAGGAGGGAGTAAACCCAGGAGGAGAGCTCACATCTAGTGAGATTTCTTCTCTGGCAAAAACTGAATTCAATAAGCTTATGAAAATTCCTCCCAACCATCCATGGTACTTCGCCAAAAGACCGGGTGAGTCCTTCAAACTTAGACCAAGATCTTACCAAACTGCATTTTCCCGCTATTTGAGTGGGCACACGAGAGGAATCACCTTTTAACAGGGACAGAGAAGATTTCCAGACTGTCCTTTGTGTTCCGTCAATATGGCCTCCCTTGGACATACCTTAACCTGCTTAAATTTTAAAAAAGACAATGTCCTTCGGGATCCATCACATTTTTTAGACATTTAGATATTTCTGGTGGTTTTATGAGGGTTGCTTAGACAACCTGAGATAAGAAACAACAACAACAGAAATCGATTTTGTTATATTCCGGTCATGAAAACAATACTCTTTTCTAATCAAGTTACCACAAAAACTTTTGAGATATTATGAATTTAAAAGTAAATTGAGAATAAAACTTAATACTATTAATAATAATAATGTTGGAATATATTTCAATTTACAATTGCTGATTTCAGAAACAATATAAGTTAATCTATTTCACAAGCTGAGTTAATGATGTTTTAAGTTTCTAAAAAATAATTAATTGAGAGTGGAAAAATGTGATATATTTTTTCTTAGATTTCTCATGGCGAATTTATTTACACTTTTACTAACATAAACTTTCTTTTCTGGAAGCACTATATCGTATATTTTAAGAACAAAAACAACATCAAATTGGCAAAAATTTGTAGCTAACAATTATAAGTGTGTCTCATAAAAGGTCTTACAATTTTCAAAACATAAGATCTCATCAAATCTTAAAGCTTAAACATGATTATAATCGAAACCTGATGTTGCTGTTAATAATGATAGAACTGTTTATCAAGAAGTAGATAAAGTACATTGTCTCATTGAGTTACTAGATTCTAGACTTAAATATACCCAATGTTGCGAAATGGATTAATTATCCATCAATTTTGTCTTTTCTACGACAGAGTGTGATCTCTTAATGAACATTCTTTCCAATGGTCGGGATATATCGGGATGCTTTGTCCCCTTATACCCACGGAACCGGCCACAAACAGCAACACTTTTTGCCGCTGAGGCCTTGTCCCGTGGGCACCATAGGGGATGGGCCACCATCGCACCCTCACACATGCCACAGGGACCCGTTTATAGGGTGGGAACCATTCATTCACAAGGAAAGGACAAAAACAGGATAGAGAGAAAGTACATCTCTGTCTGAACCGGGAATCGAACCCAGGACCTCCCTATCCGTAGTCGCACGTTGACCACTGGGCAAGTTTGCCGGCTGTTAATGAACACAATCTGTTACAAGACTATGCTCTGTTCGTTAACCAATCATCGCTTTACCGTATTTTTTTTTTTTTTTTTTTTTTTTTTTTGCAAAATCTAATAATATTTTTTAGGAGACGTGGAAAATGAAATTTAAAAAAGTATGTACAATCTCTAAAGTTTACTGAAAAAAATAATGCATTTATATAGTTTTGCATATCAAATAGTCCTTTTCTCTTTTTGTAGGGTGTAAAAGAATATGTGAAATGTCGATTGCTTTTCTCTCTTTTTCACGATTTTCCTGTACTAATTAAAAGCATTATCGTTGTAAAGTGATTGCTGTTGCAATCTGGAATTCGTTTATTCAAGACTTCGTATGTGACAGTGAATGAATAAGGAGAGAAGGAAAGAAACACTCAAAATGAAATCAGTTTTGATTTTGAATGAAATCAAAATGGAGACTGATTGTCTATTTTTGCTGTATATATTCTATTGGCGAATTTTTTTTCAATACAGAACGTTGAATTTGTTGTTGTTACTTATGATACTTGGATAAGCCAGGCTTCAATAGGCAAACAACATTATTGAAGAGAGATGAAAAATGATTTCTGGTCCTTTGATCCTGGATTTGGTAGAACCCAGAGAGCCAAGAAATGTTCCTTGGAATTCGTTTAAATTCGTTATCTGAATATGTTTTCGCTGTCCAAACACAAAATGTAATCGTGGTGTAAGGTGTTCGTAGTTCGATTTGTTTTGCAGTCCGAATTGCTCATTAACTCATCACACACTGTATTTCTTTCGTTTTAAATATTTGGCATATTTGCTGTTTTGGAGTTCTTAGTCTTAAAACAAGTAAGTATGATCTCCTATTTATAAAGAAGTTTAAAAGTAGAAACTGTTAAATTAAAAAGACCCGTGCAGCATCTTTAAGCAAGCATTATTTTCACGACACACATAGGTGTCGAAAAATAGCGAATGCGGGAAAAGCAAGACTCAAAATTTTTACATTTTTATATAAAACTGTTGTTGTTGAGTCAATTTCTTGATTTCGGATTGTTAAAAAAGATGTAAAATGTTCACAGGAAAATAACTTGTCCTCAATAAAAGGCTATTATTCATGCATTAAATAAGGCACTGCATACCTACAAAGTTCATGCAACCCTTTAAATACGAAGAAGTTGTCATACACATTTCTTAAGGAATTGATCATTCTCTGTGAAATATAGTCAGTCTTGTGCTTTCTTTTGTTTCCTTAAATCATTGTGGGCCCTGCAAATATTATTTCCAAAAAATATGAGGTTTGGCTGTTTGACGATGATATTACCTTATGGAATTCCAAACCTAATATTGGTCAAAAATTGAATCTAGGAAATACCACCTTCTTTAATATCATTAATTTTGCGGAGAATTATAAACTGAATTTTAATGTATCAAAAGCAAAAATCTTTTTTTTTATAACTAACCGATGATTACAGAATTATGAACTCAAAATCATAAAGGATGGCAAATCACTATCCTATGTAATCACATCCTAATTATCTAGGTTACATTTTGGACTTTGAAATCCTGAGTAATGAGTAATTAATTATTTGGTGTATAAATCTAGAAAGAGATTAGACTACTGTGTGAAATATATCACAAAAAAAAGACTGGTATGCACTTTCAGACTAAGTTATACTCTCTGATCAGAGCATGTTTTGGAATATGGTTTTTCAAATTTACTTTTGTGCATCATTCACAAATTTATCAGTACCAGAAAGAATGTACTTAATAGACCTCTGTTCTTAATGAACTTATTGAACTTCCTAAGAATGAACTTCTGTTCTCATTTTCAATGGTGTGAAACATTGCTGGCCAACGGATTTAGAGTTTTGTTTTTGAATGTGATATCTAGCCTTTAATATTCAGAAGAACTACGTTACTTGCGAACTATTATAACAAGCTATGCAGTTTTAGAGTTCAAATTCGTACTGCAATTTACCTCAGTAATTAGATTAACCGACAAAGATTAAAAAAGTTTTGACAAGGCTAATTTTGATTAACAAAGATTGACAATGCTAATTTTGATTAATTAATTAATTAACAAAGATTAATTTAAAAGTATTGACAAGGCAAGAAAATTTCCGACGTTTGACTTGTGGAACTAATTGTAAATAAATGTTCCCTAATATTTTTTTTAATTAATGAATCATACAACAGCAAATAAGCAATTAAAAATCAAAACATAAACTAAATGGCATATTTTTCTTTTTCTTAATGTAAATGAACTACAGTAGATATTTTTAGAAACAAGGAAATTGTGTCTTTTCTACATAATAACATTTTCACTAGAAGAGTTTAATAGATAAATATAAATTAGGTGTTACAGATAAATATATATCCCAATAAAAGTCATAACTGTAAATTTTAAAATAAGGGAATTTTGTAAAAGTGAATGATAAGTACATATAATTTAATTATTTATTGGTTGTTTACATATAAAATTATTCAGTTTATTATATAACATTATAATTAAATAAAGGGAATACTGAAGGTATATAATTTTTGCACAACACATAGTTAGAACAAACGTATTTATAATTAAATAATTAGATAAGTATTAAAAATTAAATGTATAAGAGATAAATAAAATTACAACAAAAATTTTAAAAATATGCGCTATATTTATGAAAAATAATATGCTATTTTGAAAAATAGTTGCAATATACCGGTTGAAGTTCATTTGTATTTTTTTTTAAATGCTAAATACACACACACACACACACATAAAATAATATTACCTGAAATATTAATTATTATTTCTCTATAATATTAAATATATATTTCATGCATTCTGAGCTGAGTATTATATTTCAGCACCGAATCCGAATTACGTTTCAACAATGAATCAGTTGGATGTATAAATAAGTTATAAATATTGTAAAAATGTTTGTTAAAATTTCAAAATCGCCTTTCTAAATTTTGGTATTTCAGCTTGAAACTATTGAAAACAGTGCTATAGGTAGTTACAAAGCTATTAAAATTAATTTATTAAAATTTTAGTCTTGGAATTATGGATTGTTTAATGTGTACTTGTATAAAATTTATACACTTCTGTGAAGTGTGATTCCTGCCAAAATTAATAGTCAGAAGAGCCGCCATTTTTGGAGATAACCGTTGCCACACTCCTCGGCATTGATTCAAAGAGACTTTGGATGTGTTCTTGGAATACAGCAGACCAAGAAAGCTTCCACTTTCCACACCACACCAACTTCGTTGCAAAAAGTTAATCTGTAGTGACAACTGGGGATGTAATCTGGGTCAATCGTTCAGCAACCGTGGACCACATGTTTTCTATCAAGGAAAGATCCAGAGAGTGAGCCGACCAGGGAAGTAATTGAATCTGGTGACTTACGAATAAACCTTGGACAACGCATGCCGCGTATGGTTGCGCATTAGCCTGTTGAAATATGACTGTGGGCAAGTCTTAAGGGTAAGAAAGGACAGCTGGTTCCAACACATCGGAGATATAGCGCTGGCTGTTTAAAGTACCAAATGTAAGGACGGGTGTACTAGAGGAGTGCGAGAATGATATCCAATACCTCCCCATGCCATAATACCCCGTGCAGGACCAGTATAGTGGTACATAAAGCAGCTGTTTCAACATCCTCTCTCTACGGTATCTCCAGATTCGAATGTGACTATCGTAGTGTTGCAGACAGAAGCATGACTCGTCAGTAAAGACAATTTCATTCCATTCTGCAGTCACACCCTTCTTTCATCCAACCATTGGTGGCGGAGACGACTGTGGGGTTGCGTCATGGGTAGACAAAGCAATGGACTTCTTGCGAACATACCACTCTGCTGTAAACGGCGTCAAATGGAACGCGCAGACACTGGATAATGCGTTACAGACTGAATGTGCTGTGCTTACTTAAGTTCGTGATGTAGCTGACCGATCCGTCACTGCCTGTCATCACATTAAGTGGTGCACTGAGGTGGATGCGATCGAACATGACTGTCCGTCGTACCCTCCTACATTCAACGATCATATATCTGCATTACAGTGCTTTGGTTTCGCCCAACATGACTACCGTTTTCCCTGAACGATTATCCACAATCTCGGTAGGACACTATCCTTCATCTTTCGCACTCGGATACTTGATTAAAAAATTATCGCTGTATTCTACAAAACATAATTAGTCATTTTTTTTAAAGCAAAAGAAAACACAATTGCCGACTTTGAAATCGTCCAAGTCTCCAAGCCTTAAATAGCGCTTTGAAGTGGCGCTACAACTGCACGTGATATGCCACTGAGCTGAAACTCTAATCATTTGCAGATATCACCTCCGCTAATGCATGGCTGTAAATTTCATGTTATTTGCATGCTTACTTCAGGGGGCTGCATTTACGGTGACCAGCAAAGTGTATTTCTCTTATTTTATGGCTTTACTTAAGATAAAAGCGAATATTTAGCACTTGAAAATAATGTGTTTTCCAAACACAAATTTTATCTGAATTTTCTTTGACAAATATATTTGGCATATCGTGACCCAAAAAAATTCAAGATATTATAAACAATTATACAATTTTAGTGAATAAGATAACGAACTCCTTTCTAGTATCGAATTTTATCTAATCAAATTCCATTTCAAATAAAACGTCAATTTTTGTACGCATGTTTTTCATTAGCTTATTTTTCGCGCACAATGCGTCTGTTTATATATTTAAGTGGCATATCTTGCACACTGAAATGTTTGTAAATATTATCACCTATATGTTCGATTTTATTTACTTATTGTATGTATATTTTAAACTTTGATAGGAATACTGTTATTCAGGTTTTAAATTGAATTTATAATGTCGATTTCTGTTATATCGAAAATTTAATGATTACTAATTTTATCTAAATTTATGAATTTAACTGTGTGAGGTAAATTACACTTCACATTCGTAGAGTCCTTTTTCCCTTTACTCGATTATATAATTTTCATTATTGGAATTTAATAAAATATTTATGCTGTAATTTAATTCAATCTTAGAAGCAATTATTTATAATTATTTTATTAATAATTATTTTTCATTGATCTTTACTCTCTGATTTTAAAAATATTGCTGTACCCATTTCATAGCGAGAGTTCAAAAGTCAGTGACAAATTCATTGTATCATAGTGTTTTCTTATAGCTCTAAACATATTTAAGATACATTAAGTTGTTTTTAATCTCGACTTTTCTAGCCAAAGTTTCTGATCAACATAGAAAACTTGCTGATAAAATTGTTTAAAGTTTGGTTCGGCAAGTATTTGAAGTTTGCAAGTGATTTCAATTCTTGGAATTTCACTGATAACCAATTGAACCTGTGCCCATTATATTACACACCACTTTATTATCATGTTTCTCATCTCTTTACTATTTATCATTTTACTATCTCTCTCTTTCTCTCTCACTGATTATAATTGCTTAATGTGGGTGTGGGTGTTATTTTTACATGTCAAGACAAAAAGAAAAAACTTTAAAATGCCCGTAAAACGATACTCAAACAGAACTAAAAATAATGTTCCGTTGTAAAAATAACGATTTCAATATTAATCTTACTTTAACTAAGATTTAAGTGCATTATTGGTTCTAATTAAATAAATGAGATCCCAATGTAGCGTTACATTACCATTCTAACACGTTTTATGCAAATTTATATATTTTTATGATTGCAATAATGTAAAGAAAATATTTTAAATTAATGACGAATTAGTTTCTTAATAATTTATAAAAATAAAGTTCACAGATTTTTTTTTTTTTTTTTTTTTGTTAATTGGCAGAATGGTTCAAGGTTAAAAAAAAGGATTGTTGCTTTTTTCGAGTCGTTTCTCTTAATGCAATTAACCATAATGTTTAAGCCTCAGAATCTTACTTGTCCCATTAATCCATTATTGAGCCTACCAAATGTTGTTTTTTTTATCACACAAAGCTTCTTTTTGAAGTCACCAAAGGCGCTGACTCCTCAGATTTATTAAAACAGTTGGCTTTGGAGGTCATAAATAATATTCCACCAAATGATCTCCACATTTAGACGGATGGCAGTGGTGATGATAGCCATCACGCAGGCAGTGGAGTTTTTCTTAAATGCCTGGAGGGATCTAGTGATTCAAAGTTTTGCAGAAAACCCGGATTACTGTTCGGTATTTCGCAGCGAACTTTTGGTTATCCTGACTGGTCTGGATTCAATCAAGGATGAAGCCTCTTTTGATAATATATAGATTCTCACTGACAGTTGTAGATCCATCCAGTAACTGAGCAATTGGGCTAGTGTCACAGGCCATGCTGGGACCCATATTCTTCGTATATAATTTGATCTCTCAGCCTCTTATGATATTAACTTCCAGTGGGTCCCCTCTCAGATAGGTTTGTTCGGAAATGAGAGAGCTGACGCACTGGCGGAGGAGGGCTCTTTCTCTACTGCTTCTCCAGATCTGGATCTTACTCAGAACTATATTCTGCTTGTACAAAGGCTATTTCAAATACTTGGCAGCATCTCCCTGCTCATGTTTCGTTCTGCCGTAGGCATCCAGGTGTAGCCATTGACTTTGTAGGTTCCAGAGCTGACCAGACTGCGATCAGTAGATTTGTTAGTGGACACATCAATTGCCTATCCTTTGACCATCGTATTAAGCATTTCCCTAGTTGTAAAAAATGCAACCCCAAAGAGGCTAGTCCTCAACACTTACTTTGAGTGCACTCAATTCTCGATGGAGGAGCTCCTTGGAGACCCCATCCTTTTTCTTGATTTTTTGAGTGTGCGTAGGCTCATGAATCTGGTGTAACTCCGCTATTCTGGATGGGATTTGTAACAACAACAACAGAGTTTTTTGATACAGACAAATGATTCGATCGAACATTGGTGAAACAAAAAATAAAGTAATGCATTAGCAAATCAACATGATATAAGTTAACTTTTATCTATTTATTCTTTTTTCCTGAAAACCGTTAAGATCTGACCATAAATGAATAATTTTGAATGATTTATCAATTTTTTTTCTTTTTCCCATCAAAAGATTTTAATTTTTTCTTTCAAGAAAACAAATAAATTAGAAAATCGTTTGTTAAATCGTATAAAAAACACGAAAAAATTTTCAGGCGAGAAATCTCATGATCAGAGCAGAGGTAACATTTTCATGTTCTGTAAGACAAAGATATTTCTTTGGCTTTCATCTTTCTTACTTTTTATTATCTTTTATTTATCAAATGATGATAATAAAAGTCTAAATATTTTTGCACATCCATACACTAATTCATTTATGCACATCAAACACCTAAAATACAGTTGATATTTGATATTTTCATCAAAGAGTTTCTCACGTGGCAATTTTTGGACTTTTTTAACCCCCCACTCCCAATTATTAGATTTAAAACCATCCTATTAAGAAAAATTATTATTGAATACTATCACGAAATTAATCACAGTGTTTAATTGTTTTTCAGTAATTGTTAATATTATTTTACATAGAAAACGTTTGAAGTAAAAACAAATAATAAACAAATTTATAAAAAATAAAAAAGGATATACGCAGAAAGTTCTTATTGTTTTTACCGCCCATTGAACTTATTTTTTATAATAAATTATAAAAACTATTTATAGCAGCCAGTTGAAGTTTATTTAAAAATAATTACTTATTATTAGAGTGATTATTATGAGATTATATGTTATTAGGGCATTCTGATAATAAGTAATTATTTTGAAATAAACTTCAACTGGCTGCTATAAATAGTTTTTATAATTTATTTTAATTAAATAGAACGAGAAGGGAACACAGAATAAGGAATGCATTTATAGATACATAATTTTTTTTTTAATTTCTCATATTTTGTCATATGCAATAGTTTTCTGCAAAATAAAGATAAGTAGTTAAATAAAGCTAATTAAAAATAGTTATTTGCAATTAAATAAAAAATTAAATTGAAAGTAGATGTAAAATTTGATTTGAGAATGAAATTATTTGCTTTTACCACAAAATTTCATATCACTGAAAAAAATATTTTCTGATTAGTCTGGAAAATTTGAGAAATAAACTCGCTACTTAGAGATCGTAAGATTTGAAATTGATGAGTCACGGGCTTCATTTTACAGTCATATCTTTATCAACCTCAGCATTAATTTTACTTGCTAATGTCTTATATTTTACATTTATTTTAGTCCAATACATTTATAGTATGACTTATGATATTTTTAAAAAATCCTCAATTTTGAAGAAAGTTGGGGAGTACTATACTTTCTTTGCAATATTACTTCAGTTCAAATTAAAAATAATAATTCAAGTAGCTATGAAATATATTTTATATGAAAATAAATAATTTGATCTCACCGAAAATATTTGATAATAATCCATAAAATTGAATGATAAAACTATGATTCGCAAAAGAAATTTAGTAATAAAATTTATAAAAAAGGATGTAATAAAAAGGATGTTAATGGAAGAGTTTAATGCAAATAAATGAATAAAATTTTAAAAAAAAATGTTAAAATATTTATTCTTGCGTATAATTATTATTGTTATATTGGCCACAGAGCCACTGGAATCATATTTCTAACTTTTCAGCATTACAAGAGGTTTTAAGCAATTGCACTTAGTATAATGGGTTTCAAGAGGACCCCAAAAATAGATGGGTCTTCGCAATTTAAAAGCAGAGATCACCGAGCATAAGATCCACAGGCTTGGCCTGTTTCTCCCAGAGGTATTATTTTGCATAGAAGACATTTTGGCCACGACATATTTTACATACTACAGACATCAGGAGTAAATACGATGGATTTTCGGTTGGTAGGGACTCGAACTCACTACCATTTTTTTTTCTAATTCTTATTATAAAATAAGAAATAGAAGAAATTTAAATAACGAGAAATTATAAATTCTAAGTTACAAAATTTAATAATTTTTTAATCTTTAAGTAAGTACCCAATTTTCAAAGAGTATCAAATGTTTTCTTCTCCCATAGATAAATTACTAAAAAATTTTTTTATTGTTTCTCTCTCATGGTAGATAATTTTACCCGTTTTTAAATTAAAATTAGAATATTTGATTACTTTAATAAACAAAACATTTCATTTGCATTAATGTAATGAAAATTACTAACAATGTCTCACAAAAGTGATGGGACACTATTGCACACACACGCACACATTACAAAAGGAAACTGTAATAAAATAAATTAAAAATACATGTACAGATTTTTATGGGTGTGTTTCATATTTAAATTTAGTAAAAATTATTACATGACATACATTTTGTCAAAATATTAAAATATTAATTAAATAAAAATACAATTGTTTAGAACGGAGCAAAAATAGGCTCACATAAGTGATGGGACATTACATTTCTATCAAATATTTATGCAAAAGTTCTACTTTTTAAAAGGTTTTAATATTTTGTTGCATTTTCTTTTACTTTTAAAAAATGACTTAATCTTCTTGGGATGGATTTGACTAATTTTTTGTGATTATTTGAGTGGTTTTACCCCATTCTTCTTGAAGCACCGATTTTAATTGTTGTTTTGAAGAAATGGTATGTTTGCGAATTCTGGATTCCAATTCTTGCCAAATATCCTCTATGAGATTAAAGTCTAGAGATTGCGGTGGTGTTTTTATTATTTCAGGACAGTTATACAGCAGCCAGAGTCTAACGTTCAAATCAGTGTGCTTGGGGTCATTGTCCAGATAGAATTTAAAATCGCTATGAAGGTTAAATTTTCATGATGAAGATTTTAAATTTTGCTTTAGAATGTCAATATATTTGTACTGATCTATTTTACTATCAATAAAAACAAGATAAACAACTCCAGTGGACGACATACACCCCATACCATAATTCCTCCACCATGTTTTAAGGTTGGCACCAAGTTCTGTTTACGAAATTCTTCCCTCGGTTTTCTCCACACTAAGATTCTACCGTCAGAATATAAAATATATTAAATTTACTCTCATCAGCAAATACAACTTTATTCCAGTAATCAGAATTTTTATTCAACAATTGGATTGGTTATATTGAAAATTTTGATTTTGCGAAAGTCAGTCTGAGTTTTCTATTTTCACTTAGGAAGAATTTTTTCCTGATATCCAGCAGACTCTACTGTGATATCCAGCAGATAGAATTACTCTTCTAATAGTCCCAGGATCAACAATTACTTCATATAATGCTTGTAAATCAGCAGCAACTTTAGGAGCACTCATTCTTGGAATTTTTTTTTTAATAATTCGAACGACAATACGCTTTATTCCATTGGATATCTTTGATGGTCAGACACGTCTTCTTTTATTTTTGATATCTTGATATCGTTTAATGATATTGTACCGAGCTTCAGGGTTCGTGTGGATTGAGAGTTGAAGAAAGCAACTACTCGATGAACACAAGACATTTATTCATAAAAAAATTCCACTAGAAATACCAGCTGTAATAATCACAATTATACAGATACAATTCGTCAGATACGATAAGTTACAGCTTCCAATCACAGGTCTCAAATACCTCAGGCAGGGAACAGCTTCTCTAAACTAGCAGTCACGACTAATCGTCTTCACAAAACTGACTGTGTGTACAAAACCTGCCTAACTATGTTGGGCTGCGGTATTTATACCTGACTTGGCGGAGAAATCTACTAATTTCGCCAAGGTTCTGAAAGCTTCTAGGCTATCTCGCTAAATATTAGTCCCAGAACTTAGGTGATGGATGTTTCCAAAAATATCCATTTTTCGCCTAGTCGCCAACAATGTCGCCAACTCGCCAAGTTTTCTCGCCAAAGCATCGCCAAGTCACCAAATCGTTAGAAAACCCGCTTTTAACGTATAACACGTCAAAATACCGCAATTTTTGTCCAAAATGTGAGTATTTCCGATCTGTCTGAGATATTTTAAGACATATACAATAATTATTTATAAATTTGTAACAATATTGAAAACTGTTGAATGACTCAAGTTGACAATTTCAGCAGTTCCTCTAATAGACTTTCCACCTTCACAATATGCAAATGGATAACTAATTTTCTAATTTCATGGGAGGTTTCTTTTCGTTTAGCATTCATGGCTGCACACAGCTAAAAAACACAAAAATTATAAATCAATCTGGAGAGAAATAGTGCAGAGGATTTTATAAATTATTGCCAATTCTTTTTGAGTAAAATTAAAACACCAAAAAATTATTTTTATTGCCTATTTCAGACTACTTTTGCTGTATATCTAATGATGTCCCATCACTTATGTGAGCTATATTTTGCTCCGCTCTAAGCAATTATATTTTTATTAAATTAATATTTTAATACTTTGACAAAATGTATGTTATGTAATAATTTTTACTGAATTTAAGTATGAAACACACCCACAAAAATTTTGTACATGTATTTTTAATTAATTTTATTACAGTTTCCTTTTGCAAAGCACAAGTGTCCCATCACTTTTGTGAGACACTGTATATAAAAATAGTTAAGGGATTTCTCTTGCACATTTGTAACGAAGTAAACAATACTTTTACAAAACAAGATTCTTGCACTTTATATGTGTTTAGTGTATAATAACTTCTTTATCCATTTCATGGATAACACTTGCAAAAAAATATTTAAAAATCTTTTAAGCCGTTATTGAGAATAAGGATGGCTGCTTCGTGCTTTTCGGTTAAATTTATTGTTATTCATTTCTGTAAGAATATTTTAGGAATATTTACACCGCTGGCTTTTAAATTCACTTCCATTTTATTTCAACAAAGATATATTTTGACTTGTTGACTTAGGTAGTATATTTCTATTTAATTGCAGTTGGCACTATTATTATCGTTTGCCAAAATTTATTTATATCTTTTTCTTCGCTGCAAAATTTATGTCTCTTTTATTTTTATAATTAAAAAAATTCTTGTAATGTCATGAAAATATATCAAATTTAATGAGATTCATGAGAAATTAGAACCAAAAGTCTAAAAAATTAAACACATTTTATGAATAAACATTAAGAGAGAACAACCAGAATTTAAAAAATAAGAAAAAAAAAAAGATTTAGTGTTGGCGTTTCACAAAATGTCACATCCTGGTTTTTTTATGCGGATAAGACCAGAAACACTTTTACGTTCGTTGCAACCACGTGTTGCTTTAGAAAGTTACAAAAATCTCTCTCTAGAACAGTGGCTCTCAACCTTTTTGGGATCACGGAACACTTTTAAGTGGTCTCGATTTTGGCGGAACACCATTATCATAAAATTTGTAAATCTAATGTAAATCACACAAAATAATTGGAAGATTAATATTTAATTGAAATAAAGATATATATTACATGGTAACTTATTTTAATGAGAAATTTGCGCTTGACGACCTTTACAAATTTCCTCAAGGTTGGGTCTTATGTAAGAGAGCGCTACTCTCATTTCTTCTTCTAAATTGATAAGTCTTTCTCTTTTTTTGCTTTTAATATTTGTTAGAGTTGAAAATCCAAGTTCGCACAGATAGGACGTCGAAAAAGAGCAACAAGATATTCAACGCTCGTTTTGCAATAACAATGGATGTTCATTCTCGATGGAAATCCAAAACCTTTCCACTCCTTCTTCTTTGAATTTTAGTTGTAACGTTCGATCCGTTGATATATTAATAAACTCATCTGCTTCCTGAATAGAAAAATCTTGGTTCATTATATCAAATTCACCAAATGGATTTCGTGCCCAATCAAAGTCTTCAATATTAAGAGATGGAAAGTAATGAGTTATTTTGTCCTGCAATATTGACAAATGCTCTGTCACATTTGAAATCATTTCGTTAATGTTAACAATATTTTCCGTTGCTAATAACGGAAACATATCAAATTTGCGATTTTGAGCAATACGATTTTTCCAAAGCAAAAGCTTTTTCTGGAAAGCTAGCAATTTGTCTGTGGATGTCAGAATATTTTCATTTTTTCCTTGAAGAGATGTATTGACTGAATTTAAGTAGCTGAAGATATCGGCTAAATATGCTAGCTTAGTACACCATGCATCATTTTCCAAATATTTTACGTATACATCATTACCCTCTTGTCTAAAAAGAACTAGCAATTCCTGTTTCAACTCATGAACTCGGGTTAGCACTTTTCCTCTTGAGAGCCACCTCACTTCAGAGTGCAAAAGCAAACATTCATATTTGATTCCATGTTGTTACAAAGTTGTTTGAACATACGGGTTTTTAATGGTCTCGATTTAATATAATTCACCATATGTACGACTTGCTCCAAAACAGACTTTAAGTTTGCTGGTAGACTCTTCGAAATCAAAGATTCCCTGTGCAGAAAGCAGTGAGTAGAGACTATATTTGAATTTATTGCTTTAACCTCGACTACAAAATCCCTTAATACTGCCACGCATGGCTGGAGCTCCATCAGTACAGATTCCTGCGCAATTTTCCCAGGATAATTTCCATTCTTCCAAATAAGATGATACTGAATTAAATATGTCTTCTCCAGTTGCGTGACCAATAAGTTCCTTGCAGAATAAAACTGATTTATTATTTCAGTGTCGTCAACAAAGCGAATAAATCCGATTAATTGGGCTTTGCCACTTATGTCAGTGGATTCGTCAATTTGCAGCGCAAAATTTTTTGTACTTAATTTCGACGTCACCGCGTTCTCTATAAAACCTGACATATCTATAATTCTTCTTTTTATCGTATCGTCCGAAACGGGAATTTTTAGGACGTCTCGCTGCGCTTCATTGCCAAACATAATCTTAACAATTTCTAAACATGCGGGCAAAATTAGCGATTCTGCGATATCATGCGGCTTTTGCTTCAATGCAATTAGTTCTGCCACTTTATAAGAAGCGATTTGCGCTTTATCCGAAATTGTAACGCTCTTTCGAAAGCATGTTGCTTGCACTTCTTGATTTTTCAGCAATCTTTGGAAATAATCTTTACCTTTTGAAGTTAGACAAGAATGTTTTGTTGAAAGGTATCGCTGTAACTTAGCTGGGACCATTGCACTGTTAGCCAATTTTTCACCACATATAATACATCTCGGAATAGGAACATCTTGACTACCGCTCCATGTAAAACCAAACTTCAGATATTCTTCCGAATAATTCCGAACTGATTCGGATATCTTTTTACGTTTATTTTCGGCATTTTTGTTGTCTTGCATATCACCTTCAATTGAAGAAGACCTGCTTGTACTCGCCCCAACATTAACCTCACTTTCACTCTTTCTTTTCAAAAATTTGTCCATATTTCAGATTTAAAAGTCTTGTATAAATGTTAAAATAAGCAACTAAAAAAGATAAGAATACTGTTAAAACTACACAACTTGCATTTCATCTTATCAATTTCCAACAATATAAAATATATATATATATAATAAAAACACACTCACGAAAACTAGATATTTATATTAAATTATGGCTGAACCTCAGGTCGAAATTGCGCTTTTGTTATTTCGTACGAAGAAAGAGAAACAGCACAGAAATCAACACTACGTAGCGCTCCCTGTATTATCGAGTACATTAGAAATTTAGTGGTATTCCCTGGAGTAACTCCAAACGACGTAACTGCGTCGTTTGATAATTACACTGTTAATATTATTGACTGTTCCGCGAAAATTTAGAATAATATTGAATATTTTTGCTAAATTTCAAATAATTAACAAAACTATGTAGTATTTATTTTATAATAATAAAAAAATTTCTTGTTTCTTATTATATTCAAAATTTTCGCGGAACACCTGGGACAGCTTCGCGGAACACCAGTGTTCCGCGGAACGGCGGTTGAGAACCACTGCTCTAGAATCACCGGAAACAAGTCATGCGATGCTAGTCTCAAACTTTTCTTTTAACTTTGTTTTTGAAACATCGATATTATACGTTTTTGGTGACAAAGATTCCTTATTGGGACAGAAAAAAAATAATTAAAAAAGCTTTACCTTCTAAAAAAGTGGAAGAAATAATATGTTCCATTTAAGACTTGAAGAAATTTTCATTCGAAATTGAAATATTTCGATTAATCATGTTCTTTTTCAATATAACACATACACACATTTTTGTTTAATTCATTTAATAATTGTACTTAACTTTTCTCGGCTACTATGATAATTGAAGAAGAATTTTTCATTTAAAATTCTCTTACCTTTAATCAAATCGTTTGGATTCTTTTTATAGTTCTTTTTTAAACCATTTTGACTTCTATTATAGAATTTCAAAGAAATGAATAATTATTTTACAAATATCACACTGTTAGGAATTAAAAAGCAAATTTTTAATTTTGTGTAGATGATTCTTTTGATTTTGTTCACTGTGTAAGCGAAACTATATAAGACATATCAATCAAAGCCTTAAGGGGCAGAAAGTTCCGATGAAATTATTAGGAAGTGTAAGTCACATTTTATTTTGTAGTACTATATTTACTGTCTCTACTCTCTCTCTGATCTATCTATCTATCTATCTATCTATCTATCTATCTATCTATCTATATATATATATATATATATATATATATATATATATATATACCTTAACAAAGAGGAAATACTACTTGCAACTTCTGCCATTTAACGAGCGATGGCAAATTTAGTTTTCTAATACGTAGATACTCACTTTTACAAACTTAGATCCGAGAGCCACGATAGCCTTTTTGATTAGGCTATCGTGGCTCTCGAAATCTTGATTACCTAAAATCTCGATTACCGAAAATAGTAAAACTTTGAAAGTGGTCCACGAGAAAAAAATTTCGGAACCCATGATCTATAATCTGTGACAACGTGTATTATTAATGTGAGACTGTGAAATGACCTTTTATAGATACAAAATATAGAATGGAATTATTTGTTTGGCTCATCTATGTCATTAAATCATTGTTTCTCAAAATACACTACTGGCC
Source organism: Latrodectus elegans (assembly GCA_030067965.1). NCBI lineage: Eukaryota > Metazoa > Arthropoda > Arachnida > Araneae > Theridiidae > Latrodectus > Latrodectus elegans. Next base: position 66,617,896 of record CM057812.1, on the reverse strand, counting down.
ATTAAAATTGCTACACCAGGAAGAAATGCAGATAACAAAATGATATTTATTGGACAAATATATTATACTAGAATAACAAGTGATTAAATTTTCAAAAAATTTGGCTGGATAAATTCTGAGAAATCAGTACCCAGAACAACCACATCTGGCAGTAATAACAGTAGTTATACGCCTGGGCATTGAGTCAAACAGAGATTGGATTGCATGTACAGGTACAGATGCCCATGCAGCTTCAATACAATGCCACAATTCATCAACCGTAGTGACTGGCGTTTGGTGACGAGCCAGTCGCTCGGCAACCATTGACCAGACGCTTTCTATTGGTGAAAGATCTGGAGAACGTGTGGGCCAGGGCAACAGCCGAACATGTTCCGTGTCAAGGAAGGTCCGTACAATACCGGAAATATGCGGTCGGGCATTATCCTGCTGAAACGTAGGGTTTCCCAGGGCTCGAATAAAGGGTAGAGCCGCGGGTCGTAACACACCAGAAATGTAACGTGCACTGTTCAAAGAACCGTCAATGCGAACAAGAGGTGACAGAGACGTATATCCAATGACACCCCATACCATCACGCCAGGTGATGGGCCAGTATGACGAAGACGAATGCACGCTGCCAGTGTGCGTTCACCACGATACCGCCAAACACGGAGGCGACCATCATGATGCTGTACACAGAACCTGGATTCATCTGAAAAGATGACGTCTCGCCCTTCGTGCGCCCAGGTTCGTCGTTGATCACACCATTGAAGGCGCTCTTGTCTATGACGCAGCGTCAAGGGAAGCCGCAGCCATGGTCTCCGAGCTGAGAGTCCATGCTGCTGCAAACGTCTTCGAACTGTTCGTGCAGACACTTGTTGTCTTCCAAACGACCCCGTTTCTTGACTCACAGCTCGTGACGTGGTTGCACGATCCATTACGGCCATGAGGATAATATGCCTGTCTTCTCGGCTGCTAGTGATAGGTGGCCGTTGAGATCCCGCATGGCGTTCCGTATTACCGTCCTGAACCCATCGATTTCATATTCTGCTAACAGTCATTGGATCTCGACCAACGCGAGCAGCAATACTGCGATAAGATAAACCGCAATCCCGGTACACTACAATTCGACCTTTATCAAAGTCAGAAACGCGCTGATACGCATTTCTCCTTTTTACACGAGGCATCACAACAACGTTTCACCAGGCAACAACGTTCAAATGCAATTTGTGTATGAGGAACCTGCTGAACAATTTCCTCATTTAAAAACAATGTATATGTCGCTACTGGCGCCTGCTTTGTCTGAATGCGCTGAAAAGTTAATCATTTGCATATCACAGCATTTTCTTCCTTTTGTATAAATTTCACGTCTGTAACATGTCGCCTTCTTGGTGTAGCAATTTTAATGGCCAGTAGTGTAGTATTGAGCGATGAAGTCATCGATGACTTCATCTCTCAATACTGTCACGTTTCTAGTAATTCTCTGTGCTACAACTTATACCAATACAGTTCTGATTAATTTTGCAGCGTATATTGTTTAACCATGTAGATGAAATTTGTGATAAAACATTTTATTACATCCACCATCATATTTTGCTTTTACAGAAGGATTAATACTTATTCTCAATTACGATTTTATTACATCCACCATCATATTTTGCTTTTACAGAAGGATTAATACTTATTCTCAATTACGACAAATGAATAATCTATTATCTATAAAAAATCGAAGCATTACTCTATGCTTATTTAAAAGTATCTCTGTAAAATTTGAGTTCATCAACCATAGTGTGTTAAATTACCCACTCGTTGGTTTGAAATATAAAAGTATTTAAGTATACTTATTATATATTTCATTCCTATTTTAGCAATATTTTCATTTATTAAAATATATTAAAGTAATTTTCAAGTTCCTCTCATACCTAAAGTCCTAAAATCTCTATATCTTTCACTGTAAGAATTACTATGTTACAATCAGGCTATTAGTAAGTTATTATGGCATCTTAAGATGCCATTTGGGTATTGTATATAAAATTTGAATTAATTTTCATTTCACAGTTGGAAAATAGCAACTGCTTGAAGAAAGATTTGCATTTTTAATATTTATTGAAGCAATATTTATGCAGATAGAAACAAATTTTACTTCAGGTACATCATAGTATTAGTTTATTAAAATGGAATTTTTTTTTAAATAGAATTCGAAAGTAGCATAGTTTATTTATTTATTTATTTTTTTTTATAAAAACTGTTTGAAGATTATTTTAGGTGTTTGAATATATCCTGATGATGATGATATGAAGAATTCAATTTTAAACAAAATGAAAATGATATGAAAAAATTACTTTTACCTGAAAGATATTTTACGAAACAGATTTTTTCAGTATTTTATCATACTTCTAAATAGACAATTAACAAATAATACTGGATTAGATTGTTTCTACATCCTGTTCCGCGAATTAGGATTCTCATCTTGTTTTTTTTATATTTTTTGATAACTTTTTGAGCATATGCCGCTTTTTATTCTCTTAATATGTAATAAAAAATATACTGAAAATAATTACATTACTTTTTCCTTACATCGGTTTAATAGTTTACTTAAGAAAAATCATCGTTTACTTAATTTCTGAATCGAATGCAATAATTCTGTGACAAATTTTTTAAAAAAAATGACATGTGATTATTTTGAATTAACTATACAACATAGAGTTAATGATAATAATTCGTATTCTTAAATTAATCATTATGTGATCATTGATTCATAGTCATCATGGATCTCGTCCAGTTCCATGAACAATCAAGGACTTTACGAACACTCAAATTAAGAATTAATTTAAAAAGAAAAAATTTTAAGCACTCAATCTGAAAAGAAAAAGAAAAAAATTAAAAAAGGTATGATCTAAATTATAAAATCCTAGATGTGAAATACATAACTTTTTTAAATATCAAATGGACTGAAAGTTTTTTTTCCAACCATGTATTATAAGCGAAAAGTTACTTTAAATCTATGATTCACAGTTTCATACTTTTAAACTGACTGTAAAATAATTTATATTTATCTCTACATATAGTAATTTTAAAAGTTATTTATTTTCTCTCATTTGTGCTTGGCAATTATGTTTGGAAGTACTAATGTAAGGCTTAGATTCCCATGAGTTTACTTTCAAAACTATCTTCATGCCTTTAAAAAAAATTAAAGCAAATATTTATATCATGCTCTCCTATTTATCAGATTTGTTAAATCAAGCTTTGAATTTAAAAAAATTTTTATATAAAATGCCTTAATTTTTTTGATGCTACTTCGTATATTTTTTAGAAAAATGTTCATAATTTTTAGGCCTAGTTTGAGTTAGAAACTGGAAGACTATTGCGTTTTTACGAATAAAAAAGTACGTATTTTATTTTTTGATTTTTAATTCACAAATACCTTTTATGAACTTACCGAATTAATAACATCGAAACAGAACAAGGAATAAAAGTTTCATTTAGGTACATAAAAATGGAGCAGAAAAACTATTGCTTTAAGAAAAAAAATTTTTATAAAAAATTTGATTGATTTGCAGCGCATCAAAAGAAGAATTTCGTTTGATGACCTCAACATTTCAGAGTGCTGTATCAAGTACAATATCTGAAATCTGAATTTTACTATTATAATAATAAATAGTAATGAAAAACATTTATTCACTCTACATCATCAAATCAATGAAACTGTCTAGAATGAGATGAGCAGGACACTTTCTGAGAATGAGTGCAGAGATAATACCTCTTAAGGTCTTCAATACCACCCCTTTCTATTAAAGACCAAAAGGAAGACAAAAAAACTGATGGAAGGACTACCTGGAAAAAGACTTAAAACTGCCTAGAATGAGATGGGCGGGACACCTGAGAATGAGTCCAGAGAGAATAATTCTTAAGGTCTTTAAAGTTTCTGTAACACAATGTTCTGTAAAAGACCAAAAAGGTAGACCAAAGAAGGGATGGAAGGACTTCCTGGACTTAAAACTGCCTGGAATGAGATGGGAAGGACACCTTCTGAGAATGAGTGAAAAGAGAATACCTTTTAAGATGCCACTCCTTACTGTAAAAGACCAAAAGAAAGAGCGAAGAATGGATCGAAGGACAGCCTGGAGGAAGACTTTGCTAATACTTAAAATCAAAAACTGGAGATCGATTTCCAGAAATAGGACAGAATGGCAGACACTTCTGAAGAAAGCCAAGGCCCACAAATGCTGTCGTACCAATGCTGATGATATTACATTATTTTCTTATATTATATTCAGAAACCTTAAAGGTTGTTATATAAACCAAGAACCTTTTTTTATTATCATCATTCAAATCGATTAAGTATAACAAAGTTACAATATGTTATGCCATTCCAGATGTTATCAATAATATAATTACATTGGCATTATAATTACATTAATTAATAATTGATAAACACAATTAAAGTACGAAACTATTTTCTTTCTTTACTTCTTTAAAAGAATTTGCATATTTTTATGCAAATTCTTTTAATTTTAAAACTTAAATTACTTAAATTTCTTAGTAATTTCAAACTGCATTAAAAGATTATTTAACGAAGACTTGTTTATTAGTTTTAAATTTAATAAGCAAACACACAGTTAAAATATAATAATTTAAAATTTTGAAATACACGGTGCTTAGAGAGATTATTTGTTAAACGTAAAGCAATTTTTATCAAATCTTCAAAAAATACCTTAAAATCGTTGATTAAACTACAATTATATAATTTGTGTATATTAAAGCTGCAACAGTCTCCAAATTGGTTATTTGCATTTATCTGAATTAAATCCTTAGAAAACAATTTCAAATGTACGAAAATAGAATAGAGTACAAAAATATACTTACAGCTTTTCTATTTCAGCCTTATTGGGGTGTAAGCAGAAAAGACTGCAAATAATTGTCTGGAGGTTATAAGCAAAAACTTATTTTGTGAAGCTGTGCAGAAATTATATAATACAATGAAATAGATAATTCCACTATTGAAAGCTGGTTTAAGAAACCTATTGTTTATTACTTTCGAGAAAGACTTTACAGTCATAAAAACCGCATCCATAAGTCACAAATAGGGAAATCTGACAAAGTTCCCAAATTTCGGACAAATTCACATACTAAAAGCCGAAACACACGATTCACGTCCCATTATTTCATAGTGACCAGGACATAAATTAAAATTAACAACTGCAAACAGCATAACATTGTTATAAAATCATTTCATCAAAAGTACTTATATGGAAAATTTTGAAATCTGACTTGTTGCCTTTCTCTTCGGATGATTCAGAAAAATATATTGTTATCTAAATTCCACCTTTAAGGAAATTTTCTTAGCAAAACCCATCAGCACAAAAAGAAAAGGAACACCCAAGTTGAGATGGGTGGATCGGGTTGAGGAAGACTCTAGGGTCCTTGGGACTAAAAACTGCAGGACTTCGGCTGCCAGCAGAGGTGGTTGGAAGAAACTTGTTTATAATGCCGTGGCCCATCCTCGGTTGGCGCAACATGAATGATGATGATATAAATTGCTAGGATGGTGAACGAAATCGAAGCACCACATATGCTGGTTTGTTGTGCAATAAAATGATAACTTATTTTAATTTATTGCTTAATATATTGTTAAAAAATGATGTCATAAAAAGTGTTTGAAAAATTGAAAATAACTACATTAAAATAAAATTTTAAACAAATCAAAAATTTAATAAATTAGAAAATTGTAAAATAATTGCTTTATATATTTATGAAATACAGTTTTGTTGATCAAGTATTTGAATAATGTTTCTATATAATGTCACAATATTAGTAAAATTTTTAGAAGTCTTGTAATAAATCCATCTCTATCGTAATTTAGTTTTTGGTATTTGATAAAGTGTTTCAGTGTGTTAATTGTTACTAAGAAATTCTACTATTGAATATCCATAAAGATATAAAATTTAAACACTACAAGAGACTAAGAATCATAAAACAGTTAAATCAAAAACTCAAAACACGTTAAAAATCATATCTTTTTTTCTATTTAGTATAGAGAAGTGAAAAATAACTTTCTGTTTCCTATTTGCTCGAAGATAACTTAATTCCTTTAATTTTTTACTAATTTTGTATGAATAAGTACTGCATGAAATTTTATACTTTTATTAGCGAGTTTATGAAGCCAAATATTTGCTTTTCAAGTAACGAATTTCCTTTAAAATAATAAGAGATTGATTTCAGTACTATATATGAGAAATTTTGTTTTTATTTTTTGTCTACGAAGTACTACAATAAGCTCTCTGTTTTGGCTTTCAGAATCATACCTCTTGATTTCTGGGTTCCTGGAGTAGTGACCGGCGGCTCAAACGCGGTAGTCCTTTTGGAAAGATTGCTTCTGATTACTTTATTGCCAGCTCAATTGTACACCACAGTTTATCCCAGATTATCGACCCTTCTGAGGATCTTGATAGTGTTTATTTTCACTGGACCCTTCTGTCCAAGTTAACAAACAACGTGATCTTCCAAACTACTTGAAAAAGTTGGCTCTGGAGAAAATCAACAGTGTCCCCGTGGATGCTGTTCAATTATAGACTGACGGCAGTAGACTTCATAATGTCTGTTCTAGCTGTGGCATCTATATTAGATTTCAGGATAAAGAAATAAAAATCCGGAAATGAAATCCAGACTTCTGCTCAGTTTTTAGAAGTGAGCGTACTGCAATTCTAGAAGGTCTGGATTCCGTCATGATGCTTCCGCAGTTAAAGGATATCTGGATCATTTCTGATAGTAGAAGTGCTGTTCAGCATTTGGCCGATTGGCATCATATGAGGGATAGTACTAGTGCAGACATCCTCAGGAAACTAAAACATCGTTCCTATGGTCATCATGTTCGCTTTTAGTGGATTCTATCCAATGTGCCGGTGCTAGCGATTTGACCACGCCTTCCCCTTCTCTTACTCATATGGAGCTTTTTTTTTAAATTTAAGTCAACTACCATGGCTTCCTAGATTGTCCCACCTGTACATCCTTGGTATCAGGTGAGGTGTCCTGGTGGCTTCTTGACTCCTGGCTGCAGTAGATAAGATGAAACTGCGCTAGCTCGTTTTCTAAGCGGCCATCTGCTTTCCATGACTTTCGTAGGTGGTAACAAACATTTCAAGACCTGCACTAAGTGTTCTTCGGAGCAGGCCTCTCCTGACCACATTTTATTTTGTTTGGGGATTACCAAGCTAGACCTGATTCGGGATCCCCTTCTGATGCTTGACTTCCTTAGGGTAAAATAACTCATGGACCTGATCTAGCTTTGCTGATTACGGGGATTGGAAACAACAGCAATTTTTTTTCTATGAGTTGTACATACATTTTGAAAGTTTAGTCACTATAAAAAGCATTTGATTTATGAGACATTGCTTAGAAAATTTATGTTACACTGTTTGAAAAATTATTTTTCATCTTTCAAATTTAAAATTATAGTGAAGAAAATGTTAAACATTTTAAAATAATGTAAGAATTACGAAATTAGTTACTGCAATATTTAAAAAATAGCAATGTAAACATGGAAGAATGTGTCAACTAATTTTTAATTAAAATTATTTTAATCCTATCAAGTAATGAAAAAAAATTGACTTGTTTTAAAAAACATTATATGATATGTATGCGAATCAATTGAGCAAGAACAATGGTGCTTGGCATGCTCAGGTGACTTGATGAATTATGTAACTTTTAAAATATTATTATCAATTGTCAATGACCAATCAATAACTAAGCGCATTTAAAATTTTCATCAAATAGCATTGAAAACAACTGGTACTCGAAGAATGAGGTGATAAAAACTAGCTATCATTTCTAAAGCTAGTTTTTATCACCTCATTCTAAATTAAAATCATTTTGATCAACTTTTCATTATGCAGTCTTAAATTATGTAAAATAACTATTTTGTTGATTAAAGCATAACTATTTCATTAATCATGAAATACTAAAAACAAATAAATTAAATTTTGAAGTCGATTAAATATTTCCGAACTTAAAGATACATAAGTTTCATTTGCCATTAAAGTATCAGATTCGAAAATTAATTAATTAATCAAATTTAATTTGGTATGATTGAAGTTTGATAAGTATAATAAAATTTCTTAAGGTTGAAGTTTAAAGAAAGCTACATATCTTATTAAATTTTAAGGAAAAATAAGTAATAAATTTCTAAAGGTAATATAATAATAAATTTCTAGAGATAACATAAGATTTACATAATATTAAAGAAATAAAAATTTAAAATCAATATTTGTTTTAAATTTTTATTTCTTGAAATGGATTTAAAAAATATCCTACAGGATGTTCGAAGATGCTATGAACAATATTCCGACTCCAAAAGAAATCACATCATAAGATAAAAGTCTCAAAGGTGAGAGTTGTTTAAATAGATGGGTAAACCAACATGTCCGTCGACAAAATGGTGACTGTGGGCTAAGGTTTCGACATCCATTAAATATTTTGCGACTAATTCTTTTCCATATGCAGTGTTACTTAGTCGGTTCACAAATTCAGTGCAGTCAAATATATTCTTTATTGGAGAAATATAATCTTTTCAGCATTGAGTCCCATGATTATCTCAGCTCCGATATGCGCATCGTATTTGGGACAAATAGATCTGTGGTCCATTCCAACATTTTCTATCGGCTAGTATGATTGTGAAAATAAAAAGATTTATGAAAATATAGCGATATTTCTTACATGTTTAAAAACGTAGTTTTATTCCTAATACAGTAACAATATAAGCTTTGAAATTAAATATTTTTACAAGTATATAAATATGGAACATAAAATATTTAAAATGATTAAACTTACATTAAAATCATTTTGATCAACTTTTTCAATATGCAGTCTTAAATTATGTAAAATAACTATTTTGTTGATTAAAGCATAACTATTTCATTAATCATGAAATACTAAAAACAAATAAATTAAATTTTGAAGTCGATTAAATATTTCCGAACTTAAAGATACATAAGTTTCATTTGCCATTAAAGTATCAGATTCGAAAATTAATTAATTAATCAAATTTAATTTGGTATGATTGAAGTTTGATAAGTATAATAAAATTTCTTAAGGTTGAAGTTTAAAGAAAGCTACATATCTTATTAAATTTGAATGAAAAATAAGTAATAAATTTCTAAAGGTAATATAATAATAAATTTCTAGAGATAACATAAGATTTACATAATATTAAAGAAATAAAAATTTAAAATCAATATTTGTTTCCTTAATAAGGCAGTTTTTGCTTAATTTTCAAGATCAAAGTAGTTTACGGCAAATTTATCGAATATATTAAATATTATATAATACATTATTTATTGAATACATAAAATCAAATCTTTCGATGCGTTACAATATTATAAAATAATATATTATATATTATAAAATAATGTATTTATTATCTAACGGATTTATTGTTTAAATGATATTATGCGTGGTTTTAGTATAGTCTGTTGAAATATATTTATTTTGATTTCTAAAACGAAATAATATTTAAGGGTATTTTAATAAAATTTCTAAAAACAGGCCTGAATTGTCCTAAATCGTAGGATAATTTAAACTTGGAAATCTAACACAATCACTTTCATTATAATGAAAACTGGTATTATATAAATGGAATTATGTGAATGACAACACTTTGTTTACAAAAAATATTATTAAAGTTGATTAGGATATATTAAAAATCAAATTTCTGATACAATTGTATAAAATTGATAAATAAGTATTTATATACTAAGACCATTTTCAAAATATGCAAAATTATCATTGCATAGTTACAAACACAAATTTCACTTTTTCAAGTACAATCTCATAAAATTATATTCTAATACATATTATAGACATTTTAAAATGAAGAATATTTTGAAATAAACCAATTATATATTTTACTGGTTATTGTGATATTTTGAAAGTTAGATAAAAAAGAGATAATATAATGTGTTCAAAAATGACTCTTTGTTCATACAGAGCTATAAATAATATTTCGCAAAGAAGTTTTTTTATTTTACCATTAAAATATTTCTGTAGGTTAATTTTTTTTCTCACCTAACATATTAGGGCCCAGGTGCCGTATAATCTATGCGCCAAATTCTGAGATTGGCAATTTTTTGGCGGATTTTCTTATGTATCTGGCAACCTTGTTTTTGTTACTTCATACTTATGGAGAACTATAAGAATTATGCAGAAAATTTCATTTTGGTAATCCTAGTATTTACGTCATCGCTCACGACACAATGCGTCATCTTGGCAACATTTCTTCATCACCAAAAAAATTCAGAATTTGGAATCAGGAATTATACAGCACCTGTGCCCATATTAGTGGTGCACAAATTAGAAAATAAATATTTTATCTAAGTATAAATAGTATATATTTATTGGTTCAGATTTATATTATGAAATTAAATATGAAACTCAGGATTAACTACTTAAGTTATTATAAATTTTCAAAAATTTTGTCAAATCGTGAAAAATATCTCGTTTGAGGTACCCTTTTATTCATTTTAACTAAATTGAATTAAATGAAAAAGGGTACTTAATAAAGCAATATCGAAACAGTTTCTATGACGCCAAATAAAAAAACCATGTTTTCCGTTTCATCAAAGCAGAAGTGTAAGAAATATATTCCTTATTTCATGTGATATGCCAAAGGATAAGAATTTATTCTAGAAGCAACGATTAAAATGTAAGATTTTAGCAACAGAAAACTATGTTTGTCCTAAATTTAAGCAACAAATAACATTTGCTGCCGTATATAGGCGAATCAACTTTGTCGGATTGTTCTCGTAATTAGTATTACCATTATTCAAACTAATTTTATCGATATTATAAAGAATGGCAAACTTTATATTTAGAATATAAGCAAGGACATTCTCAGAAACAGCACTGAAGCAATTTTTATATTAATATTAATATAGAAATGTCCTCAGTGTTATTCCTGAAAATGTCCTTGGAATTATAATTGTCATTAAAAGCGAAGCCATTTTTCAACTATGCTTATTGGTGGTCCATTTTTGTTAAGAAACTCATATTTTATACACTTGCATTCTCGTGAATTTGGTTCAGCTTACACAGGCTATGATGAATTTAAAGATCCTAAATTATGATACGAAATACCAAATAGCTTGACATAATATTAATGTTGTGACGAGCTCAGACTATTGATCAAGATAACTCCAATAACTCCAATATATATATGTATATATATATATATATATTATATATTATCCATTATATATATATATATATATATATATATTATATATTATCCATTATATATATATATATGTCCATTATATATATATATATATATATATATATATATATAATGGACGTTAAAATTTTACTCAATATCGGATATTCTATGATAAGCCATATAATGAGAGTCAAGATTTCCCTAAAGTAAGAAATGTCAAGATAAGCCTAGTCTCATATTAGAGAAAACTTGGCATCCATATAGATGAATAGAGTATCATATCCAATATGATCAATAGCTGATGCCAATTTTTCCCCAATATGCCATGATATTATGTGCAAACATTGATGTTGCTGCAAATAGATCAAGACCAGTATTTTTTTTTCTCACTATGAATAAAATATTTGGAACACAATTTTAAATGATGAATTCCATTGCAGTCAAGATGTTATTTTTGATTCACGAAATATTTTTAACTTGCAAATTATTTGATAACATTTTTGAAGGACTATATAACAGAATTGACTAATAAAAACATAATGCATGCAAAGTAGGAAAAAATGTTCAACAAAGCACAAAATATAAAAAAAATTAAAAGAGTAGATGTTATATAAGAGTATACAACTAAATTTAATTACGTAATATTTCATGCTTAAGAAATAAAATTCAAAGTTTATCTGTTGTGTTCCACTATTTCTTTTGCATTCAACTAGGTATCTAAAATTTAAAATGGACTTAAATGCAACATTTTAGCCTGAAGTGGGATTCGAACCAATGAAATCCTGAATGTTGACCTGAAAGCCACAGCGCAATTGAATCCAAAAATATTTAGAAAATTTTGCTATTTTGTTTCATTGAAATGGCAACTCCTTTTTTGTTATCTTTTGGCTACTTTGCAGAATTCACTGCTGATGTGTAACAGGATTCTATTTGCCAAACGCTTACACGTGAGAGGGTTATCAACCAATCAGAAATCTTTATACACATCAGGGTATTTCTCATACCTATCTGGTTTTTGTAGGCCACGATACTCTTTTACTTTGAAGGGATCTGTGGTGCTAGTAAGTAATTTAATAACTTCGCTCCTGATGAGAAAAACATTATCTAATACTTAATTCATTTATATTAATACGATTTTCATTCTTTTTATATAGCAACACCTCAGAAAACTGGATACGCACACGACGTTAAATTTACCCTAGGACGGCTTTTCCGGACGCAGTACGGTGAGTTATCAGTTGTATACAAAATCAGATGTTTATACTTATGTTTGACACGTCGACGATTCTAATGTGAGGTTAATTAAGTTTAATCTCTCCTCGCTCAAATCGAAGCTAATTGAATTGTTTAAACAATCTGGTTAGAACATTCGATGTTTCTAATCCAATGATCATAATTCTATATATTTTCTTCGTGAAAACAAACAAAATTTTCCTTCAATGTAATGTTCGAAGTTCTTGATTTATATTTAACTGTATATATTCAATTAAGAATAGTTATGTTTAGAACACCTTGTTCGATGATCTCTGTTTACTTAATGAAACAATTTTCCCATATGTGTCAATATCGTCTGCTAAACTTGCGCTTTTCATCACATTTTCGTTTTCATATGATTCTGTTTATTTAGGGAAGATTATTAATGTCATACTTTTGCATCCCAAATATATAATTGTAACATCTGGTCGTAATTTTAAATCTTAAGCATATGTTTAAGTACGTAGCACTGATTTTTAATTTGGAATTTGTATTCCAGGATTTCTTCTCTTAATATTTTCTTAATTTAAGGCATATTATGATTAAAAGCGAAATATAATTTTAATACAATGTTTAATTATTGGTGGTAGTATTAGAAATTATATAAGCTTTGAAATGTTTTTATGGAAAATTGTCTTTATTATTATCAAACTTTGGTTTATTTTAAAGATAATCTTGTAATTATCACTTGCATGTATTAACATTAATTATCACTTGCATATTTATGAAATTTTTATGTATGATTTGCAAAAATAATTATTTGGTTAAATACTTAATATATGTACATTTTGAATTCTTAAACATATGTAAAAACTAATGGTAGTTAAATAAGTTTATGCACTTATTTAATGAGTTGTGATTATGTCATAAACAGTTTTCTACATTCTTATCAAATGAAAGTTACTATATTTTGATTTTTATTTTATTAAATGTCAGTTATTTTTGTAAAATTAAGCTTAAGATAAGGTGAGATTAAAATGTGGTTAAATGTTCTAATGGCAATCATTTAAAATAGAGCTGATTTGGTAAATAGCGGTACTTGATGCTGTTCGACAGCTTTGTTTGTTTGATTTTCAAACTAGCCAGGAATTTTTTTTGTGATTCAGAATCTAATTTAAACTAAAGCCTAGAGTTAAATTAGTATTCATGTTAAAAAACTAACTGAGGAGTAAAATTTTACTTTATACTTTATTTAATTATAAATTTCTTTGAATTCCTAGATTTTCTAAATAGTGTCTTAAGCTGTGATGTAATATCAGTAATCTCTACTAGCTGTTTAAATAAGAATACTTCAATTTTACAACTAATATTAAATGTTTCAAATAGATTTCAGATTAAATAAAATATTTCTACCAACCTTTTCGATGATAAACTGTAAATTTGTTTTTATTCTTTGTCAGTACTTGAATAATTTTGATATTTAAACTTTTGGTTGAAATTCTAGGAGATGGTACAGGTTTAAGATAATGTGTGGTAAAATATGTATAGATACATAATATGTGTATGCACAGTTCCAATTTTCATGCCAAGTGAGGCACAGTTATTTTGCCTATTTAATATACAAAATCCAGTTCTCAAGAACTCAATCACATATGATCTTAAACTTAGATTTTGTGTTATTTTCAATTTCAAATATTGTGTCATATTTATGTACAAAAATATAATTAAACATTGGAAACTTAATTGGGTACAATTCCATTATATTCCTGTATGATAATCATCATAAAGGGGGAAAAAAAGTATCAATTATTGTCTTAAATATTTGCATTGTGTATTGCTTAAAAAAATTTGGTTTTAGAAGTATTTTGTTTACATTTCATAAACTAAATTATCATTCTCTGACAAAGCTTATTTAAATGCCAAATTTATTTCTGATAGAAACTGTTTAGCAGTTGCTTCAATAATCGATTGCAGGAGTATAATAGTATACTTATTCTTAATTGCTCATTTTATAAACATTATATTAAACAAATTTAAAGTAACTTCAGATACGAATATACACTATTCGTATTTGGTTAATAATATATATAGAATCATTTTTTTAAAAATGTTTTGCTAAAATATTTTATCTGCTCGGTGAGAGTGGGGAATCGCTGGCATTTTCTCGCCAATTAAGATCTTTTAGTGATTACAAATTTTAAAAATCACAATTTTGAATATTTTTTTATTAATATATTTACACAACTTCATAAATTTGAATATTGAATTTTGATGTATTTGCTTTTATGTGATTTCAATTATTTTTGGATTTTGAATACTGTGGTTTTAAAAATCTTATTTAATAATTTTGCGATTTTATGATTTTGAATACTACTTTTTATAATTTGGAATATCATTGCAAACTGTTGAAATGATCATTTTATCTAATTAATGAGGATATGTGTTATAAAATATAAAGAAATAAATAGTAAAAGAGTAATCTGTTTATGCATTCATTAAGAAATCTTTCATAAAAATTTTCAGTAAAACTCAGTATTATGGTCTCACCTTGGCGAACTTGGCTAAAAAATTTTTCGCCAAGTGCCTGAGACGGATGTTTTGGAAATTGATTGGCAACCCAAAAAGAGTGCAAATCGATATGTAATTGGCGCAGAAAAACAGCGGGAGTTTCACCCGACTAGAAATTCCCCCATCCCTCCCCTAAAACTAAATAAGAAAACAATAACAACCATGTAATTAAAGTGGGTTTTCCTCCATATTTCGAATCGCTAAGCCTAACCGCATGCAAGATAACAGTAATCGTAATAAGAATTGATTAAAAATTCTATTTAAAAATATTTCACGATTAAAATTAAGTAAATAAAGTAGCAAAAATAATTACATTTAATAATATTTGGCTAACCTAATATTTAGTCAAAAACAAATGAAAAATATGAATTTCAGCTATTAAACACAGAATGTTACAAATTATTCATACATAAAAGTAAACAAATCTAGAATAATTTTAAAGCATAGATTTTATAGTTTCATTTATTATTGGAAATTTAAATACATACACTTCTAGGAATGCCTGCAGAAAATAAAATTATTACCTATATTTTTCATCTGGCTCTCTACATGCACAGCAAAATCAAAATTGAATGTAAAATACGGGGTTGAAAAATGGCGCTATATCCACAGCAAAAAACAAAACTAATATAAAAAACAGGATAGAAATTCCTTCGTTATATTCTTAGCGAAATACAAAACGAATATAAAAGACATTGAAACTTCGGCACTATATCCACACAGTAAAATAAAACAAATAGATAGGATTGAAATTTCGGCACTATATCCGACCCGAAATAAAAAAAATGTGTATATAAAAGATAATATTTATATTACATGCTACATCCAAAGTGAAATAAAATATATATAAATATGAAAAAACAGTATTTATATAAATTACTGCGCTTTACAGCCGATAAAAAAAAAATCCAAAATAAAAATTGCTGGCGTTTCCGGGATATTCGGACGATATGCATAGTGACACATTTGGCAACTAATCGCTTTTGGTGATTTTATGGCGAAAAAACTTAACGATGAAAAATAATCGCCAAATTTTACCGATTTGGCGACTTTTTGCTGAGACTGTGGCGACCTTCTGAGATTTACGAGGTGAGACCGTTATACTCAGTTTAGCCAAATTTTCTTTAATGTTTTGCTTAAATTAATGAAACAATACAGCAATATCAGTAATGTTTTTGTCATTTTTAACCAGATTGTGATGCAAATTGTAAGAAAAGTATTTTATGATATTTCCAATCATTTATCATCAGCCGAATCACTAAGAAAAAAACATTGTTTCTAAATTCTGTTTTGAATTTTTTACTGTAGCATTTAAAACATTTACAAATGCAAATCTTTGTTAATTTTTTAAATTTGGAATTAGTAATTTAAAAAGTAATATTACTTATTTTATTTCTTTTTTATATTTTTATTTTTAGATTCTGATTAAGATTATGTTGTAAATATATAAAACAATTCTTAAAGAAAGAAAGAAATAAAATAAAAATAAAACACACACACACGTGTTATGTTTCTTTAAATACAAACAATAACATGAAAATTTAAATTTTGCATTCATTTTTAATATTTAAACAAAAAAATTTTTTGTTATAACATTTCTAAAAAGAAAATATTTGTCCTTTAATTCTTATCTTAAAATATTTAGCCTATATATATTAAGATACTATTTTTTTATTAAAAATTCCAAAAAATTTAATTGCAGCATTTAGAGTTTTTTTACTATAGTGTTTAAAAATGCTACATTGTACTAGTTATCATAGAATTGCAATCAATAAATAGGCATTTTGAAATGTTTGCCTTAAAAAATTCAGTTTGGCTTTGTAATCTGTTGATTTCACATGACTATAAGGTGAGAAAAAGGATTTAACAAGTATTTTTCTTAAATTAACTAAAAAAAGACAAATATTTTAAAAAGGCACTTTATATTATAGTACCAAGCTGTTAATTATACTATGAATCTATATTTTTTAAAAAAAGTAAATAACATATTTTTATAAAAACACAAGTTTCTCATTAACCTTAAGGCAGTGGCACTAACATTAAGGAAACTTCTGTTCCAACACAGTTTAAAACAGAACAGTTGGGTAATAAAGCTAAACCAATTAACAATATTATTTATTTTTGTGAAAATTGGACATTCTAATCATCCAGGCAGTGGTGGCAAATTGAAAAAATATTCATTGCAACGTAATTTAGTATGGAAGAACAACTAAGGCGATAAAACTGTGAATGGCTTAAATAAAATGCACATTAATAGAAACTCTGTTTCTAATATCAAGGATTTGCAATAAATTTAAATGTATATAATATTTCTAAATTCAGTAAATTAATCTGTTTTTCTTTATATAATTTGTGGATCATAAGCTAGAAAATTTTCTAATTTCATTGTGAGTATTGCACACCACCATAGATAATACGATAAAAAAAACATTCTTCAACAAAAAAGAATACAATACAGTTTTTTTTTAAAAAAAAAAAATGCTGTTTGTTTCATAAAATAAATAACAGATGTCTCCACAACTCTAATTTATTTCGTCTATAATCTGCTCTGTATAGTTGCGCTCGAAAATTAATTTGGTTCATCGTGAGGATAAGATGGTTGCAAAAAAGAGTTGCTTTAATGATTTTGGATTTTGTTTTAATCTCAGTTACTTTGTGCTGAAAATATTCAAATTTGTATATCATAGCATGGAAGCAAAAACTTTTAAGTTATACTGTAGTTTCTAAGCTAAAAATTATAGAGAAGGCAAATAAAACAAAATGTAACTTGTTAAATTAAAATAGAAACATCATGCCGCTAGAAAAGAAAAAATGTATCTAAATCGCAGTTCAAAAATAATCCATTTCTTTAATTTAATTATTAACAAAATAAATTTTATTTTTAAAATATGTCTAACTGCATTTTAAAAGTTATAAAAAAATAAATCTACATGCTTTACTAGTTTCTCGGAATTATCCATCTTGTGCTTTTTCATCTCAGTTTACTAAACTTTTTGATGAGATGGATTTTAGCAAATATCTGTACAATTTATTATATTTTTATGTATTTATAGATTATGTCATAAGACAGCAAGTAGAGTTATCTATAGGTTTGGCTTATTTGGCACTTGTACTGGCTTTTAGGAAATAGCAGTTATTTTTCCATAATTTATAATATCAAAGTCTGGAGCTTTTAAATTTTTAAAGCTTATTCATAAAGGATATGAAAGAATCCTAAATTACTTGTTTTTCAATATATTAAGCTTTACTTACTATACAATTTTTATGCTTAAAATCTTTACAGTTCTTTAGCATAAAAATAGCAGATATTGTGACCTAGTATTGGCAAATATTTTATTTTAAAGTTACAAATACCTATTTCTGTTGTAAAATAAAAAGTTAATAAATCTTAAAACTTCATCAAATCAGTAATGATAAAAAGAATAAATTTTAATATAATGTAATTTAATTATGAAATATGATATTTTGAAATTGAGTAATTGAATTGCCAAAGCTTAGTTGAACACATACTTGCTCTGAGCCTTTGTTGAACAATGGGAGATAATTTTATATTAGTGATAAAATTAGCATGAATGGTATTTATTAATTCATTTATGTATACATACTATAATTACATATTTTTCCTTAATTAGTAAACAGTAATCCTTTTAAATCCTTTTAAATACTATTAAAAATTAATCTTATATATTTTTCAATAATTTGTCTAAATTCATTTTAAGCACTTGTAATATTTTTGCCATTTTTCAAAAATATTACCATGGAGTAAAGTTATTCATGTTGCTTACCTTTTTAGTGAATGGTTCATTGTAATTTAGTAAAAAGTCTGTTAAACTTGTTTATTTCAAATTAAATTTGGGAATTAGGATTGATCTTTTTAGTCAAAAACTTGTCACACAGTTTTTTAATGATAAATCTTGTGCCATGTATTTAATCAAGCATTGTGATTGTATATGATATTAACATTTTTAATGATAGATTAATCTTATAATTTTTATGTATTATCAGTATATTAAATTGAAGCTGTTTGTTTCTAAAAGTGTTCAAGTTTAAAAATTACCAAATTTTTGTTTTCTACATTTTAAATTTTATTTTAATGATTTTGAAGGAAACTTTAATTTTTGTGACAGATTGTACTTTAGTTAATTACTGAAAGTATTGAGTTATAATTTTTCAGATCTGATTTTTGATCTTATTGCTTTATATCTTCTAGTGTACTGTACGACTTGGCTTGAGAATCGACCATGGATCTGGACGCGGTTCATGAGATGAATTCTTTCGGTGACCAGACTATGATGTCTTCTCATCCTAACATCATGGAGGAGAACATACCTTATGAAGCTGCTTGTACTTACGATGAGCTGTTCCCATCTTTACCAGAGAATGAAGTGAAACCTGAGCTACCATCTGTTGATATGGGGCAATGGACTCAAAAGATGAAATTAAAATCCTCGGTTATTACACAGGTATTCATATATTTAGCATTTAACTATTAATCATATTTTTTGACTTATGCTTCAAATATTTACAGTCTTTTTCATTCTCATTTTATAAAAATACTATTTACATTGATGTATTTATAAAAAGTCTAATTACATTGTCATATAAATTAAATTTCAGTAAAAAAGCATTGGACAGCCTACTATTTATACCTGTTGTAAAGACTCTTTAATCATATGTTGTGTATTTGTCTCCAAGGCCATGATTAGATTTGATAATTTATAATGTAGAATTCACAATAACAAAGGTGTTTTACAACTGAAAAAGATGTTTCTCTAATAAGTTAAACCAGGCAGCTAATTGACTGGTACTTTAATCTGGAATTCAACATTTTGTAAATTTGATTTTTATCTTGAGGGAGAGTTCATTTCTACTTCAGATATAGTTACTTTTAGTAACTTGAATTCATTTTACATCAGGTTCTGATTAAATAATATGCAAGATTAATAATTGTATGTTACTTCCTAAAGATTTTTATAAAATATGATTGCGGATTTCTTTATTTGCAAAAACCAATTTGTTGACTCAATGTGTTTTATCATAAATGTCAATTAAGGTATTTCAAATTCACAATTTTCCCATATACCCTATTCAAGTATTACTATTGATATTTGATAAATGTATTTTAAATATAATAAACCATATCTTTATAAGATTTATAGTTTTTGACAAATAATGTAAATTTTGATTTTCATTCTACATGTTTTTAGAATATTTTTTATAATCTTTTTTTTTATATTGAAACAATTTAAATTCTTAATTATATATCATAAATTTTATACTAAATTTTAATGAAAGTTTGAAAATGGCTTTAATATATATATATATATATGACTAATGTTAAAAATATGCAGAGGGAAATATATCTAAATTTTGTTTTTAGTAATAAAATCCTATTTATAAATTTTAAATTCTTGTAATTGCTAATAAACTTTTTCCATAAAGTTTTAAATGAGCAGATGGTAAACTTGTGAAAATTTGGATTTTTTTGGCAAAAGAGGATATTTTGGAAATTAATAATTACCTCATCTATATTTTAAGCATAACATGTCCCAATTTTAAGATCAGTTTAAATAAATTTATTTTAAAAATATGGTAGTAATTTTATTGATGTGCATAAAATGCTTTTATTTATAGGTATTTCGTGTACCTGTGGAAGAACGGAGATTTCGAGATATGAATAATCAGCGATTTGGAGAACAAGGAGAACAGGCAAAGATATGTGCTGATATTATGCAAAAGACTGGAGCTCATATTGAGATCAGCTCTTCAAAAGATCAAAGTCTAACAATTTTGGTCACTGGAAAGGAAGAAGCAGTACTTAAGGCACGAAGACTGATTTTGAAAGAATTGCAAACGCAGGTATAAATTAAGAAAAACATTGGGTCAATTTATGATCACTTACTTATTATTTAAATTGAAATTTTAAATTAACAGCTATTAAACATTTATTTGAAATTATTTAAAATAAGTTATATATTTTCAAATGTTTCTGTTTTGCATTTATATTCTGATCATTTAAACAGCAGATTTTATGCATTCATTTATTTCATATATCTGATAATTAAATACTTTCACTCAATTAGAAAAGTTAAAATTATGTGATGTATCATAGCCCTTTAGCTATGAAATGCATGACATTTTAGTTTATCAAATGTATGTAAAAAAATTCAATTCAGTAAACAAATGAAAAATGTATGCAATGTAATTAGTTTATTGTATTTTTTTATTCCATTATGTTAAAAGGAAGAGCTCAGCTTAAAATAAAGACTTAATTGTTTATTATTACTTTATTTAAATATTGAGTATATTTTAGACATCATAATTCATAAATGAATTCTAAGAATTTTTCTTAATATAAAGTTTATTGCTAAAAGAGAGAACTGTACAAAGGGTAAAATGCGGCAAGCAGGTGATAAAGTGAGGCAAACTGCATTAACGGTTCGGAATGCGTTTGCATGAAGAGACTTTCATTTTCTGACTAAGATTATCGTATGATATGCGTGAAATTCGTTTTGTGTGCAACCCTTGCATTTTATTTATTTACAATTGAAAAATTTGCTACTTTAATGTTCCTGTTATAGGACTTGAAATTTTTTTAAACAGTTACATTATCTTCAATTTTTAGAAGAATATTGTTTATAATTTTTAAAATATTAAAAAATTTTGAGTACTATAATGTTTGAATTTTTTTAAAGTTACATTATTTCAAAATTTTATTTGATTTTACAAATGAAAGATCTGTACAGGGTGCTAATCATGTGCCTGGTCAGTTTGATTCGTACATTGCAGAGTATATATGGTGGAGACACCATAAAGAAAATTTCATCAAAGCTCTTAATAAAACCATTCTTTCTCGACCATGTGACTTATTTTTTTTTCCATCAAAATTTTATTAGAGATTATTAAAAATTTTAGTTTTTATAAAAATGTATGTTTACATTAATAAATACATCTTTAAATAAGCTTTATTGCATCTTTCACATTAGTGTTAAATTGTGCCATACTGAAATATTTTGAAGGTGGGCGTCACATGCCCAGTTAATTAAAATTAGAGTTTACACAAAAAATTTAGCTTTATTGCCTGTTTGTCACTGTAGTAGGTATCACTACTCTGAAGATTTTTAATGTGGTATCATTGCCTGATATATTATAATTCTGGTTTTAATAAAAAAATTGTTTCTAGTTATTAGAATTTTAATACTTCCATGATCAGTAATTATGAAATTTTGTTATTTGATATTCAAAGTAGCGTGCGATTCCAAAGTTAAAGTGAGCGGTATTTAGTAAGTGGATATTGTACTAAGGAACATAATTTAGGTTAGCAAAACAGCTGTGCAGCGCTTGGCACAGAAATTGGAAATTGTGCTGTCCCTGTACAGTTTCATCGTTTTTTACCAAGTCAATATATATCCTTTAAAATGTACCATATTATTTCCTTATACATGTTGGTATTAAAACATTAACTCTGACTACAGTCTACAGAGGAAACTTATTTTTCAACTTACCCTCATATTAAATCTTTGAAACCAATTAATAAAAAATGTATTGTAAATGCTTTTCACTAAATTTTGCTTTTACAGTTCAAAGCATATATTAAAACAAAACAGAAATATATTTAAACCAGTTTTTGAAAGTTATTGTCAATTTCATGTCACCAATTGAATTTCTATTTGTAGAAACTGAAAAATTCTTGAATTATTTCAATATATTTTCTTAAGCAATATAGTGCTTTCATTCATTTTTTACAGTTTATTTCTTTTGAAAGTACAAAATTGATTGGCTGAAGCAGAATTCCATGATATTTTTTATTGTACTTTTTTTAATCTTTGAAAATTTTTTATAAGTGAGGGGTATAAAAATTTAACTGGTTTGTTATACTTGCAATACTTAATCTAAAATTTTGAGACCTGAGTATGTTATACCTGCTTAACATTTGAGTTATTTAGTTTTTTGGAAAAGGTTTAAGTTAAGGATATATAAACAAACTTTATTTTCAGAAATGTAGCAGGGTTTAATATTCCACAAATAATTAGTCAATACTTACATTTAGAGATCAGGGAAAGTTGAAATTATTTGTTTTCATATATTGGAGTATCATTCTTAATCTAATAACTGTAATTGATAGAAAATTTTATTTTGTGTAAAATTTCTATCTTATTTGTTCTAAACATTTTTCTATTTTTTAAGTTTTAAATTTTTTTATAAATATTTTGTTCTAAGAAATTTAAGGTTTTATATTCTTGATTTTTCAAGTAATTAAAATTAACTTTCTGGTTTTAACTGAAAGATTTATTTTAAATTTAAATGTCTTCAACCACACAAATTTTTTCACAAGTTATTTTCACTTTTATTAACTTTTTATGCATAAAATTAATTTGATTATTTGTAATCTCATGATTTTTTATTTTTTGATTAAACTTATTTGATATGTTTTTAAATCTTTTGTTGTACAGTTTTAAACTGTATAGACAACTATTAATTTTGAAATTGTTCTTTGATGTATTAGTAAAGATATGTTCATGCCTGTAAATTCATCCTGCACATATTTAGTGTTAAATATTTAAATTAAAGTTCTGTTTCACATGTGTAATATTCTTATTTTGCTATTTGATCAATTTTGATTAAAATTCTACTATTCAGTTATATATTAATTGAATTTTCATTTCCTTAGGCTAGTATTACCATTTCTATACCAAAAGAACACCACAAATACATTTTTGGCAAAAGTGGAAAGAAACTATCTGATTTGGAATTAAGTACTGCAACAAAAATCACTGTACCGCGTTCAGATGATGATTCGGACTTAATCAAAATTGTTGGCACTAAAGAAGGCATTGACAAGGCTCGGCATGAAATTCAATTAATATCGGATGAACAGGTACTTTTACTTTTATTTTTCTGTATATTTTCAACAATGTAAGCCTTAGTTTAAATTATAAAGTAACTAAATTTTTTTATTTGTTGAAATTTGAAAAATAAGTTTTTATTCTGGTTTAAAAATGTTGAAAATAGTATGTTAATTTAACTCGATGTGATAAAAGTATTATATGTTCATCAAATAAATTAAGCACTGTTCTTTGAATATTTTAAATTTAAATAAAGCTCTCTGCTTTTTAGAATTCAATATGTGTGCTATGTTATGTTTGAATGAAATAATCCAACATTTTGTATATATATTGATAATTTTGTAATTATTTTTGATTTTTTTTATAATTAATCAATATTATTTAGATGAGATTTATATTATATTTCATAAATTATGTTATAAATTAAGAGAAATTAAACATGATTTGAATCCTATAAATGTTAAATGCGTGAATTATGTTTAAAATGTGTACATTTTTTGTACAAATTGGATTAATTATTGCTGCTTAGAAGTTTATTTTACCAAATTTTCTTTGTCAGAGCAATAAAACTCAAATAGCCCTATTTAGAAAATATACGTAAAGAATTTCTTTGCTTTTATTGTATTCTTTTTTATACAGCTTGTTTTTCCAAAGTCATTAATATATTTCCATAATAGTATAGTCATTAATATATTTTTAGTTTTAATTGTTTAATATCTACATAATCTGTATTTTATTGTAAAAATATTGGCGGAAATTTTCGTATGCTAAAATTTCATGGTATTCCCAAAGAAACCTAAAAATAATCCTCTTGTAGAAAATAATCTTGTAATATGAGAATTCTTCAATATGAGATCTTTTGATAAGAAGATAATATTGGGGTTTCTTTTCGGTTTGTAATATGCTGGTCTTCATTTCATATTTGCTATTAATAACTTATTAAAAATTAAGGTTTCTAAATATAGTGTTAAAATTATAATAATCTTTGCATTAATTAAAAAATTATTAATTTACCTGATAGTTAATATGAAAAAAAATTGAACTTTAACGCTTCTTAATGAGTAAGTTATGATATTTTATATAAATTTGTTATATTTTAACAATGTATTTTTTATAAATAAATTTTTAGTCATGGAAATGATTGTTATGATTTGTTTAGAGATGTATTTTTATTATTACTTTTTCTATTGTTAGAGATTTATTCTTATCACTTTTTTATTCTCAAAGAAAATTATTATTCAATAAGTAGATTGTTCTCTCCTATTTTCTTTTAAAATAACTTCATTGTCTTTATAATGTTGTAAATCTCTTTTTATAGGCAAAATTTGCTTTTGAACGATTAAACATTCCAAAAATTTATCATCCTTTCATACTTGGTCCCTATAATGAAACTTTGCAACATATTACCAAAGAAACTGGAGCACGGATAAATATTCCTCCTGCCTCAATAATGAAGAACGAGCTTACTATTGCTGGTGAAAAAGAAGCTGTTGCCAAAGCTAAGGAGATGGTTTTAAACATTTATGAGCAAGTAAGACTTAAAGAAAATTTATAGACCTAAGCTGTGAATAATTTGCTATATATAATCTTTTTTTATTTGGTCTCTAAAATATTTGATATGTATATTATCTTGAGACTTTGTTGAAATGTATTGACAAAATTGCATTGATATAAAACTTTTCATTTTTTATGATTATGATTTTCATTTATTGTTTTTCTTGTTATATAATGCTGTTGGGTTATCATACTGATGTTTAAATATGTAATTGAAATACTTTTCTATTTTCTCCCATTGTTGATTTGTCTTAAATTTGTTATTGCTATCAGAATCAGACATAAGCAAACAAACTAAGCAAAACTAATGTATAACCAGCCCATTGTCTGTTTGGTATAGTTTATTTGTAATTTTTTTATATTTCAGATTAAATTTAATTTCATTTTAAATTTTAGACTATAAGACAGTTTAAACTTAAATTTTACGTAACAAAATATTAGGATGCCTAAATTTGAGAAAACTAGAAGAATTTTTAAATCAAAATTTGAATAATAATTGTTGAAACATAAAAATTGTTGATTAAGATACCTTTATTATACTTCAAGATTTAAATTTATTGCCATTCTTTGATATTTGTTTCCCAAAGTTGCAGTAGTACTTATGCAGTTGGAAAGACTATTTAGATGATAATCAGTATATATGTTAGAAAAAGAAAATGCAATATAAAACAATGCTTAGAAGTGAATTTTACAAGTGAATAACATGTCTAAAAGTGTTTAAAGTATTAAATAAATGTGTTCTTAAGGAATACCTATAATTTAACATAAATGTAGAAATATATTATGTGTCTGCGAAATTCAGTTCATAAAATGTTAATTATTTGAAAAATACAAAGGTAACTTGATCACTCAGTTTTAAATATTTTACAAATTAAATATTTTTTTATAGAACATTTCAATATTTTCTGAAAAGATTTACTAAAACATTTTCTGGTCTTATAGATTATTAAAATTATTCATTATAATAGTCTTTGCATTTTTATATGCATGTAAGAATTCCTGTTTTAATTACATTCTTTTATATTTTCAGAAGAAAAACTGTGTCCCACTTTCTATTAAAATTCCTAGAAATCAACATAAATATATAATTGGAAAAGGTGGTCAAACTCTTCAGGAAATTCTAAAAGAAACAGGTGTTTCAGTTGAATTACCATCAAAAGATTTGGGTATGTCTTCAGAAACATCAGATCTTCAATCAAATGAAGATGATAATCTGTTAAATACTGTAACGTTGCGTGGAGAACAATCGCAGATGGGCCCAGCTTTAACTTTGGTTTATTCTAAGGTATAATAAAGATATTTTTTTTAGTTTTCATAATTGATAACATATTTAATATACTCATTGTAATCCTAAAATATTTTCTTTTCTTAATGCAATGATAAATCTTCATAAAACATTTTGTATAATTTGAAAATATATTACTGATTGATCATCCATATGAATTTTCTTCTATATCTGTGTGAACAAATTTTTATTATAAAATTGCTAGGGAATCTTTAATATTTACTCACCATCTGTGATCTCTGAATAAAAAGATTAAAAAAATTTTTTTCTTGAGAGTAAGAAAATGAAAAGTGTTCCTGTAACATGTAAATGGAAATGTTCAGTACAAATTTACAATTTTTTTAGTGTTTAAAATGTTTTTATAATCATGCTTATTTAATGCTATTAAATCCATACTTAGAAGATAAATGGAACAAAACATACTTTTCAGAACATATTTTCATAAATTTTATTTTAATGAGATTAGTATATTTTTAAATAAATCTGAAAGAGTACATTATAATATTTTAAATCACATTACTTAGCTCTGTTTTGATTTGACTTCTAATATTTATTTTCTGTTTTAAAAACTTGATATTATTTCAGGCTAATAGTATTAAACAGGAATTTATGGAAGTAGAGAGCTGGCTACACAAGTATATAATTGGCAAAAAAGGAGCTAATATTAGACATTTAACACAGGATCTTCCTACGGTAAGTTTCAGATTAAAATTATGCATTTTTTAGATGTGTGCAATGCATTTATTTGAACAAAGTCAAAAGCAGGAACTGCATTATGTTTTTATTTGAAGAGAGATTGATCTGAAAATCTGAATTATATTTAGATACAACTAAAATGAGAATTTACTGCTTTAAAACCCAAAAAATTTTATTGTTTTAAACTGAATTCTTAAAAGCATTCTGATTCAGTTTCAAAAGAGTAACAAAGATAGAAATGTTATAATTCCATCTTTTAAAGGTACTTAATTTATTAAGAAGACATTTTATAGAAAAATGTTAATAGAATTCTTAGCTTTGTAAAATATATGCTTGAATTTTATTGTCCAAATATGAGTAGAGTTGTAAAACTATGTTATTTAGACAAGATATTAAGGATAAAGCAATTTTTTTTTCATAGTGAAAGATTTTCCCGTAAGAATAATTGGAAAATTTTTAGAATTTTTGAAATATTTTAGGAAGCATGACTGCCTACTAATTTTTTTTTTTGCAAACTTGCATATAATTATTGGCATATAGTACTTTCTTTAGAAATGGTATTTTTCTTATTCTGTGATTGCTTTTTTTATACTGTAAGTTTTTTGATTCCACACTTACTAAGAGTTGAATTTACTTGAACATTAGTAGTAAGAGTACTAACAAATGATAAAATTTAAAAATCTTGTTACTTTTTTAACATTATAACTAACAAAATAACTAGAAACCTCTAAAAAATTACTGATCACAATGGAAACACAGTGCATTGAAGCTATTTTTAGTATTTTTTTTAAATGTTTATGAATAATGATGCAATAAGTACTAGTGACATTTTGCTTGCAAATGATTGCTACATTGTACTAGCTCTTTAAACATTAAATCAGCTTTTTGCATTTATTCTTTTTAAATTTAAGCTTATATTCTTTAAAGCATTTTATACCAGTGTCAATAATTTTTTGTGTAACATTGAGTGAAAAATATGTTTACACTATATTACAAAAAACAATTGAAATATTCAGCATTTAAACATTAATGATATTGATTGATCATCAAAAACTACTTTTTTTTATGTTATTTTCAATCATTACAGAAAAAAAAATTCTACATGAGTGTATAAATTTACAGAATATTAAAGAAATTTTACAGAAATGAATTTTCTTATATAATGGTTAAATATGCCACCAGAACAGTAATTGAGGTTTTCTTCTTCTCTGTGGCTAAACACCCCATGTGGGCCAAGGCAATAACTGCCCATAACTGTTTCCATGACGGAGGGGCTTGGGATGTGTCCCAGTTTAGTGGTCAGCCAAACTTGACTCTTGGTGTTTAGTTTCCAAGCATGCCTGGTACTCAGATTATTGACCCACTGAAGGGATGAATGAATGAGTCGACCTTGCCCAGCCTAAGAATCGAACTTCAGACCTGTGGGTTGGGAGCGTTGATGTGTTTTACTAGAGAATAATTTTTATCCTTTAAATCTCTTATTAATTAGAAATGCTATGCACATAAGGTGGTTTCTCCAAGTATTCTTTTCATATGTGTGGAACCTTTATGCGTTTATATTATATTTTTATGTTTGTATTTGTAAACGATTTTTAGTTTATCTGTTAATAACTAAGTTGCAACAGTAATAAATATAATAATTAAATTTCTGAATCTTTCATCTTTGCCTTAGTAAAGATTTTTGTTATAAAAATAGTATATTGTATTTCAGTAACAATTATTTATTAACTTACTATTTTCATAATACGAATTAAATTTATTTTCTATTTTTTGAATACAATTAAAATTTCAGAGTTTTATTGAATTATTCTAATAATGCATGGATGTAAATTAAACTTAAAATTTTATTTGGTAATTTTGTGAGTTTCAAATTAAGCATTAAATATTTTTAATCCTAGAAGTTAAAAACTTTTGATTTGTTAAAGATATTATTATATGAAATATTTTTTAAATGTTTATCAAGGATTAAAATTGTTATTTAAGCTCATTTCTGAGAGATAAATTTTTTTATGTATTTACAAGTATGTGGACATGTTGTATAAAACTTTTTATTTTCTAAGTATTTGATTTTTTATGAATATAGGTCTTTTGTGTTGAATGATTTGATTCTTAATATAGGTTCAGGTTGATTTTTTGGATGATCGTATTAAATTGGAAGGGCCCCCAGATGAAATCAAAATTGCTAGAGAACAATTAACAGAAATGATTGGAAAACTAAAAACACAAGTTGCTTATGAGGAAGTTCGAGTTAATCCTCAGTTTCATCGTCATATTATTGGTAAAAATGGAGCAAATGGTAAGTATTAATATTTAGATAAATTTATTTAGTGCCTTAAAAATGTCAAAAATATTTTAAAATTGAATTCAAAATCTTTGGTTACACAATTTGATGTTTGTTTATTCAAATTAAAAATTGTTATAAATTGCTATAAAAATATTCAAACTTTTATATTTTTATTGATATTTTATTGAATAACCCACAAAATTTTGTTATGTTGATTTCCTTCTAGTTATAAAGCATTGTAACTTTGTAATTGTGTGTAAAATTGCATTGTAATTTATAATTAGTTTTAATAAAAAGTTGTTTTTGCTTTTTGAACAAGTTGCATAATTTTTCTGTAATACAGAATGATAGTGCAAGGAATTTATTCGTAGTTAGGTCTTATGAACAAAATAATTTATGCACTAAACTAATTCTTTAAATTTAAATGTATATTTCTTTCTTAGTGCAGAGACAATTTTAAGGAACATAAAATGACTATATTTTGTAATACAGTAAACAAATATTTGAATAATGTGTTTTTATTGGAGCAGTTAGGATTTTTTGAAATTAATTCAAATAAAATCGAATAACTATTTATAAAATGAATAGTTTTAGCCAGTAAACAAAAGTTCTAGAAATATGTGCATTTTTCACGTTTTACAGGAATGCATTTTGCATAGTACTGAGTTCAACTTGATAATCTCAAGAGAAAAGATATTTATTTGATGTGATTATATACGATTCTTTTTTCAAAATTATTTTACTGGACCCTTTTTTATATTGAACTAAAGGGAAATTGTTGGAAATTTTATTTAGTACCTGTGGATTTGGATTTTTTTTTATTATATAATTGTAATCTCTTTACATATTTTTTAAAAAAATTAAAGTGAATAATATTTTAATATTAAGTACTATATATAAATTTATATATATATATATATATATATATATATATATATAGGAAGTTCCAGAATCGTAAAATAGTTGGAGTGTTTTTAATTGTAATTACACTCCATTTTTCATACTGTAAATAAAAACAAATGCAATTCAAAATCTATATTGCATGTTTATTTACTTAAAAGGTTTTTCTAATTTTAACATTTTTAGTTTTATGCAAAAAAAAAAAAAAAAAAAAAAAAAAAAATACTGGTTTTTAATTTTTTGCTCAAAGAAATTTGATACAAACCTTCTGAATAGTCAAACTTAATTATTTTAGCAGTTTTGATTTCAATTTCCACCTCAATTTGAAAGTCCTCACTTCAATGAGGATGTTTGACAGTTCAGAATCCATTTTAAAAAATACAGTAGAATTTGTTTCTCTATTTAAGTTATGATTGTGACACTGATAATGGTCATTAAGCATAGTAAAATATTTCAAAATTCACCCCCCCTTTTTTTTACTTAGCTTTAATAGAACACTTAAAAAAATTATTTTTTCAGTTTTGTTTTTACTGTGAGAAAAAAAGCTTAATTTTTCTATTCATAATAATTATGCTTGGAAGTCAAATATTTGTTAACTTTTGTTTGAGAACTATAAAGTCTGCTTTCATAAAAATTTTAAAAAAATTTCTTTTTCCTATAAAAGTTTAGTTTTTATTAAAGAGTAAAATTTTTTTTTGTAGTAAATAAACTTAAGCAGGATCCAAAAACATTAATCAACATTCCATCACATGGCGACAGTGATATCATACGCATTGAAGGCAGTGTGGAAGATGTTGCTCAAGTAAAAAAATCACTTTTGGAAATGGTTCATAAAATGGTAAGCTGACAAAAATGATTTATCTTAGTTTTGTATTTTTACATAATTAAATATTTATTAGAGTACTAATCAATTAAATGTTTTTTCCATGTCACTTAAATGAGCAATTTTGCATAATATCCTGATATTAAATGCTTATTTCTTTTTTCTCTAGCTAAAAATTGTTTTTCCAAACTTGTGTATTATATATAAATAAGCTTTATGTGTCTTATTTTGCCACATTTCTGTTGCTGACTGAAAAGCTTTCTTTAAAATTAAATATTAGTGTTATCAAATTAAAGTTGTCAAAAAAATTAATTTTTGAAATACTTAAATTTTTAACTTTTGGATTTTAAAGGCACACTTTCAAAGTATTATAAAAAGTCAAATCCTTCAATTTGAGAAAAAATATACAGTAAAGAAACTGAATGTTAAATAAAGGCATATCGCATTTAAAGTGAAAGTATAGTAGTTCATTTTGGAATTTTTTCAGAATATTTGAACATGCTTACAAATACTTTGCTTTATTGTAAATAATTTGATGGGGACACTGTGAGATTTTTGTATTTATATATGAAAAAAAGAATAAAAAGTTGACATCTACTCTATTTTACTTTTTTTGAAAAAAATTGTTCAAAAATGTTATTAGTCATTATTTATTAGAATCAAATATTTATGAAGTAAAATAACTGTTCATTATCCTGGATTTTAAGCATATGATTTATATACCATAATTTACTGTATATAATCTACAGATGACGTGTTATATATTACAGATTATGTTATTATGTGTTATCCCACAAATCCACTGATTATGCTGGAATTCATTGTGCCTATTTATTCACCATTGTGTGTAATTTAAAAATATATTCTCCATCAGTTAAGCTTACATTAAAGATTAAAAAATATGCCATGTATGCTTTTAATGATGGCACCCTGACTCAGATGACATGTTTTAGCTGTAATCAGTTTTGTCTGATTATGTTCAAGAATAAATTTGGTTTCTCCGAAGTTTATTACTTTGGCTATTTTCATTTCACATTTTGTCTTATTTTATTCTAAAAATATTTATGTTCATATATCGATGTATAGAAAGAAAGTGTCTTAAGTTGCAGAAAGTTTTAAACTAAAAGTTACAGGGAAGGCCAAAAAATGACATCAAATGTCTTAATGTAAAATGAATGCAAATTATGTTTTGTAATGCGAAAGGAAAAACTTAACCAATGAATAATTAAAGAATCCATTTTGTTCATTTAAATGTTTAAATTTTTAAAAGAAAAATTTTTGTCAAGTTTTACTTATTAAATATTTGCTATAATTTAATTACTTAAGATATATAAAAATAGGTTTGAATTTTTGCTTGGAAAACAGATTGTTATGAAATAATAAAATAAGGTTTTTCTTTTTACCCTTTATAATATTGGCTTGTTTAGAAAGCAAGTTTTTCAAGAAAATTAAAAACATAAGGAATAAATATTTTATTGAATTGTCTAACATCAATTCCAGTCCAATGCCTTTTGCCCTTTTTTTGGCAGTAGCATGATTGATTCCTTGATCATAAAATGGTTGGTTTTTACTTGCAAAACTGATTCAGGGTGGAAAAACAGTTTCTGAACATTCTAATAGTTTGAAAATGAAATAACTGAGTATTTTTTAGAGTGACCTGTTATTTTTCTTGATTAATAAATTTGAAAATATTCGTTGTTTTTTAAATTTGCTGCTTAATATTGTGCTGGTTAATGTATTTAAGTTATTTAGTTTTGTAATATTTTGTGTTAAATAAAATTGTAACAAAGTAATTTATTTTTCTCATTTTGCTCTTTGTATTGTGTCACTAACTTTGCAATCTGTGTAAACTGAATTCCAAGATAATAGAATCATTTTTTAATAAATTACAGTAGTTTATCTGCTTTACTTGTAATTTTAGGAAAATGAAGTGACTAAGGATCTTTTAATTGAACAACGTTTTCATCGTAACATTATTGGTGCAAAGGGAGAAAAAATAAGAGAAATTAGAGAAAAATTTAATCAAGTGAGTTAAAATTCTACTTTATATTCCACTTTAGTAATAATATGACTTAGTATATTTTATAAAGTGATCTGTAAAGTTCTAGCTATTTTTGTTTTGCTTTTTAATGAAGTAAGAATAAGTTTTTATATTAGTGTATCATGTGGCGTAGAGAATCCTGTTCAAGAGTGAATATACTATAAAATTTCAACTTTGCACTTTGATCAGCTGTGACTGGAATAGTACGAAAGATCGATCAAAATATCCAAGGAGTTTATTAGGTCCTTGCTTTGACTTCAAAGTAAGCTTATTTGTAGCAGCATCCAATTGTCAGATAAATGAAGCATATTAAGATAGTGCTATGAATAAATATAATGCAAGGCATTAATTTCAAACTTTAAAGTTGGAAGATTCAGGCCAATGAAGCAAACCTGTGGCATATATTCAGACTTTTTTGTATCCCTAAATACCAGAACTTTATTGCAATAGGATTCTACAACTGGAAGTACATTGCAGAAAGGGCTGGATGTTGGTAGTTATTTGTAAATAATTTTTTTTCGCCGTTAGAAATATCAATAACTTTATTAGTTACTATATATTAACATAAGCTAATTTTACTTTTAAATATTTTTAAACATGTGATGTGTGTGATTAAAAAAATTAGGTGTATAATCTTTCGAATTGTGAACCTAAACAAATGTCTAATAGCTCTTCAATTATGAGTTTCTAGCTGGTTTAATTTGTAATATTTAAAATTTTCTCATTTTGAATTGCAATTTTCACTTTTTACAATAGATTAAATTTCTTATTCATTGAATTTTTTTACTATTTTTCATGATGCTTTAACCCAGGATGGGCTTTGACTTGATAAAAAATAAACAATGGGAGATTTTTAATCAAATGTTTTCTAGTTTGATTATATAAGTTGTTTCTAATTTTCTGTAGTAAATTTTTTTCCTTAATTTTTTTTTAACTTTGACAAATAACAATAAATGAAGTTAAAGTACACGTTTCTCTTTGTTATTAGATGCTAATTTTATATTTTATAAATCTTTATTTTAGTTTCTTTAGTAATTTTTATGAAAGTTCTTTCTGCTCAAATTAATCTCTTAAAAATTTGTAATAGTTTTTTAAATAAGTATATAAATATTTCTTTCTTGAATATTGAACTTTACTTATTTTGAAATTTAATGAAATCATTAAAAATTAATTAGATGTAGATGAAAGTGGATACTTTCAAATTTAAAATCGTCTGTAAATGCAGTCAAGAAAATTTGATTATTTTTTTGTTCCATAAGTTTTGTTTTGTAGTCATTAAGACCAAATTCATTTGATTTTATAAGTGTGCTTGTAAAGGAAATTAATATAGGTCTTCTATTTGAACTAAATATATTTTCAACTTAAGCATAGTTAAATATTTTTTGCAACAATAGAACTTCTCAAATCTAGTTAATAGAAAATAACAATAAAACTAGTCTATTGGTTTGATCCAAAAGCTGTTTGAAATCACTGAACACAAAAATATTAATATTCATAAAGTTTCAAATGTTTTGGACACTAATGACTTTCTGTGTTTAAGAACTAGCTCAAAGAGAGAGGCTCTGCTGGTATTTGTCTAAGATATGTTCTTAAAAAAATTACCAATTTTATAAATTAAGCAAGTAAAAATTTTTATGCGACAATTTAATAAGGTTTGTAGTTGTAGTCAAATTTATTACCTTTTTAAGTTGATTCCTTCTCCAATTCCTTAATATTTTTTCCACCAAATTATGTCAGCTGAATGGTTAGTGTTCTAGCATTTTAACAGTTTGTGGTTTAATTCCTATCTTGGGATTTGATGTTTGAGTGGTTTGGAATCTACTGTGATCTGTTGTCTTAAAAATGAAGTAATAAATTTTTATATTATAATCAAACTTCTAGATATTTTCAAAGTTTAACAATTTTGCATTTGTAAGAAATTAGTTTTTCAGTATCATTAAAAGTATTCTCAATAAATTTTTTATAAATTAAAAACTTTGAATTATAGTTTGTGAAGTATATTGAAGTTTTATCAATTTTTTAACTAAATTTATTCAAACGATAGTGTTTTTGATCCAAGTAAAATGCGGTGCCCAGATGTTTATAAATTTTATCTCACAAATGTAATGCAGAATTAAAAATATGCTGTGTTTAATATATTTTAATAAAATCTTAACACATTAGAATTTTTTTATTTGAAAAATTTTTAAATTTTGAAGTGCTTAATTTCAGGTTAATATAACCTTTCCTGAACCTGGCTTGAAAAGTGATAAAGTATCTATTCGTGGACCAAAGCGAGATGTTGATGCCTGCTATAAATATTTGCAACAGCTCAATGAAGATATGAAAGTTAATAATTTCTGTGTTGAAGTTCCAATTTATAAGCAGAATCATAAATTCATTATTGGAAAAGGTGGTTCTGGCATCAAACAGGTAATTTATATTTAACACATAATTTTGAATAGTTTAATAGTTTTTAAACTCTAAATATCTTCTAAATAATAGCTTAAACCTTATTAAAAACTACTGTTTTTAAGAGTAGTTTTTAATAAGGTTTAAGCTATAGTTAAAAGAATAAGAGATAGTACTATAGTTTAATAAGAGATAGTACTATAGTTTAATAAGAGATAGTACTATAGTTTTTAAGTATAGTTTATAATTATAATCTTTAAAAGTTAATAATAGGAGGGGAAAAAAAGCTCTTTAATAAAACCTATTAGTCACAAGATTTTAATCTCTTTAAAATACAATTGAGAAGGTGCTTACTGAATTGTTTTTCCATCATGTCAGCATGTTAGTATTTTTCACCTCATTAAAATTCTATTTTATATAACATTTTTTTATTGATTTCTGTTTATTAAACATTTTTAATGCTAACTGCTTCTTAAAGTATCACAACTTGACTCTATTTTGTAGATTAGAGATGAGACAAATACTAGAATTGATCTTCCAGCGGAAGGCTCAGATTCGGATGTTATTACTATCAGGGGAAGGAAAGAAAATGTTCTTCAAGCCAGAGACAAGATCTTAGCAATCCAAGAGAAATTGGTGTGTAGTTTTTGAAATTTTCTGTACCCTTTCTGAGTCAGTTGAATAAATTTTAAGGGCTTAATTTAAATTATAATTCTGTAAATTTGTCCCATTATTAAATACAGTTCAGTAATTTTTTGGTTTCTAGTGATTGAATATCTTAAATAATGTTTTTTCATTTATCAAATGTAGAAATGTTATTACTTAATAAAGTGGATATAGTTTGAGTTATTACCTGAGTAATTTATTCGTATGCTTTGTATATTGCCAGTTTGCAGATATTTTGTGAGCATATTTTTGGTTCTATGTTATCATTATAAAAAATTATCATAAAACAACAAGGAATTTAAATTCATTGGTATCTTTTGACAATGTATAAAGTTGAATTATGTATGATATGCACTGTTGCAGTATTTAATTTTAATATTTATTGCAGTTTGTGACTAGATGCTATTTTAAAAATATATAATGGCGATGCAAATAAACACATTTCCTCTGTCTTAAATCAATAAAACATTTAAATTGTTTTTGCAGCAGCAATTTTGAATAATTAAATAATATTTCAGGTATAAAAATAAGTTTCTGAAATCAAAATTTTGAATTAATATAATTGTCTTTATTCCATGATAATTTTATGATTTGACTCCTCTGTGGGCTTTAAAATGAATATGGAAAATAGGTAAATTTATACATAAAATATAAAAGTTTCTGTTATGCTTTACTATACCAACTAAATTTTCTTGTAGTAATTTCCATCCTATGTTTTACTCTGTTACTCTGCATCATAGATATCTTAAAACAATGCATTGTAATGTACCTCGGATCTACTGCATCTTTTTGTTAACCTTTTGAAATGTTTTTCATAGATAAATCGTAGCTAACACTGAAATCGAGGAAGCCATTGAGTGAAATTCACTAAACTAATGAGGTGGTATAATGCAAAAAAAAAAAAAAAAAAAAAATCTAGTTTTCAACTATGATTAGGTTTGAGCTTGGAATTTTTTATTTTAAAAAGTAGTTGTAAAATTATTATTGCTAAGCCACAGGAAAAGAAAATTAGTTTTTAACATTTATTTGCTTTGAATTTGTGAAATTTCCATTGCTGTCAAAAAATTTCAGAGTTGATCTATACTTAATTAAGTTTAACTGCTGTTATTCAAATTGCTTGTTTTTCAGAAAAATTTACTATAACAGTTTTATTTGCTACTATAGAAATCTGTATGAACAAAATTAATAATAAAACAATTTGAATAAGAATTTTGAATTTTAATGTTTAGTTGCTGCTATAATACATACAGACTTCTAATAGTTCAAGAATAATATTTATTAAATATTGTATTCTCTATGTATAATTTCTTTTTTTAACTATTTATATTTAAATTTTGTAGGACCTTATTACTACTGTTGAAATTATCATCCCTGCAAAATTGCACAATGTTATCATTGGTACAAAAGGAAAATTAATTAGATCTATTACTGAAGAATGTGGTGGTGTAACTATAAAATTTCCTACTGGGGGTACTGGCAGTGATAAAGTTTCAATAAGAGGACCAAAAGAAGATGTAATGAAAGCTAAGAAACTTCTTGTCGATCTTTCAAATGAAAAGGTAAAATAAAAATGTATTTAACAATTTCAATTCAAGTTTCCTAAAATGTTTGTGGAAGTTTTTAAGTTCTGTTATTTTTTTCAGCAATTAACTAGCCATACTGCTGAAGTTAGAGCTGACCCCAATCATCACAAATTTTTAATTGGAAAAAATGGAATTAATATTAAAAAGGTGAGTCCATTGTGTATA
Source organism: Latrodectus elegans (assembly GCA_030067965.1). NCBI lineage: Eukaryota > Metazoa > Arthropoda > Arachnida > Araneae > Theridiidae > Latrodectus > Latrodectus elegans. Next base: position 66,579,717 of record CM057812.1, on the reverse strand, counting down.
GAATTTTCTTAATTTAACCACTAAAGGCTTTTTATTAAAATTACCAATTTATATTAAAGAAAAGTTCTAATTTTTTTCATTAATATGTTAAAATTTGTAAAGTAAACTAAGATTTGAGAATTTATTGATCACAGAAGCAAATTTTAAAGTTAATTAGTTATGAGTTAGAAATGCAACATATTTGACTTGGAAATTAAAAAGATGTTCAGGTCTTCCAACTTTAACACACTAAATTTTATGCAAAATTGTTTTATTTTCTATTTAGTGACTACATGGAATATTTCCTTTCCTTTTATATTTGGTAATTTTTTAAAATTTAACTCAAATTATTTCAAAATTGTTTTATAGATAATACTTTGATATATCAGATTTTAGAAGGAATTTCTAGCTAGATTTCAAGATTGTAGAGATAGAGAAATTGTTGAGATTTTAAATCTTTTTTATAGTTTCATCAGCAAAGTGAATAAATAAAGCTGTAAAGTTTTGCCTTTAAATGAAAATTTGCAGTTTTTTTTTTCTTCAAATTTATATGAAAATGCATGTATACTAAAACATTTTATGATAAACATACCACAGGAAAATATGGAAATTGTAAAAAGTTACTCATTTACCTTGTTGCTATTTTAGCTACAATCAGTTTGAAAATCTTTAATTTCAAAAATGATTATGAAGAGCAGGTCATACTTAAGATTAATGTCTGCTCTCCTTAAAGAATTGCTTATAAGTGAATTTAACCTTAAAAAATTGGCTCATGACCACAAATGTAATTTCTTAAATTGATGTTTTTGTGTGAATATACATACATACTATATTTTGCAATATAAATTAAAAAAGTATGAATGAATTTCTTTTTGAATAAGTTTTTAAAAGCGTACAAGCCTAACCAGAAGTTATTTGCCAACCTGTGAGCTAGAGAATAAGTTCTCTTTGTTATTAACTGAAGGCTTACCTAAATTAAAAATTTAAAATAGGAAGGTAAGTCATTCCAAGAGATTGTAAGTTCTCGTTTTGAGAACGTAAATATGTCAAAATGAAAACTATCTATATGTTTAAGAAGTTTATTATGCAAACTTTATGCTCTGAGTAAATTCTATAGGAATTTATTAGAGAAAGCTAAATTGATCATTCTTATCCCATTGAATTTTTTCAACTCAGTCTTTGAAATGAATATGGTTAATTGAGAAAATTTTAGGAAGGATTTATATATTGTATATCTTTTACCTAGAACTTTTATTTCATAAAATAGTGAAAATAAATTTTTAACTGTCTGCTCTTATTTAATATAGTAGCTACTATAAGCATGCAATTTAATTTTGTGCAGTTAAATTAGATTTGGGATAAAAATATTAAAGTAATATTTTAATAATAAAATCATTTTGATTTTTGTTACATGTGAAACATTACATAAAAATTTAAATTGTAGTAGTTATCTAAAGCGTTATTATTCAGAAATAAGTCATACTTTGTTTGCATATATTTTTTTAATTTGAATAAATGATTTAAATATTTGATTTCTATTTTTTAAGATTCTAAATAGTACAGGATAAATGTTAAAATTTATCAAAGTTTTGGTTTATTATTTGATTAATGGTGTCTTATGGATAAGTGTGTATAAAATTTTTTTGATAGTGATGAATTTGTAATTAATGATTGTGTTTTATGATATTTTTATTAATAGGAATCTGTTGAATACTCTTGTTTTTGAGAAATTCTGTGTTGATGTAGAGTTTAATTTTTTAAATTAATACTTTCTTAAAGGTTCGTGATAAGACTGGAGCAAGAATTATTTTTCCAAGTGAAAATGACGAAGATAGAGATGTGATTCACATAATTGGTAGAAAGGAAGAAGTTGAAGCTGCTAAAAAAAAATTGGAGGACATTATTCGGGAATTGGTATTAATTTAAATTATTTCATAATCCATTTAATGTTTAATATTTAGTTGCTGAATACAAGTTAACAGAACATCAAAAGATTTGAAAATCAGTATCTTTAAGCAATTTTTTTAAATTTTGAAAGAAACTAACTTTCTAGATAAATTTTGTTACTATTTATTTAAAAAGCTTTCTGAATGTCATGAGAATCAGCATTGATATATTTGCAGTAAAATTTTAATTGAAATTCTTGTGTTACTAGTGTATATATGTTGGAATAAATTTGTTTCTATTTGTATCTGCCTGTTTTAAATTGTTGCATATTTTTTATTAAGCCAATTCTAAACTATCCTAATCAAAAAAATTAATGTTAATTTTATTTGAGAATATTTAGAATAGGACTTTAAAAATAAATAGAATTCTATATTTTTATTAAATTTTTTTATAAGTTTTTTTCCCCAGAAAGATTGTAATTTCCCATTAATATTATGACTTCTTTTTGGTAAATAAAAGTTTATTTGTTTTGACAAATCTCTTGAAATTGATATTTTCATATGATCAGATAATTTTAGAGGGGAAAAAGCAAAATTTGTGTTTAGACTTTGTGTTTGACTAAATTTAATTTAGAATACAACTTTTATTTTATGTGATGCTAAACTTTAATAGAAATCAATAAAAGTAAACAGCTAATTTTACTCTTGGTTTGCTAATGGCAAAGAAATTTCTTTAAAACCATATTAGTCAAAAATATTAATGTGCTTTAAATTCTAGTTCATTTTGAGTTACCTGAATAAATTTACTTTTTTAAATTATTAAGAAAGGATTATATTAATAAGTTTCAAATTTGATTGTTGATTAAATGAAGCTTATTTATATGCAATAAAATGCTGTCTCATTAAAGTTGAAGGTATATAATTACACATGAGAATATTTTTTCCATATTGTTTAACAAAATGTTTATCCTGTAAAAAAAAATTGTCTATTCTCATGCTTATAAAAATTTTACTTTCACAATTGTGTTAATGAAAAATATATTAAGAAAAATAAGGTTTTGTAAGCATAAAATCGATGCCAAAAATTCCTAAATTTTATTGCATACTGTATTTTTGTTTCTATACTTTGGAAGGCAGCAAAATTTTTAAGAGATAAAGGTAAATTAATGTTAAAACATATTTTTTTTCATTAATGCCAAATTCTAAAAATTCAACAAAACTGTTCTATTTTTTGTATTTATTTTTTAGAAATGAAAATACCCTTTTTTTCCCCTCTGAAAACATTTATTTAATGAAGATTTTGATGAAAAGTATTTAGCTCCTGATTTGATTAGTATTATTGAAAAATTGATGCAGGAGTAAAAGTGCTCTTTTTTATTATTTTTTCACAGAAATTAAACATTTATCTACACAATGATTCTTGCATGATGACTTATTTTGTAAGAATTTAATTGTTATAGTACTTTCCCTTAGAATTAATCTCTTCCAAATATAAGTATGCTTTAAAGTTCTTAAACTTAGCTTTGATTGCAAAGAAAATTTTAATGCAATATTGCCCAATTTTTTCTAGATAGTACCATTTCAAGGATAAACATTTATTGTGTACATTTTCCACTTACTGCTATTTTACAAGTGTTACCATAATTTATATTCAGAACACATAAATCAGTATTTTTAATTATTTTTTGTTATTATTAGAATAGTTTGTAACTGTTTAAAATCACTTCTGTTCAAATATTTGAGCGTTGGTAAAACCATTAACTTTCATGTGAGTACGAGAATAAAGAGTATAATCACATGGTTAATTAATCATTGAGTTAATTATGAAAGTCAATTTTTAAAAATATGTTTTAGATATTTAAATTGCAAAATAAAAAGGAACTACATGTAAATTTTTCTCACTATATACATAAGAAAAAATACTTAGATATTATGTCACCATTTAGTTACGATGTGATATTCAGTATGTTATATATGTTTCATATATTGGGAATGTACAATTTCAACATTCTTATTTGGAAAACAATTAAACAACTGAAAATTTTTGCAATTACCAAATGATTTTATTTTTTGTTAAATGTTTTTTTTACCATAAATATATATTCATTAAGAATTTTCTTTTAGTTAAAACTGCAGAAAAGAGTTATAGAAGCTCCTTTCTGCAAAGTACTGAATTTTGCTTATTTCTAGATCTCTAATTATAATTTTTTTTAAAAAATGTATTGATAAACTTATTTACGCATAGCTTGATACTAATATTTCTTTTGCTTTTTTAGAAAGACACCACGACGGATGTTGTTAATATTGATCCTAAACATCATCGTCACTTTGTTGCTCGGCGCGGTGAAGTCCTGAAACAAATTGGGGATGAATTCGGTGGAGTTAGTGTCAGTTTTCCTAAAATGGGTTCAGACAGTGATGAGGTAACGTTAAAAGGAGCTAAAGATTTCATTGAAGGGGCCAAAGCTCGATTATTAGAAATAGTAGAGGACTTGGTAATTGTTCTTAATATTTAATATCAAATTTATTAATTTTTATAGTGTAAAGTACTTTTAATTTATTTTCAAGTGTAAATTTTACTGACGTAATATGCTTAGGAGTAAAGAAAATTTAATTTTATTAAATGTTTATCCAGGTATTTAAAATTTTTCTGTTAAAAATGTTTAAGTTATGTGGAGTAATGAGAATAAAATTGAATCCACTTTTAAATACAATTGTTTTTGTTAACACTTCAGAAGTTTTATTTTTGTAAATACCAATGGAATTTCATACTGAAAAGATAGTATAATATTAAATATTATAATCACTAATTGCTTATAAAATATTTTGCATTGAAATTCGAAAAAAGTGAGGCAAATTTTAATTTAACTTAAGTAATTGTTATTAATTTCATATATTTAAAATTTTATTTTGTTAGCAATTAGCTGCCAAATGTGTGAAGAAAGATTTTTGGTCATAAATTTATTTACATATTCGTAGTTCTATATATTCCATCCTATACTTACTTAAACTTATTTCCCGGAAAGCTTCAGTAATTTTTTGTCATACACAAAACTCTTTGGAAGTGTACATTTGAACATTTTGTTTAATCAACTTAATATTTCCAGACTGAAATATTCATATTATTTCCATTCATTTAGAATAAACATTGTGCATTTTTTTTCTTTTTCTGAGAAATATTAGACTTTTTACTAAATACTTTTTAAGATTCATAAAATCAGTTTTTATGCATTTTAAAATCTATTCTCAGTTTAATCATCAATACTAGTTTGAGAACTTTTTTTTTATTAAAAAAACTTGATCCAAACATTTATTATTTAATTGCTATTTTCATATTATTGGTTTTAACTTTTCTTACAACCAGAGTTTGTTATAATTAATTTTTTAAAATTAATTTCTTATTTTTCCAAATTACTTGGAAATGTTTCTTTTCCATTACTAAGAATTATTTCAATATGAATGAAGTATATATAAATATATAGCAACAGTTATTTTATCAACTTCAAAGATTGAAGTATATTTTTACATTATTTAAAGGAAGCTAGAGTTACTGTTGAATGTGAAATACCCCAAGAACATCATCGAACAGTGCTGGGAGCCCGAGGAATGAATGTGCAAAATGTTCAGAAGGATTTTGATGTTAGCATTAAATTTCCAGAAAGGGAAAGAGCAGATGGTATGGTATTTGCTTAAAAATTTAAATAAGATTCATAATGTTTATTGGTTAAAATGTGATACTTTTACACTATTATGATCTAATTGAAAAATTAGATCATAATGGTGTAGATTGTATCAGTGTTGTAAATCGTCCAGATAAATTGGGCAAAATATTCCAAGGTACATAATTTAGTATTTTTCATATCATTTAAAATTTTTGATTTTACAAAAATCTTACAATATAAGGAGTTGTTTTTAATTTTTTATTAAACTGTTTAATTTTCATTGTTTTTGTATATTTAGATCAGATATCAGTTTAACTCAAAACTAATGTTTCATACCCTAAGTATGATAAATTAGCATCTTGTATAGTGAGTGTTACGTGGTTATAAAATTAAGTAATAATAATTAAATATTTTACATATAGTTAATCATAATTGTGATTAATGTTGTGCTAAAATAGTAAAATATTACTTAAATTTTCAACAATTTAATAAGTCTCATTTATTACCATTTGGAATACTGTTTCATGGCATTTATTTGTTTCTTTTTATTGATAATTTTTAAAACTATCAATTAACATTTTAGAAAATTAATTATATTGCCACCTGAGTCCTTAAGTACTATGATTCTAAGAGATAACTTAAAAAATATGTGACATAATAGGAAGAACAAGCTTGTCTTTATATTTTATGAAGAAAAACATTAATCTCATTATTGACATGTGGTAAATTAACTTTTTGTTGGTAAATCTAGCTTAGCTAGTGTTTGATTTTGTTAGGTTTGTCATTCAGTTCTGTAGTGTATAAATGTTTCTAGTAGTTTAGAATTGCTATTAAACTTATTCTTCCATTAGAAATTGCTTTCATGTATAAAAAAATAATCTTGGAGCACCAAATATAATAAAGCTATGTTTTTAATAATTTCTAGATTATGTGGGATTTTTTTTTTTTTTTTGTTGCTAGTCTTCTATACATTGCAAGCAAAACCCATGACTAGTAGAAAAAAAGTTCATGTTCAGACTACACTACTGAGATGAAACATTATGGAGATTTCACTATTTTTGTACCAGACGTATGCTTGAATCTATTTACTTATGAACTTCTGAGAACGGATACTCTGTATTTCTTTTTTGGCATACATAATTGGGTGGTCTTTTGGAAATTTTTCTTTCTTCACACTATTTTAAATCAACCCATTATGTTTTTTCATAAGACAGTACATGACTATTCTGCAAATATCTTGAAACTAAATTGGTAAAATTACTGTGACTTCCTTTATGCCATCTGAGGAATTCTGATGTAATCATAGGCAGGTGACTCCTGATGTTTTGGATTGTCTGGGAATTCCTGGACTAAATAGATCTATATAGAAACCCAATTACGGTTTTGAACTTTCTGAGAGGGAATAAATTCGTAAACCTGGTTTAGCTCTGCTGAACTCGGGAGATAAGTAACAACAGGGAATTCTACATTCTTTAGTATGAGATATTCAATGTTTAATACTAGTCAATTTTTAACCAAAAGAAATGGAAATTTTCGCATTGAGAATATTCTTATCAGTCAAAAGGGTTTCTTACTTAGGGAGCTGTGTGTACATATAACAGTCACTCAAAAATTTGCTCAGAAAGATGAACCTTATGCTATGTTTTCCACTTAGTATAAAGATGATTTTTCTGTGATAATAAATTCATAAGGCAGTTTCCTTGCTTATGTACAACTTTCTCACATTAATACTATTTAATGAACCCTGACATTTCTTTTTAAAGAAAAAAATTTTTTTAGCAAGTTATTATTATTATTATTATTTTTTTTTTTTTGCTAAGTGATTGTATAAAAATGAATCTGCTAAAAAATGATACATACTTTCCATTTATTTCAGATAGCATATCAATGAATGTTTATTTTTTAGCTGAACTTCCACCTACTTAGTTAATTGCCCGTTCTACAGATTGGGAATTTTATTCCCACCTTAGGCTGTGCTGTATGTAAAAGTTAACACAGCCCACTGATTCAACACTTACATATTTAAAAAAAAAAAAAAAATGCTATCGAACCACAAACCCTCGTGCAATTTGGTTAAGCTTTTGGGAAGTTGTTTTATCGAGCAATTAAATATTGAGATCCAGTGTGTGTTAGTTATTTCCAAACTCCTTTGTCTTTGGTTAATAAGATTATTTATTTTTTTAAATGCTAACTGTTAATTGAATTCAATTAAATGATGCTGCTATTTATAAATTTAAAAAAATCTCTTCAAGTGATGAAATCAGTATTTTTGTCCACTCAAAATACTTTTAGATTTTTTCATAAATTCATTAATGAGGATCAGTCATAAAAAGTATTAAAATGTCATATTGACTAACTACTATATCCCTTATAGACTTAAGACTTCAAGTTCAATGCAATCATTTAATTCTGGGCTGAAAATTTTTTATTATTAATATCTTGTTCTTTATGGGTAAAAAAGCCAGTCATTGAAACATCAATCATTCTTTGTAAAAATTGTCTTTACAAAATGACTTTTCACTTTCTAAATTTATACACTTACAAACTGCGCCAACTACTGTGTTTAAATGTATAGGTATTTTATGTGCTATTTTTCTCATACAAATCTTTAATTAAGATCTACTTTAATCTTAATTGTTGCATTTTTAGTTTTTTAGAAATCTCTTCAAAATGAAATCAAACATTTCATTGTTTTTGATGGTAAGATTTGGATACAAATTTGTTACCTTTAGACCTGATTTTGTATAGTTTTAATCAAATGGTAAATTTTAAGGGTTTTATTTTTATTAGTGTTTTAATATAAATTTCTTAATATTTCATCGAATTATTTTATCTTTCAAAAATTTGTTGATAAAAGAATAGAGTGTCATTTCAAATTCAAGTAAAAATTGTATTGTTAATTTGAAAATTTTTCTTTCAGAAGCTGATAAACCTGTAATGAATGGAGATTATCATTCTGATGTTTTGGACCCTGATTCAAGAAATAAAATAATAATAAAAGGAAGGAAAGAGAATTGTGAAAAAGCATGTCAAGCTTTACTGGTATATTTAGTTTTTATTTTTGTTAGATATTCTACTAGAAATTGCTTTGGAATTTTATTTAATTTATCATTATAAATTTTAAAAGTATTCAAAGACTAAACTTGAAAACAATATTCATCTATTGAAATGCTAAGATAGTACCCAAATGTTTAAGCTCTCTGATGTTTGATACAATTTTATATGTAGATCCTAAGATTACACGTCTAGAAAGGAAAAATGACTTGAGTAACTAATTTATCATTTATTGAAATGTGTAATATTAATAGTACCTTTTTGATTGTTTTCCAAATCCCAAAACTGGTTAATGCCCTGGCCATTGGTTTAAGGATTCATGTGTTTGATTTTTACCTTGGTCTTAGTATTAGAATCAATTTTAAAATGTAAGTCCTGGTATAAATCTGAAAAGAATAATTCTCCTGGACAAATAAGCTGAACTGATATCATAAATCATAGAAAAGGAGTTTTACTATTTAAAATTATTAAAATGTGAATTTTATTTAAAGTCATTTGAATCAATAAATGCATTCCTATTACAATGCTAAAATTATCCTTCTTGAAGACCCAGACATAAGCTAAATGTTTAACAGCATTTTCAGGGTTATAAGTTTAGAGTAAAATGCATTGAATTACCTTGCCAATCCGAAGGCTCGATCCGCATGCTTTCGATAAATTTATTTTATTCTTATCTTTTAAAAAACTTTGTACTTTCTTGTTTAGGCTCTTGTACCTGTCACTATTGAAGTGGAAGTGCCATACGATCTCCACCGATTTATCATAGGTCAAAAAGGAAAAGATGTTCGCACAATGATGGAAACCTATGATGTTAATATTATCATTCCTCCTCAGAATGATCACTCAGATGTAATAACTATTCGAGGCCTTCAAGAAAATGTAGAAAAAGCTAGAGAAGCTTTGAAGGAAAGGATTGAACAATTGGAACTTGAAAAGCAGGATAGAGTAAGTGCATTTAAATTATAATAAACAGACTTGGTTATAGATTGTTTCCTTTGAATGAAAAATGTCAATTAAGAAAGATTCTTGTTAATTAAAAGTTAGAATCTTTTTTTTTATTTACCAATTTTCACATGTTTGTTTATTTAATATATTTATTTATGAAAAAAAATTACGTTTAAAAAATCCTTAATTGCTTAAAGTGTTCATATTAGATTAGTGACTAATTAAACTTAATTTCCTGTTATCTGTAAGACTATCTTAATTTTAAATTCCTCTTCATCAAATTTAAATTGAAAAATTTCTTTGCAATAGTCTAAATGGTTGTTTTTCTTGTGTGTAATAGATTTTATTCAAGACTTAATTTTGATGTTTTTAATTTTTAGTTTGTTGATTATCTTAATTTTTTTTTAGTAATTTGTATAGTACTTTTCTAACCAAGTGTTTGATTCAGCCTTTTCATAATTTAAAAAATTAAAGAGCCCAGAATTATTTTTGTATATTTACTTATATCGGAAATGGAAGGGTATTTGTATTGGTATATTACTTTTTGAGACTTTATTGTAGCATTACCCCATTTCTTAATACATTGTCAAAGAGTACATGTTGAGCAAATTAAAAATTTATGAAACTGAAGGTTCTACGTTCAATGAAAAAGAAAATATTTTTAACCATTTGACTCTAGTCTTTGAAAATCATGAATTACTATTAGAATTTTTACTTACCTTGATGCATTTACTTTTGGTAGAAAATATAAATTTTTTATTTTATTTTATATTAGTTTAAAATTTTCAATAAAATTGTCCAAAAACCTATTTGAGTATTAGTTCTTGATGTTACTACTGGATTGCCATGCGAACAATTTAAGATTATTGTATTTTTAATTATTTAAAGATCTAGTTCAGCTACAATAATTTCATGATAAACTAATTACAGTGTTTAGATTCGTGTGTAAAGTTATCACCAAACAAGATTGTCATGTTGTGCCATCAGACAAGCGATTATAATTGAATCTTTTTCTATTTGCTTGTGTAAGTTTCACTGTTCACTAGGTTAATTTTCTTCTGGGTTATGAACGTTCTGGCTGTGGAAGACTTTTCCAGCAAGTGCATATTTTTACTGCTGGTCTTGATAAGGTTAATACTAAGCTAATTGTCTAAAAAAACAAACCAAAACATTTTTAACTTCCAAAATAAAAATCATTTAGAGCGAAAATATTTAACTTCTAGTATATTTCTAATTTACAAATTTAAAGACTATGAATATTGGAGTCTACATTGGTTCTGTTTCTTTGTCTCGAGTACTTTTGCATGTAGAGCTTGTTTTAAATTCGTATTGTAATTTCTGAAAGAAAATTTTCATGTGTAAATTTGTAAATAAATTTTTGTCCCACTGAAATATTCTTGAAAAATTGAATTAATTTCTGAGGTTTCTTAAAAATCTTATGTTTTCAAAATGGGTGTCAAAAAATCTGTAAATATGATACATTTTAATGTTACAAGAATGCTCAAGTGTCCTCAGATGAAATGTGTACATCAAGAAATTAAGTGATCGTGCAGCTTGGACTATTTAGGTTCTAATTTGAATAATACCAAATATAAGAAAAGGATCTAGATTTAATTTCTGGTGTTCAGGGTGATGCCACTTGTAATTTAATGTAGTGCAATATTACACTGATTAATGAAATCAGTTAGCTCAGCTGATAACTAAATTGTTAGCAGTCTGTCCTTCTGTTCAGTAGTTTGTAGATTTGATTCTTGTTTTAGATATAATTGCTTATAGTGTTTTGAATGCATTTTAAGCTTTAGGGCTCAATCTAATTAGCTTTTGTGTGAAAAAGTAAGTAGAGCATAAATTAAATAGCTAACCTGAAATTATTAATTCTCTAATTGCGAAATACCCAGTTATTTAAAATCTGATAACTTTGATTGCATTTTTAGCTATTGAGAAGTTTCCAATTGACTGTGGAAGTAGATCCTCAGTATCATCCTAAAATAATTGGCAGAAAAGGTGCTGTGATTTCTAAGATAAGAAAAGAGCATAATGTGATAATAAATTTCCCTGAACGAGAGGGAGCAAATGATAGAATCATCACCATTACTGGGTATGAAAAGGATGCAGAAGCTGCCAAAGAAGACATCTTAAAATTAGTTCAGGAACTGGTATGTTTATCATCTAGTATTTAAATTTAAAATGAAAAAGTTGAAAGTTTTTTCTACATCACCATGACTTTTATTTAAAAGGTTTGTTTTCATAAAATTTTTTGCTACCATAGTATTAAGACAAGTTTAAAGTTAGTATTAAATTTTAAATAAAAAAAACTCCAAAGATTTTTTTTTTTACTGCTTTTTTTCAGATTTGCATAATGATTCAAATAAGTTCTAAAAATATCTTGTTTCATGTTATGTTATAATTAAATTGAAAACAATTCAGCTAAAAATGTATGCCTATTTTAGCAATTCATTTGAAGATTTCTCAGATTTTTTTCACTTAACACTTTAGCCGAGATTGTTAAAATATATTTTCTGTAACATTTCCATTTATGTTTTAATCAGTTCTATCACTTTTAGCTGTAGGTTCCAATCTAATTAGTCATTATGTGCAAAAAAAAAAAAAAAAAAAAAAAAATGAAAATAAAAAAAATAAAATTTTAGTTCCTCTAATACAAATGTTAGGTTTATTTCCAATGCAGCTCTGTAGAATCTGTTAGTTTCAATCAAAAAAGGCTCAACTGAAACAATGAGTTTTTGGTTTTATTAAATAGGGATTCATATATATTTTCAGATACTTTACTTAGTGAGAGCAAATAATTAATCAATGTTCTGTATGACGTATCTGTCATTAAACTATTGTTCATATAATTCCTAAGGTGAAGAGAGAAAAAGTGTATCTGATCTTTTGAGAATTTAAATAATACAGTATTGTTCAAATGACAGCTGAAAAAATATGCAATTTATTTGGTTTAAGTGTAATAAGAAATTGACAGTCAAATTTGTGGTATTTCATATGACTTGAAAAGAAATAGATGGTCCTCCTTCTGACCTAGAAGGCACCTTAAAGGTTATATTAGAGCCCAATTGACTCAATTCAAAAGGGAGGTGCATTACAATCAGTTGTTTGCACCTACCTGAAAAATTAGCGAAACTCAGAAATTTAAAGACTTACTTCAGCATTTCAGCGAAGGAAAGATCATATGTCCATTCGCACAAATTTTGTCATTATCAGTTGTAATCTTCCTAATAGTAATCTTATTGTTTCATGGATTATTTTGCATAGGTGGTATCTAAATTATTAGCAATCTTTTCTTTGTTTCAGCAATTCTTGATTTTGAATGCGCCTTGGTCTTGGCTGTTTGTAGTGGTTTAAAATCCACTTTAAATCTCAAGTTTCAATGTGCAAAAATAAAGAGATTGTTTAGTAATAAACTAACCAATTAATAACTTACTTTTCACAGTTAATCAGTGTAATACTTAGCAGCAGCTTTCAAGATTTGAATCGTCACTCACTTGGCTACTGTTTCCAATGTACAATAAATGTGATTTAGCTACAAAATGTTTATTTTTTTAAAATATCCTCAATTGTTACTCATGTTTATTTGGAATTGTTATAAGTTTATTAAACATTTCACTTTCAGTGCTATTATAAAAACCCTTTATTTTTAAAGCTTTTTGTACTTTGCATCAAATTTGTGGGAGTTCAAAATTAAATTGAGGAAATCAACAAAACTGTTTATTTTTAAATAGAATTTAAGTAAAATTCTGAAGTTCGTACTTCACATTTGTGTAGTTAAGCATAAGTTTTTGATTTCAAATTTTTAATCCTGATGAAATCAAATTTATTTAAAAACATTTTACTAAGCATATTTATTTCTAATATGTATGATGCAATTTTATTTAATTCCTGAAAGGATGGTGATATAGCTTCATAATATGAAAAATGCAATCATTTTTAAGACATTTGTCTCAACAAAAAGTGTATGTGTATATAATATATATATATATATATATATATATATATATATATATAAACGAAATTTTATATTCTTAAACTTGTTTTGCAGTGCTTATTAACACGTTTTATTCAATTATGTGAACTTGTGATTTCATGTTTACAACTTTTTAACTATCTTTTCTTTAACTGCCTTTTCTTTATTTTTATTTTTATTGAAGGTTTCTGTATTTGTGATTTCAGATAAAATTTTCTAGTTGTGCTAATGACTTTGTTTATTTAACTACATTGTTAATTTTCATACAAATTATTTGGCTTCTATTTGGTATTTAATTACAAATGTTTTAAAATATTCAATATTCTTCTCAAATATCTATTCATTAAAATTTAATGCAATTAATGATTTTTTTGTTCTGAATATATAATGGATGAGTTGATTCCATAGTAATATTTTCTATTTTAGGAAAATATGTATAAAGAAGAGGTTGCCATTGATTCGCGTATTCATTCTCGTATAATTGGAAGTCAGGGTAAAAATGTGGGTAACATTATGAAAATGTTCAAAGTTGATATTCGTTTTCCAAGACCTTCAGATCCAGAACCCGATATAGTTGTTATACAGGGTGCTGAAGATGATGTTTTGGATGCCAAAGACCATCTTCTGAATCTTGAAGAAGAATTTGTAAATATGTTTAATTTTTCACAAAACATACTTTAGTTTTATATAAAGTATCTTTATAAAAATGTTTCAATATTGATTACATTTATAATCTGCCTAGTATTCATAAACTTAAATTTTATGCCAAATTATATAAGTTTAGTAATCAAAAGAATTTCAAAATACTTGAAATTTGATTTCTATTTTATAAACAGTTGCTTTTATTATTCATTACTACTAATGTTATTTCTTGTATGTATTAATATAATTTGATTAATATTGAGCAACTTAAATATATTAATTTTTTAATTAGTATTTATGAAAGATACTTAATATGTAATTGTGTAATTTCTGATATATTTTATGCTTACTTAAGATAATTTTAATTTTTAGCTGCAGGACGTGCGTGAGAGAGAGAATATGAGGCAGTATACTCAGCCTCCTAGTCGCAATGGTACCCATGAATCTGATGAAACACATACTAATGAGAAAGGATTTGTGGTTAAAGGTGCCCCCTGGGACAAGAAAAAGAATGCAGCTCCTGATACTACTAACACTCAAGAGTTCCCGTCCTTCGGTTCAGGAGGGGATATGCCTCCCAAGCCTGTTTCCTGGGGCCCCTCACGCCGCTAAAAAAGATTTATTTTTCCTACAATTGTCTTTTAAACTTCTTTTTGGCATATAAGGAAGTTTGAGTCAGTTGTGTAGATTTTTGAATCTCCTAGTGCCACACACCTCTTAAAGCTCTCAGAGAGCTACTTCCAAAAAGATTTTCTGTAATTTGGAAAAGCTTGGGGTGATGGTTACAATATTTTTTTAGCTGTTATACCATGGGTAGGTTTTTACCTTCATTAAAAGCCAAACATGCAATTGTTTTGTAGAGTTATTTTTAAATATGCCATCTATATAAAAAATAATATATTGAAAGAAAAAAACGAATTTTTTAAAAAGGAGTACAAAACTTGTTGCAATGGTGAAACTTGTTGCAAATTGATCAGCAAAGCAATAATCTACTTTTGAAGTTGAGAAAAAATACAAAATGATAAAGTATTAATATTGGATTTTCATTTAAGTGCACTTTAAGTAGTAATTATCTTATCTGATCCAGTGTGATAAGGTGCTATAAATGTATAATTTTGTAAAGTATAAAACCATTGCTGAGCAATAGAATATTAAAAATGAAATTTCTGCATATCAAGTTTATTTTGAGGTGTAGCACCTGGGATTGTTAAAATTGCTGATCAGAATTATCTGATTCTATGCAGTTTATTAAAGCCTGATATAAATTCTTTGTATATTCCTTCAGAATTGTATTATAAAAGATTAAATAAAGAACTCTTTCCAATACTTCTGTGCTCTGCGTGTTTCTTTTATAAAGTATATATATATATATAATTTGAAAGCATTTCAGAACAACATTTTCAGTATTAAAAAATCTTTCAAAATAAAAATCACCAATCAAAATGACAATTTTTATTTTTACAGATATATTTTATTTCTATGTAATTTTAAAAATTGTTACAAATGTAAATTATTTAAATAAATTTTCAAATGTTCGGGTGTATATTATAAAGAAACATTGTATGAAACCAGATCTTCTCTTCATACCTTATTTTTCTTTTGTAATGATGATGAAATTTTAGGTAGAAATGTGTTATTTTAAATTGCATGATATTTATCAAGTATTTAATATTGTATTAATGATCTATGGTAACTTGTAGCAGGTATTTGAAAAATACATCATAAAAAAATTACAAGAATCTTTACAAACCATATTAAAAATACTGGTAACAATTTTCACAATTCTTATTTAATAAGGGAGAAAAGTTGCCTATTTGTATTTGAATTTCAAACTAATGCCAATTGATGCAAGTCTTATTGTTAAAATATATAATGAAAAATTTTTCTTGTTGAAAACAGGTTTTTTATTGTTACATCAATGAAACAGGATGAGTAAGAGTAATTTAAAATACTGCCTTTTTTTAAATATTCAAAATGTTATTAGTATTTCATTAAACGTTATATTAAAGAAGTCTGAGAAATATAATGAATTATAGGACAATCTCATGAGCAACTTAAACTGTTTTACAAAAGAAATTTGGTATATTACTATTTACATGATTTGTGCATAAAATTTATATTCTGTATACGATTACAGAATTACACCGGTATCTTTTGAATTAAGTTATCTAAAGAAAATTTTGTCACTTTCTAAAATATTTCTTAGGATTAGAAAAGGGGCTAATTTATGTTGGATCTGAATATTGACAAATAAGTTGCTCTAATTTTTGTATTAGATTTGTGTTGATAAATGAGCTTGTGACTTGATTCAAGTAAAGGTTAAAGTATTCTCAATCTTTATTGTCATATTGATATTTAAAATCTTCAGAAGTTTATTTTTTTCTAAAAGATTATACTGAGAAAATATTTAAATAAAAATTATTCTTTATGCATACTCATCTTGCATTATATACTACTAATTTATATCGTAACTGAAAAAGAAAATGCTATAAAAATTTAAATTCATTATTTAAATATGCAGCTCTTGTTGGATGAATGCTTAAATGAGAATATTGTTCATCATAAAAGTAAATGTGTTCTTGTAAAAAAAAAAAAAAGCATTTTTATGATCCTTAATCTACATAAAGTGCATTTAATGTTTTTGCTATACTAGAGTAAATACATACATTGGTGTAATGAAAACTGGCACTTGTGTTTTATAGTTAGAATACTTTTAAACTAATGAATCAACTTTTTGTAGCTACATTTTAGTATTTTAATTTTTGAAGTTGATAGTATGTATCGCTACAAAATGTGATTGTTTTTATGATATAAATACCCAATATGATGCATGAAAATTTAGTTGACTAAAGAAATCGTGTATGTTTTGTACTTTCAAATTTCTTTTCCATGCAAAAAAACGTTTCTACATTCTCTAATTTAGAAAATAATTAGATGGGTAATTTTATTATTAAAATGCTTTCACTTTCTTATTCACATAATGAATATTATCTATTAAATAATCAAAAAAATTGTGTTGAAATGCATTGTAAGTTTTAATCTAAAAGTCAATAAAGATAGTATTGCTTCACATTTACTACACTACTAACGTGAAATTTGTGATGCTATAAATTGAAAGAATAATTTTTCTCAAAATTAGTGTACAAAATATCTTATTAACTTTGAAACTATTTCAAAGTGTGTTTTTATGCAAAGTGTTTCTTAAAGTGGGTGATGGTTAAGACTCTTACTATAATTGTCATTATTTATTCACTTAGTAAATTTAATTTTTGTAAAAATATTTTAAACTGTACTAAATTTTATTAGCAAAATATACTTAATTTTGCTAATAAAATTTTTTATTGTTCATACCAAAATGTTAGTGAAGGTTAATTTGGACATTGAGAAAAAGTTCTAAAGTAAATTTTCTGTACAAAAAATAAAAATGTTTTAATTTATGTAAAATTTAAGAATGAAAGAAAATTACCTAGCTTTTACATCAATGCACTTTTTAATGCTTTATATGAGACAGGATTTTTAATCAGGCAATTCTCTAATGAATTTCATGAATTCATTAAACTTGGTTGCATTAATTTTGGCAATGGAAGGAATTTCTTATATAATTTATTTACTGGACCTGGTGATCAGAAAAATTTTTCAACTCCTAATTTTTTTATAGGAATCTCTGAACCTCAAGTTATATGATATAATGTACCTTATTTTAAGTGGTTTTTAGAAATTAATCTTTGAGTCGTAGTATTTTTACGCTATGTTTATAAAGAATTATTAAAAAAATTTTAGAAATGCTGCTTTGATAAGACATCTAAACTTGTATTTCAATTGAAGAAACACATCCCAAAATTTTGAAAAATGCTGTTTAATAATTATATAAATGCACAAGAAATTTTTTTCACATTTTATAATAAAGTTTGCTGATGGTATTGGGTGGACATGTTAAATTTCATAAAATTGAATTGTAATTTTTGAATGTAATAATTTTAGTATACTGGTACAAAAGACAAAATGTTGTAGCTGTAATTTTAAAAATCTTAATATTGAATTTTCAGATTTGAAAGAAATTAACTAATAAATATCAAACTGGATTTTGGAAATTTGTTTTGACTTTTATCTAGTAAATAATAGTTTCACAAAAAATTATTTAATAATTTTTTAAATTAATCTAGGGTTTTGCTAAAAAATTTCATTATCAAGATAGTTTTTTTAGCATAAATTTTTACAGGTTTTATTTTTGAATATTTAACTAAAGAATAAATAATTCAGAGCACATGAAAGCCTTTCAAAAGTTAAATCAAAGATACATTTTCCAGGATATATTTTCAATATAAGGAGCTTAATGTTTCTTTTGCTTCTTCAAAAAACTTTTTTACAGAAAAATGATTAATGACAGTATTATACCCACAGTAAGATGTATGTTAATACTTAGTTTATTGCTCATTTATAAAAACTAAAATATTTAAGCAAACATTTAAAAAGGAATTAAATAGCACACACAGATAAAAAATTTAAATATTGAAAGTGTTATATAAATTGTTTAATAGATATAAATGCTATTAAATTCTACTTTGCGAAGTGCTCAAGTGATTTAAAAGTTTGAATCAAAGAAATATTTGTAAAAATTTTCAATAAATTTAATCTTTGAGAAATTATTTTTTAATTACTACCATAATATTCCATTTATATTTTTAAAATATGCTGCTGGAATAAAGCCTAATGGTTAGCGCTCTTGCCTTCGCTTCAACAGTTCGTGGGTTCGATACCCACCTTGGGCATGGATTTTTTGTAGTGATTCGGAATCCACTTTAAACCGTAGGTCCCGGACTAATTAGCCCTTTAGTGCAAAAAATGACCGTTCAGCGACAAACAAACCAAACTGCTGGAATAAAATATTTTTTACTTTGACTGTCGATAAGTGTTTCATAAACTTAAAGTGAGAAAGTTTGATTTTCAGATGCATTCATAATCTTATATTTCTGAACAATGACTTTGCTAAACTAATAAAAACAAATTATTTGGCTAGTGTTTTGTATTTGGTTATTGGCATAATTTTGGACGAAAATTTTGAATTACTATCGCGTTATGCTTTATTAAGCATTGGTAACCAAACGCAATGCGAGTTAATCACTAAACTTCTGACAAAACTATCGCTGTTACGGATACAAACCGAGAGAGCAAGAAAATTAACATGTATTTCACATACTCAACCACCTCACGAAGCTCCACCTTCATTTCCGATTGGCTGTGCGATTAGGCAGCTTTTAGTTGACGTCAGTTGCAGTAGAAGAACGAAATCTCACCAACTAGTATCACCGAAGTTGAATAGAAAGTACATAACCGCTGTCGCATCAAGTAGCTCTGGTGAGAAGAAAAAAAGTTTTTCTTCTGTTTTGAAAAAAACCCTTTTTATTTAAAAAAAAAATAATAATAATAATAACTAGCGTGATAGTCACGTGCTGTCTTGAGAGGCTGACCGCCAGGAATCTCAGCTGTTGAATTAGCTCAAGTTTTTAGTCCTAGAGAAATTCTTTTAACGGAAAAAGTTCTAAAAGCGTGTTACGAGGGGGAAAAGGAGAAACTTCGAAGTTCTGTGCGCGCTGAAAGGACGTATCAGGACTTACTTCACAAGTCGGAGAAAATGATGCAATCAGAATTGACTATCAAGTATGTCAAATAGGAATTTTTACTTTTCTTTCTTTTCTTTTTCTTAACTTACACGCAAGCAATTTTTATTTGAAAAAATCAGAACAATTTTTGCTTCTAGTAAAACGTATTTCATTGAATATCTAACTTTACAAATTAAAATAAAGTTTTGGCTTACCCATAACGTTTGCTTTGTTTGTCTAAATATTACTATTGATAATTGCAAATTTTATTTAAGTTTTTGTTTCGTTTTATCCCGAGCAGCTCTGTGTACTTAATTTAACTACTTTTTGTTCTATATCCTTAAATATACTCTATATTTTGAGTGTGCTCGATTAACTAGTAATATTGTTGGCAGTTTATCACAACAAAACGGCCATATCATAAGTAATTATTTTAATTGGGGGAATAATGAGAAATAAAATAATTATTTTTATGGTTTAAAAAATTACATATTATAGAAATAGATATATATAATACTATAGGAATGAATGCAGAAAGTCATTTACTTGAATTTAATTTTACATATAAATAATTGTATAAAGGAAAAATTTGTTTTTTAACGTATTTTCATTTTTGCTGTTTTTTTCGGCGTCATTTTATTTCCTTATAAATAACATTTAATGTGTGTTATGTTTCGTACACATCAAATTAAAATCATTTTCTGGAATAATTTTAAAATAATGTTCATTGAGAATAATGATTCATAAAATTATTCTATTTTATGAAATAAATATGATTTTAAAACTTCTGTAATTGTTTATCATTGAAGCTTACAATGACGTTCTAAAAATGAAAATTTCGTTTTAACTTTAGCGCGACATTTATAGATCTTTCTTGCAAACCAAGAATTTTATTTTTTTTTTACATTTTTCAATAACCATTGGTGTTAAAGGTTGTAAAATAAATAAAACCTGAAATCAAATTAATTAGCCATTTAAAAGTGCAAAATCTTTTTGTTTGAAATCTACAATTGTCAATATGACTTATAAAATTTTCGATAAAAAAAATTGTAGTAAAAAATTTTTATATTTGGCCGAAAAACATTTTAAATTTTAATGGCTTTTGATTGATTTTTGCCTGTTTATGAAAACATCAATGAATCAAAAGTGTATAATACATTACGAGCATTGATCACGTGGTGATTATAAAAAATAGTTATTTTTATCAAAAAATAAAAGAAATGCTTTTTTTTTGTGATATTTCATGTGGCATGTTTTTAATCTGAAATTATGATTTTATCCCAACTTAATATGAAATGGAACAATTAAAATTGTTTTATCCCAATTGTTAAGGATAAAGCCACTTTGATGGTTTTAGCCCAAAATGGCTTATTAAATTTGTTTTTGATCCTTTGAAATGATAATTCAATATGCAAATTTACTAAGTCTTAATGTAAGGTGTAAATTTTTGTATAATTTTCTAAATTTAAAAAAAAATAAACTGTTTTTTGCCATATTTGTTCTATCAAAATATTAATATTTTTTTACCAGTTTCAAGACTGCTTATAATTTGAAAGGAAATGTATTTATAAACAACACTATAACTGTGTGATAAATAAAAACGCTGAGTTTTTTTTTAACTCCCAGCGACAATTATTACGTACAGTTAGTAGAAGCAATTAGCTACAAAACCCATGCTTTTCTCCAGGGACTCAAAACCCAGACGAGTTGGAAACGATTCCCTTCACCCTAACACAGAACCTGCTTATTTTGCTTTAAAGAAATACTAAAGAGATTGCGTTTTCAAATTACCATTCTTTTTTTTCCGGATGATCATAAGAACAAAGAAATCTTATAATACAGCCATACAATATATATTAAAATTTAACTATAGAAATGGTTTATTTTGAAACAAATTTACCTGTGTATTTGTCTCGCATTTCAGTATTCATTGTCTAATCTAATATATTGAAAATAAAGTATATAAATTATCATGAGAATGTAAAATTTGTTAAGATATATGTATATCTTTTTATTTATTTTCTTGGTAAGTTCTTCCTTAAAATAGGTTTAATTTTCTGATTAAAATGGTCAGTTCTATTGTTATCATCTTATGAAGGAATACTTTTACACCATGCAAAAATATTTATTGATGCTCAAGTAGTATCAAAACAGTTCGTGTACTTCGCTCTGCAAAGGCAAAATTTATGTTTTCTTATAACTGAAAAAATTTTTTTTACACACAAAATATTCTTGTGCATTATACCATTTATCGTCCTTGTAACTTATTCAAAGGTTTAAATCGCCGATTTCGCCCACGTTGCTGTAATAAGTGGATGAAATTGATTGTCAGATGAAGTTGCTTGCAACTTATCGAAGTCAGAAAAGTGGATTTCATAATATCAAATTTTTGTTTCCCGTCATCAGAAAAAAGAAATCAACGAGCTGCTTTTCCGTTAAAATTAGAAATTTTAAAATATGTTACGAATTCTGCTTAGAATAAAATCGTCCTGGTTATCAATTTTTGAGCTTTAGTTCAAGATTTCCATCTTCTTAAGGGGGTCTGTATCACACTCTTTTTGTCTCGGACATTAATTGTAGCATCATTAAGAATCACTAAATTATAACAATTGCTAAATTATAGCAAATTACAAATAATGTTTGATGAAAATTATAAAATTCATCAATTTGTTATTCCGAAATTTAATTATTATATTGCATATTACTTTTCCTATAATGTTGTATTAGTTACTGGAGTAACTATCGCATTATTTCCTATCCTTGTGTAGTATAATATTTTTAATTTATTTGAATAATGAAGTATAGAAAAGAATTAAATTTTTTGGAATCAAAACTAACTAAGCTGAATTTAAAAACAATATTTGCTTCTTTATAAAACCTTTTATTAAAAATCATTTTCACAACATGATAACACCGAAAAAATAAGACAATAAGTAAGTTTTTCATGACAAATATTAATTGAATTCATTTTCTGAATTTCTTATAAAAAAGGCCTTAATATGCTAAATTAAATACTAAAACTTTTATGTAAAAGATAGATATATGAATAGTTTATATAAAATTTTTAACAATCATCTGGATAATTTGATTGATAAACATTTTTATTGTAAATAAGAGGTGTGTGTTTGCTTGCTTAACAATTCTTCTTCCGAAATCATAAATCTTTTCTGATTTTCACCGATTTCTACATTTTCTTAGGTAATCTTAATATTTTCAGTTCTATTCTGTTTTGGAGACCGTTGGTAAAATTTTTGTACATCATCTTTCTTTGTGGGTATTGTTTTTGTAAATTTTTTTTGACGGGTCTTTCTTAGAAAGTATTCAAATCAATCGCTGAGGTTTCATGAACAAATTTCATATTATAAAATTCATGGCAATTGGTTTAAAATAATGAGCAAGTTATTTTAAATTTGAAAAAGGTAATTCCATGTGTGTGGCTTCTAGATCATGCCTCAAACTTCTTGGTAACCATTTTACGAAATCGGAACATTTACGTCAGAATCAGAAGTCCTATTATTTCAGTACTGATAAAATTCTAGGCCCGTTTGGAAAAATTGTAATTTTGGCGATATGCTCATACTTACAAACATTTCTAATTCGTATATCGTATATGATTTACGTTAAAACAAATAATTTCCTACGGAATTCGCGTAAATTTATTCATTTGGTTACATATTTTACATAAATTGTTTCTGATCTTTAAAATGTCCATTTAATTCCTTTTATCTAAGTGTTCTACTTGGGTTCTGAAAGTATTGATATTTTTAATGATCTTGGCCTGCAATTATTTGTAGCTTTATTTTGATAGAAATTATTTTACAAAATTGAGTGCAATAAATATTTTCAATTACTTTATTTTAAGAAGAATTTCAGATGTGATTACAGCATTTTGATCGGAAAAAACTTTGTCACGCTTTTTCGATTAATGTATGTATCTTGTTTTAATTATTTCGTTGTTCTATATAACTATTCAATATCATTTTGCTGATTTTAAAATAGTTTCATTTGCAAAATATTACAGTATTGGCATTAAAAAAAGAAATGTACTCCACTACAAATAAAGTTATCATAAGGTGTGAAAAAATCATTTTTCTCTGGGCTAATAATTTTATGTTTTGAATGAATTATTGGTAATCAGCGAAACATTTATCAGAAAATTGTGCTGTGAAAAAAAAGTTTCAAAAGAAAAAAATGTTCCTGTGATAAGCATTTTATTTTATTTTATTTTTTTTTTTTTATGTATGTCGAATTTTTAAGGCTTTTGCTTTTGTAAGTGCGAAAAAAATTCGTTATCGTATTTCGTAAATAATTTCGTTTCCAAATTTTGTAAAAACTTTCTT
The DNA here is from genome assembly GCA_030067965.1 of Latrodectus elegans. NCBI lineage: Eukaryota > Metazoa > Arthropoda > Arachnida > Araneae > Theridiidae > Latrodectus > Latrodectus elegans. Next base: position 66,555,630 of record CM057812.1, on the reverse strand, counting down.
CTAATTATTTTTATGTGAATGTGTTTTTTTATTCAATTCCTTAAATTATATCCATATAGTTTGTGTAAGTTTTTTAGGTTCAAATGAAAATTATTTAATTCCTAATCGTTTTTCCACTCACACGCACAATTTCTTTTAATTCTAAAAGAGGGGCTCTTATTATGCATTATCATTGTGAGGAGATTACAAAATGTTGGCCATGAGAATTTGAATTGGATTTTTGAAAACATTCAAAAGTTCATATTTCTATCCAAATGTATGATCAACATAGTCCAGCGTTCCAGTCCAAGAAGTCCCATTGCAGCCTTTAATACTATTCATTGTGTAATTTAAATATAATTATGACTTCAAATCTAATAAGAGTTTTGTTGAAAATTGTAGCAATTTAGTAGCTTTTAAATTAGATTATTGCTGAAAAAGTGTTAATTCAAACGGAACTTATTGAAAGTAAGGCAGATTTATACATGGTACATCATGGTAATGCGAACTAAGTTGTATAGAAATCTGATAAGTTTGAGGATCATTACGAGAGATTAATTTTCTAATTTGCTTATAACAGTCAACAAAATGTAAAAAGCAAAATGAGTTTTAGGGATTTTCTTTTGATAGCAAATAATATTTGGTATTTCTTTTTTACATATTATAAGCTATATATAAACATCTAATATTTGAAATATATAAGCGCATCAAAAATATTTCCATATTTATTTTCTCAAATTTCTTACTACAATGTATTTTTTATTGATTTGCAATAATCTTATTTATTATAACGTGAAATAAAGTATGATTGCAATTTAATTTCGTTTTATACATTTTGATATTTTTTATTGAAGCATTTCATAATTTCATTACGGAAGTTGAAAATATTTTCTGGAATTCGGATGTGATAAGTTTCGTGATTATCAAAATGCCTAAGTTAATAATCTTTGTTCGAACTTCTTGTGACTATTGATGTTTGCGTATTCTAAATGTATTTTTTAAGAATAAATATATTGTTTCTCATTGGTGTATTTAAAATAAGGCGAATTGGGGCAATAAAAGTTTCTAATTGCGCAAGAAAAAAAAACAGGAGATAAGGGGGATGGATTTCATTTCATTTGCTTAAAGAAAATAAAATTTATTATAGTTCAAATATATATACTGCAACTTTCATTTCATGCACTACAGTAAAATTTTGCAAAAAATATTTTTATAAATACTTATATGAATGTACTTTTGAATGTTGTAAACGAAATAGAAAAGCTAGAGATGCATTATTTTTATTCAAACGCTTGTGTGTATAGTTATTTATTTTATAAAAAAAGACATTGTCTTTTCATTAAACGTAGATACGCATTATTTCCAAAAAGAATCTTGTTGAAATTTTATTCCGAGAACAAATTTTTTAAAATAGATATTTTTATGTAAAATATGAGAATTAATATTTATGTCGTTCTCATATTATTATTATAGCAAAAACATAAACTTAATACTATTAGTTTATTTAATACAATATATATTTTTCTAACAATTTTTTTTAATAAAATTTTAAAATATATTCTATTCCTTGTCTGCAGGCTCGTAAAATTCGTTTTTCATCGCAGAGGGTTTGCATCGTGTAGTTTGTTCCCTAGCAATGCAAAAATACATAAAATACTAAAAATGTAGATTGTTCTTCAAATATTTTAGTATGCATGCAAATACCTGCAAAAGCTGCAATATTTGTTGCGATCTGTTACAAGTTTTGCTTTATCGTGTGTGATTAATTATCATCTTTAAGAGGTTCACCTGTACAAGAGGTCCGTTATTATTTGCTTAGTGATTTAAGTAAAACAGTCCTTTTTGAATTTGCTTCAAACAAGCTGTAATTAATTTCTCATTTAAACGGAGAAGGAAACGTATGTACTTGTAATACAGTTTTGAAAACGTTTTATCCTGTGTTAAATCTTTAATTTTTTTGAGCAAACGAGATATTAGTTTTGAATTCTTAAATTATGGTACTGCTGGATTTAATAGTGACATCTTGGAGACGCTTAGGTTAATGTTTAACTCCCATTGCTATGACGGTACGAAGGAATATATATATAAAAAAATAAAGATCGAAGAGTTAATAGTTACAGATTTTATAGATGTTTTGATCTTAATTATCGATGGCAATTTAATTCCGTGTTTAGTAGAATGGAATTGCATAGACTCAACACAAGGAAGGTTAGGAAAACTTGACCTTGAGAAAAAAAGGGGAAAAAAGTGTATTATATTCAAATCAAAAATATTTGCGATTGCTCATATGAGAATAGTAACTGTGTTTTACTGTAATTTGTATACGATATATTCGATTACTTAATTTGTTTCACTGAAAAGTGAACTAAATAAATAATTGTGTAATATCGGATGGCTTAAGGTGTTATATAAAAACGGAGGCCAATTATAATTTTGTAATGCATTATCATAATTTTTATTTTCATTTAGTTTCAAAATTTATACAGATATTTAACTATGATCCATTTACAATGTATTTTGATTATTGTTTTGGGTTGCCACAATGAAAAAGAAAATAACTATTCATATATAAAAGTCTGCACGTTATCTATTTCTGATATGTAAAGAAATTCAAAAACTTTTACTGTTTTATCCCTTATTATATTTTTGTGTCTCATATGTGTATGAGAATGTTATCATTTCCATAGTCAATGGTAATTTTTAAAATAATAATAATTTATTATATCGAAGCTTTGCTAAAAATGCCTAACATATTAACAAGTCCACACTAATTAAAACCATTTAGCATGATGTAGAATTTATAAATTTATCACAATTCAACCTTTCAATTTTTTTAATATGCTTATTTTTGCATTTTCCAAAGTCCTAAAACTGTCGGAAAATCCAGTTAAATCAGAACTGTTATTTCTGAAAGGATACAACTGAATTCCTAAGTCCACGATACAAATTCAAAATATGGAAAACATAAAGAGCAAATATAAAAAAAAATGATTTCATTTACAATTGAAGTAATTATACACAGCATTTAAATCTTACCCAATTAAGAAAATTTTTTCAAAAGTAAGGAAATTTCAAAAATGAACACATTTATAACATGAAAATCCATACTACCATACAATTGTATTAAGAAACTAATATAAAAATTCTTATAAGAATATTTCATTGCAATTTTGTTGACACTAAAAATTACTTTTTGACTTTTTATTTGGGCAAATTTCAAAACTTCCTATTTATTGAACGAACACAAATGGATTTTGTTACGAAATTGTGTGTGTTATACTTAATTGCATAAAATTATGTGCTTTTTATGTTTTTCCTGTTTTAGTTTCATCTTTATTTTGGGTTTTTAGTTTTCCGTGAAGGCTTTTGAGTTCAAAAAACGCAGCTTTGGTTTCCACCTGCTTATTTACAGAAATCTGTTAAAAAGCTTATTGGTTTCCTCATAATTCCTTATACATTCTTGATAATGTGTATAATTTTTATTGACTTCTCTCATTCTTGAATCTGTGCACGTAAATTAATCAATCGTAGTAAATTACAGTAACCAGATTAAAGCGGAAACTATCATAGTACTTATGCTTATCACAATTAGCATATTATTTCTGTTAACAAATTAAAACATTATTATTACGCATGAAGTTATCTATCTATAAACTTAATGAAGTGACGTTTTAACTGTTTCATCAAATGCCTACCTGTTTCCCTGTAATTACAGCTTACATTTGAAGCTTACCTAATGATAATTTTTTATTTATTTATTTTTTTACCGACTGAGTCATGGGGTGATGCAAAATGTAGGCGTGGTTAATATCACAATCGCGAGTTGTTCGTCTATGTACGCTCAACTAATTTTACAAATTTTTAATGCACTTATTGTAGAAGGAATTTGTTGTCGAGGTATTACAGAAAAGAAAAATTTTTTTTCCATATTGAATATACTCCATAAATTTCGAGTTATTTTAAAAGAAAATGTTCTGAATTTTTAAAGCTTGTTTTATGGAATTGATTTTTTTATTTATACGTTAAATAATTTTATCTCATTATATCAATATGCAATGCATATATTTGTATATTTGTACCTCTATTACAAGCGTTGAAAATTTAGTTATCTTTCCATTATTTGTTTGATACTCAACCTCATTTCAAATTATTAAATAGATTTTAGAAATAATTTTTGGGAGAATTTTGTTTAAGCGATAATGGAAAGGAAAGTGAATTCATATTTAGAGAATATTTATCTGAGTCTATTACAATGTATTATTTGATTACCAATTAAAAATGATTGTATTTTGAAGATACAAACAGAGAATAATTAAAAAAAATTATAATGGTCTGATCCATAGTTACATGCCTATTTTTAAAATCAAATTTCATTAGGAATTACATAAAACTGAAATGCTATGCATAATTAACTGAGAAAATATGCATAGCATAATTGTAATATTAGTTTAGAATATTAGAATTCTTAAGTAAATATTAAGGAATTCCATTCGAGGTTATTAAAGATTAGTGGATTATGCAATCGTATATTTACACAAAAATGTTTTCTGAGCATCTTATTAAAATCCTTTATATTACCATTGTTTAAGCCTTACAACATATTTCGAGAATGTAATTAAAATTTCCTTTTCTCTAAAAGCACCCATTAAAAGTGCAGCCGGGAACTTTAGGTTTAAGTGTCTTGCATAAATCATAATCATCAGTATTGATGGAATATCACTTAGTATTCGGATGTTTATGGCGTAAACCTAATAAACAATTCTTTTTATATAATTTATCATTTCTGTGTTTTATCATAATTTATATTTTGAGATGATTACTTAGAAAAAAGTCTTTAAACTTAAAGTACCCATAAATTTTTTTTTAAGTTCAACAAAAATTTAAATTCCTGAATTAGAGTATACTTACAAGTCTTCCTCATGATTTGTGTGTGAGCTGAAAAAAATGTGATTCGCTTTTTCTCTCTGAAATATTTACATCTTCTAACGCATTGAAACCTAAATATATTTTTGAGAAGAGTATAATGCAATTGAAGTCATTTTAAGAAAGAGAAAATAAATGGAAACTGAGAACTCTAAAATTTAGTGAAGTATAACTCTTGACTGATACTGAGATCGTATCCGCTCAAGGATTGATATGCAAGGCTCTCGATAATATTATTCTTGTATCTTTTTCGTTTCAATCCTTTCAAATATATAGTTCTAATGAGAAATATATATTGTTGGTAAAAAAATGTAGAGAAAACATGCTTTATTATATTCCATAATAACTTCATGATTATCTTTACATAACTGTATTTCGTTGTGTATTGGGGAAAAAAAAAAAAAAAAAAAGAATTTCTCTCTCTCTCTCGCCCTTTTAATCGGAAAATATTTTGAAACTTAAAAAAAAAAATGTTTTTTTAAGAAATTAAGATTATATTTTAAAACTTTTTTAAAAATTTCCTGTTTTTAAAATGAAGTTTTATTTAATTAAGGGCTTAAGTTATATGAACTTATTTGTGATGCAAAGGTTCAAATTAATTTAAATCATGATAGAATTAACAATTAGTCAAAATTAGTTATTTATTCTAGCTTAATCATGAAAAAATTAGCCTGAGTTTAATTTAATTTAGAAGTTTTCTTTTAACATTTTAACTTTGTAATGCAGAATCTCAAAATCAAAATTGGTTGAAGAGTAGTGTTAAATGTATTCATTTAGTAAAATAACTATGATTTGATAATGCTGTATAGATTTGATGGAAATTATTCATGCGCTGTAACTAACAATTTTAATAACGTTATTATTACGTGTATAAACAGTTCATTATTTAAATTTGTTTAAAATATTGTAGTCAATTCTTATTTTTATTTTATTATAATTTTTAATTACCCTTTAATTCTGTACTAAAATAATGTATTAAATTAAATCATTACAAAATTAGTAATTGATTCTAAGTTAAATTGCTACTTTTTGGAGTAGATTAATTTTTTTTATTATGAACTAAAGGTATAATATTCATACCTCAAGAAATTCCTGTAATTTTCATTTTTGCGTATAATAATGCAATGAAAAAAATCTCGTCTACCTTTAAGTGATTTTCCTTTGAAATGCGCGAGGATAACATTTAAATTTTGATGTACTTACTGGTTCTTTTAAAGCTGTTCTCATAAAATTTTATGAATACATAAATTAATCTCTTCTTAATTATAATGCATTTCATTGCTAATTTTCCACTGATTAAATAACTCAAACGGTTTATTTCTTGAAATAGAGGGAAAATGCATTTATTAGCTATATCAAACTCATCTTTTTAAGAAACGACATACATGCGAATTCTTAAGTGTATAAATAATTATAAGTCAAACTTGGTTTATATCATTTTAAAAAAATAGATGCTCCATTTCGCGTGTTTTTGTTCAAGAAGTTTTCGTATGACAGATTCATCCATTATTTTATACTACATCTGATAACAGCTTTCGTGATTGTTCTTCATTCTGAATAGAATGGCGAACTTTTTGCAAGTTCTTAAGCTATCTGAATACAGTAGGGCAAAATGGACCTTCATTTTCTAATGCTGACTGTTGTATAATTTTTCTTGTTTATATCCCTTGAAAATCATATCATGATATGTTCTCGTATCAACTCCATTTTTCCCATCTGTACAAAATTTATTCTATTGTAAACTACTTGCAGTTGAGATACAAAAATCGTCTGGTAAGAATGACATAATTCAAGTTTTCAATACTATTCTTTAATATTTTTTACTATTTCTTCTCTCAATCCGTATGTGAAAGTGAATTTGTTAAGTAATAATTTCTTTTTAATTAAGACCTAAATATTTAAGTTTAAACGAACCCAAAATCTATGCTATGGATATAAAAAATATTTTTAGTAAGCATTTTTAGTTATTCTTTACTACTTCTCAGAATGATAATCCTAAAATATGTAACTGTTATAATAGTTATGCATCTAAACTTTATTACATCATAAAAAATAAGAAAAATATTTTTTACGATTATAAATAATAATAAATATGTTATTGTTTTTAGTCTTTGATGTATAAAACATCTCTCTTAGATTAACAATTTACACATGTGTGTGATTAATAGTAATTTCTACTTAAAATTATTCGTACCTCAGTTGTGTGTAACTTAAGAATTTTTTGACATGTTAAACTGCCTAAAATTCTTTTTCTAAAGACTTAAGTATATATTTCCATTTTCTCATTTCTAATTTTAAGTGAAAAATCAACCGTTAATATTTTGCGATAGAATCTTTTGCCTTCAGTCTCAGAGAAAAAGCATTTGGAATAAAATTACAAAGGGAAATAATACGCCATTCTATCGAAGTACGTGAAGGAATGTTGGCGCGATTATGCGTCACCGACGTCATTGTTTCCAATTTATCCCTTCCTCATGTATCAGTTTTATTATTTTGGCTTGCACACCGAAATGCTCTGTACTAGAACAGAAAAATAAGTAATTTGTAGTTGTAGTTTTATGAAATTATGTTAATAAGTATAAGAATAAGCACTTTTTTGTATAATTTAATGGATTAGTGCAGAAGAATCACTTCAGATCGAAAATAACGTTATAAGAGAACATAAAACTGTTTTACTGAAATAAAAATTACAATTTTATATTGCAATATAGATATTTCACATTAAACTGAGATATTATATAGATAAAATAATTAGATTTTCTGAGATTGCTGTCAGTTAATCGGAAAATATCGAATTTTGCGTAATCAAAAGATTTGAAGAATAAATAATTAAATTGTTTTTTACAGTTATTAAATTATTGTTTGAAAGAAGATTACCAGATTAAAAACTTATTTACCAAAAAAAAAAAAAAAAATACATGAATTGTTCGTTTAATTAAAAATGAATATCACATAAGATAAATATCACGTTATTTTAAATACACCTGTTTCTAAAATTTGCTTATTAATAAGTATTTATATTATTTTAATAAAAAATATTTTATTAGATGAACAATTATTTAATTACGAAGGATTTTTCAATTTTGAATCAGGTGAGAAAGAATCAATGTTTATTGGTTATTCTTTTTGTTAGTTTCAATTTAAATTCTTGTTGTCAATTAGTTAATATTTTAAAAATTGAAATAAACTATAATTAATAAAATTGATAACAGTAATTTAGATTTTTAACATTACAATTAATCAGTAATAAACTGTATATATTGTATTTTATAAATTTTACAACATTATTTATTTTATATTTTTATTATATATATATATTCGCTGCCAACAACATTATATATATATTCGCTGCCAACAACATTATATATATATTCGCTGCCAACAACATTATATATATATTCGCTTCCTTGCATGGACCTTAGAATTTGAAAGCAGTCATCTTATAAATATTTGTCTTTAGTTTTTTAATCCTTTTCGTTTATTTTAATTCCAGTTGCTTAAACGTATAAAGTTAGAACTTGTTTTCTTGTAACAAGATAATTTTTTGCAAAGGAAAAAAATTATCTTGTTACAAGATTAAAACATTTAAAAGATAATAAATCAAAATTTTAAAACAGTAAAATTTAATTTTTTAATCTTTTAAATGTTTTGTAAATATTTTAAAAATTAATCATATATTGAAAATGTTTATTTTTAATTTTATGTATAGAATTTGTTGACACTAAAAACAAAATTAAATCTCATTACTTATTTTTATAAGTGTTATAATATAAGTTATTATAATGTAAAAAAGTAAATCTAGTATTGGAATTAGACAATCTGTGGGATAAGTAACCACAACAACATTATTTAAATTGCTTAGAAAAGCTTTAAAATTATCCGAAATATGCATTAACGTAAAAGAAAAACATTAAAATGATTTCAATTTTGCACTTCATGAAAAGAAAAAAAAATTAGCATTGAACTGGGAAATATGCGCAAAAATCAAATTATATGCAGGGAATGTTATGTGTTATTTTTAAATTAACTACAAATACGTGGTAACATTTATTATTTAAATATAATTTTAGTATCTTTTCATGATTTTGCTTGTTTTAAAATTTATCCGCTAAATATTACAAAATTTTTTTTTGATTTAAACATATGTATATGTGACATATTATTGAAATTTTGTGTTTTTTAGTATAAGTGATAACTTTGCTTTATACTATTGCTTTATTGCATTTATACATTGAGTATGCTATCCAAATCAAAACTAAGCAAATACATTTTTAAACTCGCGAAATTCGATTTTTCTTATTTTCCTTCTTTAATTTATTTTAGTTTCTATCATTTGCATTAGTCATGTTAAAAAAAAGTTTTTTTTTTTTTTAAATTTGTTGCTTTGTAATATTAATTTTGTTTATTTAATTGAAAAGCCCTTAGCTAATAGTATATTATTCTAAGGCTCACTGTGCATAAGTAAAATAATTAAATCTTGCTTCGTTATTTCCTTAATTACTGACTTATAAGTGGAACATTATTCTTTATTTGTAAGAAAAAAGTATATAAAATAGAAAAAAATGCTCACCAATCTTTTTTTTAATTACGAAATTATATTTATGTTATAAAACTGAAAAGTTGTCAGTTTATATTTTATCAGTCTGTAGCTTCGGAAATATATATATATAAAAAAATTATAACAACAAACCACTTTTAGAAAATGCATTTTTCTTGCAGCAGTCATGGACCAATAAGAATGCTTAGGTTATCGATAAGAGGATGGACTATAGATTTCTGTCCCTCTCTTGATTCCACGCGATAACACCCCGAGGAAAGATGGATGGTGTTATCTTCTCTCTTTGCTCCGGCGATGAAAGCAGAGCATTCTTGCCTCCCTCATGCCAACCGTTGCCCAAGCAGAGACTTGAAAATTCAGCCTTAAAGAAAAAAAAAATCTATTACTTGCTCTTCTTCCTGACTTTTTATCGTTTAAACAAATGTTTGACCTCTCGACCTTCTGACGTCATAGTTAAAGTATCTCGCCTATCTTCGTGAGAATATGTAGTGTTTGCAGATTGGTGGGTTATATTTTTTTCCATGCCCTTCCTCTTTCACGAACTAGTCTCGAATATGGACATCAGCGAATGCGAATTCAGTGGTCCGTTCGACGATCCTGCTGGCTGCAAGAATGGCAGAGACGATTTGAATGCCAGTTTTCATAAAAATGAGCTGACCTGTGGAAAATCAAAAAGTAGAATGACAAATGGTCTATGATCTTATCAGGTCTCTGCAAATTTGGCGATTCACGTCTACCCGATTCGTCTTATCGTGCCTCATCTAAGGCAACCAGAATGATTTATTCCGTGGAACTGCGAGACAATTCAGGACCGTGATGACATATAATAATACATAGCTGTTTTCAATAAAACTGGAAGTATCACTCAACGTTTGTGAGACAGCGCAGAACCGGCCGATTACAGGAATGATGAATAGGTGATTCAGATGCTAATTTTATTCTTTCAACAGGATTCGAAACACCGTTTTGAAAGTCTTTCAAAGGTAAAAGTCATAACTCGCATAGCAGTCAATGCTTCAGGTAGCTAAATGAATGAATAATCCTGATTTGAGAATAATTGCTGAATCGTATTCTATTAAAAAGCGCTTTGTGTGATTACGCCTACTTAATTTCGTAACATAAATAGACAGTTATCTAATATTATTATATATCTTCTGAAAATTATCCTATTCAGGCAGCGAGAATATCCTGTAATTTCTTTTTATTGAAATAATGCCATCATTTTTAATTAACACTTACTAAATATTTTTAAAGATATAAATTCCTGATTTCTTAACTGTGTTCAATTAAAATTATTTTCAAGATTAAAAGATCGTCTGTGTTGTGTACTTTTAATTTATAAAAATTATAATATTTAAAAAATAATATCGTTTTTATATATTGAAATATTCTTGAACTTAATTTTTTCTTGAAGATATGTATAAATGTTTACTGTGTTATAAGTTTATATATTAAATTATTTAATCTAAAAATTTTAATATTGAGTGATGTTTGTTATCATTTCAATAAAGTTCTCCTGAAATGTTTGCCAGAGAGAAAAATTGAATCAAAAATAAGTATTTCTACATTACAGTGGTAGATAATTATAACAGAAACCATTTTTATATGATTAAAATTAGTAGTTCTAAAACAGTTGATTATACTTCTTTCCGAAGTAAGATATTTCCTTTAGTTTTACCCAGATAACAAATTCTTTAAAATTAAATAAAATTCATTTTATTGTTAGTAAACATTAAATCAAATTTAGTTAATGATTCCTTTGTTAATGCCGTCTATTTTTAAAGTAGTTGTTCTCAGAGAATTGAATTTTTGACAATAAAATCTAAATATATTGTTTTTTTTTGTTTTTTTTTTTGTGTGTTTAGAATGACGATTTTTTACAATCGGCGAAATATTCACATTTTTAATGTGCATTTAATCAAGACCTAACCTTTTCAGTTTCATTTTCCTTGACTTATACCACTTATGATCAAAGTTAATGTTTCCAACTTATTTTTAATTATATCAAAAATATATTTTTTTCTTATCGATATAATCATTGAAGTAGTTTATCGTAATCAGGTTTAGTATGTTTGATTTTAATCTAGTTTAAATCTAAATGAAGCATTATGAGGAGACTTTTTTTTAATTGACTTTTCATTGAATAATTGTATTATACCCCAACAAATACCATTGTATGATTATAAAAGTAAATTAATGATTTTTCTAAAACCATTACAATTTGAATGAATACAAAATTTTCTTTCGTTGAAAAATAATGGTATTTCTAAATTCTATTTTATCTTTTTTTATAGTATATTTTCAATAACTTGATGATTTAAAGTAATTAAAAAAAATTAAATGAATCTTAAGTCTAATGAAAATATGATCAAAAAATGTAACATTTTTATTTAAATTCTATAACATTACAAATTTATAAGGAAAAGGATAGCCTGTTAGAAAAATATAAAAATTAGTTTTTTGGAAAGACCACCACAATTATTTTATCTTTATCAGTCTATGTTCAGATAAAACTTCTTGTAACTAATTCACCATATTTTTTTAAAATAAAAATTTTATTTTATAAAGTTATTTATTGTTGATTTTTGCCTCATTTTTATTTGAAAATTTCCCGTTGTCTACAAAAAAATTTTGATGTGTGTGTGTGTGATAAAATGATTCAATTATCTATTAATGTGTCTTAACTTCCTTATTTCAAACATTGCTGATTAACGCTGGATAATTCAGAGCAGAGTTGGAAAGAAATAGCCATTTAAATATGAGATAAATTGGCGCAGACAGTTCTTGGCTCAACAAGCTGAATCATCCCTCCTCGTCAGATTAGGCAGCTTTAATCAGATTCAGCTTACACGCAGCTAATTGCCGGTTCTCTCGCATTTTTTATTTATTTATTTATTTATTTAAAGTGGAATAGTCCGTTTGCAAACTCGGAAAGAGGAGGCAATGAAATCTTAAGGAAACTTCCACGGGGAGAGAGTTTCCTATTTTTAACGAGACGGAGGGAGGAAAGCTTGTTTATAAGAACAAAAATATCCGCGCAGGGGGTGCTCCGCAAATGAGAAGGGATAAAAGCTTAAAAACTCACAACGGAAAGATTTTCAAGAAGGGGGGGGGGATATTCCTGTGACTCACTTTTCGGTAAGAGCTGAATGCATCCCGTAATTTAGAGCCGAATAGCTGATAAAAAGCAGATCGACCAGACGTGGAGTAAAGTATTCAAGATGGAGAAGTGCTGAGCATCGCTGGAAAGTAAACATTTTTATTGGCTGTTGTAAATTCTAATGATTTTGAAATGAAGTGAAGCTAGGATTTATACGTGCAGTTATCTATTTAGAGAGAAAATGTATGAAATGAATTGATTTTTTTTTTAAAGTCAAGTTTTAAAATTGTAGCTAATTAAACTGTTTGATGTTAAATCACAACGTTTAAGGAAAAACTGATGCTTAAATTATTGCACATAACATATTTTATGACAAGGAAAACTGAATCTGATCTCTTAGAAAATTAATCAAGGTTTCTTCATTTTCGGATAGACATCGGATGCTTTCAAGAAAAATCTTAATCCTGGTAAATTAAATATTCTTTGATATTTTTAATATAACAACCAAGAGGGAAGGGATGTAATAATAATTTGTTGTTGTCGTGTGCCAGCTAGGCTAGCAACATGGGGATGCGCTGCTCCACCTTTTCAACTGAACCATATCCTGGTGTGGAGTCCGACTTCTTCAGTACACACATGCCATAGGGACCCGTTTATAGGGTAGGCAACTATTCACACTTCATTCATGCAATAAAAGGACAAAGACAGGATAGATAGAGAGAGAAAGTAATCCATGTCCGTACCGGGATTCGAACTCAGCACCTCCTTATCCGCAGTCAGGCGCACTGACCAGTAGACAAGTTGATCATCTATAATAACTTGATAAAACTAAAATCGCTTAGATTAAAATGTTACGTTTCGTAACATATTTTCGCCTAATATATAAACATTTCTATAAATTAGAATTGAAATACGCATAATATCAGTTAAGGAAGATTAATGATCACAATATAATGAGATCGGTTTAAATTCGTTTGCATTTTTCATGTGCAAATATTTATAATAGTTTTTTTCTCTTGACATCTTGTAAAATAACATTCAATATACCGCTTATAAAAGACAAATAACCATTTCTTGAACATAAACGAAAGACTAATCGTAATATTTATAGATTAAATAAGATTATGATCTTGAACTGTTGCACAAAAACCACTGTTTTAAAGAATAATTTAAAATAAATTTTCTCTTATGATTTCTAAAATTTTGTATATTTTGAAGGAGTAATGTTTATTAGCGCACAAATACATATTTCAACCACTAAAGCTGCGAAACAGTAAGGTTAATCACAAGCCTTTGATTCAGAAAAGAGAAATAAATAAGATATTGTAGAGCGCGTGTCATGTTTTCTGCACAAATTTTTATTAAAACTTCTATAGTAATAACGTATTATAACTCCTCATAATACTGGGAGTCGAAAAAAAAAATGCAGTGCTTCTGCATCATCTGATAACTGCAAATTTGATGATTTATGCCTTCTAAATATGATTGAAATCTCATTGGGCATCAAATGACTTTATACTTGAATCTCTAAACTTACTTTCGTACATATGAGAATAGTTGATGAAGAAAAGAGAAGAGTATGGTGTGTTTAACAAGAAACCAACCACTTGTTGTGTGAGGAGGTGAAGACATACCGAGCAATATTTTTTCAGATTGCTGATCTTGACTTTGAAATGGTTGACGGATTTATTTAAAAATAAATTAAGCATTTGATGTGAGCATATTTTTCAGTTCTATTAAGGATTTCTAGCTTAACTGTTGTTAATTACTCAATGATTACAAAATTAATTATTCATTAGTACTAATGATTAGAGTCGATTAACTTGTCGGTTTGTTCTCATTTATTATCTTCAACACATAACTAAGGTGAAGTCTTTTTCAACTGCCACCACAATAAGAATAAATTGCAGTTATTTTTTTTATACTAGTTAGTTTTGCTCAATACAAATTCTACTGTTTATTTCAAGAATTACAAAAAAAAAAAAAAAAAAAAAAACGTGACCTCATATAGATTACAGTGATAGTTAATTTTCCTCACATAATTAAGTATATTTTGTATTGCTAATGATAGAGAACCGATTTGTCATGTTGCTTGTCTTTTTTTCTCCCAATGCAGAAACTTTTTTTGCTGCCTCGAATTAATTTTTTACATGCTAATTACTACTTCATACGTCTATTATTCGCTTTAAAGTTTTCTGTTTGCTGCTTCATTTTATGTGTCTATTTATAGTATCTCCTTTAAAAACGTTTCATTTCATAAACATAACTCTAAATGATTGAAATTTAATTTTTATCTTGCCATTTTAGATTTTTAACGTAAAAATTGATCAACAGGAAATAGTGCACTATTTGAATATATATATATATATATATAAATATATATTTATATATATATATATACACACACACATATATATATATATTTATATATATATATAAATATATATATATATATATATATATATATATATATATATATATATATACACACACACACACAGGTGTGAAAAAATCAAACACTTAACAGACGAGAACTTTCGATTTCGTTATGTGCGGATGTATGAGACACAAGAGGCATAGTGGGAGTGTGTCGGAGCGAGAGGAACGGTGTGGTTGTGTGTGAATATTCGCTGAGGTCCCGCTTCCAGGCCATAGAAAATACACGTGTTCCGAATAATGTAAAAAGAATAATCTAAATTTATGTTTGTGTCCATAATTAATGTTATGTTTGTTAATGTAAAATAAATATGTCGTAAAAAAGAAGATATTTTGGTATTACTGAACGATCCTGGAAACGAACAGGTTCTTGAAATTATCAAAATAGGAGAAAGCTTTCTTTCTGTACTGCAAATATGTCAAAATACCATCCATATTGTGCATATGAAACGAAAGCTCACGTGGGGTAAGGATGAAATAAGTTTTCTGAATAGCTGCAGCGTCATTTTCCAAATTGTCATATGAATTGTGTGAATTAGAGAATCTCTTCCCTCGAATAACCCTTGTGTCAACTGCTTGCATTTCCCGAGGAGTTCATTACCATCAAGTAAATGGCTGCCGGAAAACGGTTTCTGATGGTTGGTGTCTCGCCCCGCGCGTCGCCAAGAAGTCATGTTACATCAGCAGCTGAGACAATAATTTTCCTTGTTCCCTGCTGCTCTACCAAATTAAAAATAGATCCTCGGCCGAGCAACTGCCACTCTTAACCTTCCCACTTCTGATCTCGAAATCTTTGCTCTTTCTTTATTCGAAATCCTGCTCACAATATGAAGTTGATTCATGCTAGATTAAGAGCGCCGTTTCATCTAATAGTTGGGCCCTTCGAATCTGACCTTGGTTGAATTTTTCGTTGACGTGTTGCTTTCGATTAGTGGTTGGCTATTTATGATGTAAATGTCTTCTTTGCAATTTTTGGTTAATTTTAAAATTATATTTACTGTTAGGTTAAATTAGAACACATTTAGAAAGGGATTTATAGTTTAATTTTAAGTCTGTGTCACTTTTTTTTAACTTGGTGATTATCAGACTCATAGGGCAACGATAACATTTTAGTATTAACAAATTTAAATTGCTGTAAAGATGCATATGAAATAATTTTTTTTGTAAATATGTATATTGTCTTCGAAATTAATATTACGATATAAATTTTACTAATTATATTTTATACAGAAATTAGTCTTCCGAATAAATTATTAAATACATAAATAGCGTTCATAAATAGTAATTTGATAGTATTATTTCTCTCTCTCTCGAAAGAAATCAGTTAATATTAACCAAGAAATCATTGATAAAAAATGTTAGTTTTCTTTGAATTTCTTTAAATTTTAAAAGAAGTGATTATATATAAAAAGATGATTAGTACACACGAAAAGATGGCAATCTAGATAACAAACAATATGATAATTGAGAAGGAAGATATGGTTTAATGTAACTACATTTTCTCTACAATTAAATGTTTTTTATTCGAAAATTGGCTGGCAATACATTGCGATTTTTAGAATGCTCTTAAAATTTCTTCTTTTAATAGCAGAATCCTAATGCCTTTAAATGGGTGGAAATAGTCTTTTATTTAAGTTCAACTATTTAAATATTTTGTTATATTTTTTATTATATATGTTATCAATAAGAGTTAGTCACCAAAAAAGTGATTTGCGATCACTGCTTCTTTGCTACAACTGAATACGCCCTACTGACAATGAAATAGTTTACCTGAGAAGAAATATACAGAGGTGTATATTAAGAGATAAAACCGAGGAATTACATTCAAAATGTTCGCAAGAGTTTTTTCTTTCAATCCCACAACTGAAGCCCGACCGAAGCATAATAAAAAATTATCGCAAAATACTTAAAAGGTAAGATAGTTCATACACCCATATTATCTAATATACAAATATAATTCACACATCAGAAATTTCTTACCAAGGCGATCTATTTGAAAATGATCACTAGAAGAAAAAATTGTTACAATATAATAAGCGCAAATTTAATTTTTAAATGAATTTAGCAATACTGTATTGCTCTTATAGTTATTGAATCGAGAAAATATTATTGACCAGCAAGAATTAAATTGCATAAATAATTTTTAGTTTTCAGATGACTTTTTTATTTAAACAACATATAATAATCTATTTTTTATTTTCAATTAAGCTCCAAATATTTATATTATTACAACTTACAGATAAATATATTTGTTTTGTGATCGGAAATGATATAATTGCTTAGTACTGATTTGTATTGAATTGTTATTAGCGTCAATATTGTGTTCGTAATCGCAGTTAATAATGTATTATAGTAAATTCGTTATGTAATTATATGGTTTATTTGAAGCGAAATAATTCTAACTAAATAGGATTTTTTCAATGATTTTAATACGTGATTATGATCACTAAACGCTCGCATTCATTTTCCTGAATGGCAATGAAAAAAAAATTTAAAAAATTACATCCTAAGTTGCTGATTCCGTTTTGAGTGAGATACCATCAGCTGAGCACAATTAACTGTAAGAGCAATTATTTTAACCGCTTTTTAAATTGATTGCGACCGTAACAGACCGTAACAGCTGTCAAAAGTCGTGGCTATAATCAAGGATTAATAAAATGTAGTCCATTGTTTCAGCCGACGATTCCAGAGGGTAGAAAAAAAAAAAGAAAGAAAGAAACCCAGAGAGAAGAGTTTTGGATTGCTCGAGTTGGCATCCATCTTAACTAGGAGATGTTTTTAACAAGGCTCATTCATAAGATTTCTTAAAAAAAATTTTTTTTATTTTGTTTTATGTTGAAGAAAAATTTTTTACACTTCTCTGAAACCACATAACTACACTTCATTCATTGCATAATTTTTCTAAAAGTATAAAAGCCAACCAATTCTGTGCTTGAATGTTTACAAATCAGTATGCAAAGCTATTAATGAAAATTCTTCTACAAGTGTGAAGCGGTGAATTTTTTTTTTGAAGAAGCCTAGTGTTTAATAAATCCAGAATTATCATTGGTAATTTCTTGTTTTATTTTGTCATTATTTTGGTTTTAACTAAGCACATAAAAGTTACTGTCGGCTGTATTAAAGTTTACCAAAAACCTCTGCGTGAAAGGTAGTTAACCTAATGATACCATGTGTAAAGATTATGACCGATTAAAAGATATTATGCATGCAAATTATCTATTATTGCGTCAGCGAGTGTATTTTTATATTCAAGAAGTATAACAGGAACTAGAATAGGAACTGTGCAACATGAATGGCCTTTACCTTAGGCGCGAGTAAAAGGATAGAAAACGAGGTCAAATGTATGTGCTGGTATATTTTTATCAAAATATTTTTCTTCGCGATGAAAAATTCAGGTTAAGAGAAACAAGAATTAAATTAATATGATTAATGCCTAAAAGTATAGTTTTTTTTAGTAAAATAATATTTAATTACAATAAGATATAATGTACAACAACATAATAATTTAAATAAAAATATCATTATATAGATATTTTTGCAGATAAAGAGGAATAAATAAATTATCATTCTTTTAAGTTGTTACATTTGTGTTTTTTTTCCTCCATCATATATATATTGCTGTTGATTTATGTAGTTATATTAAATATAAATTAATGTTACTATTATTGCTTAAGAAATCCATATTGAATAATGAAAAATTGATATCAAACTGGACTCGTGGCATTTTATGCCCTGTTTTTCAAAAAGGAGACCAATTTATTGCTCCGATTACCAAGGCAGCAAACTGTTTAACGCTATTTATGAATTTTTCCAGTTATCCGTTTTAACAGAATTTCACCTTGGGCTGATGATGCAATTGGTGACTGTCATTGTGGATTCAGGAAGGGGAAATCCACATCTGAACACAGATCTTCAATTTGCGTCAAATTCTTAACACATCTAGATAGTTTTGAATTGAATTACGCTATCTCTTCATGAACATCAAGACTTCCTATGATTTTATTGAGCGTTACTTTCTACTTGTTGAGCTGGTCATTCCGAATAAACTTTTGATGCTAATTAAGGCTACTTTGACTAACATAGTATTTTGTATAAAATTATGCGACTGTTTGACAGCTTTTTTTTTTTATAAATAAAGAATAGTGTGAGACAGAGAGGTGTTCTTGTTTGCCTGTTTTATAATCTTTTGGAATGGACAGCTTGGACATCAACACCAAAATATACTATATTTTACCAAAACTATGCAACTCCTTGCTTATGCTGATGATATTGTGATCATTACACTCACTAGGAATAATATGCTAGAAGTATATTTCAGTAGATAAAATTTATATTCTTATTAATGAAGACAAGACTAAATACATGCCAATTACTAAAGATCCGGTGACTTTTAAATTTTTAGGGACTATGAATTATAAATTCGAAGTGGTTAACATTTTTTTTAATAGTTAAGCTCATTTTACTGAAAACGATGTGGGCATTGAGATTAAAAGACTAATTTTGGCAGTTAATCGATGCCTTCATGGTTTACGTAACGTTTTTAAATCTAAATTAATCAGAAGAGACACTAAAATCATATCATATAACGTACTTGTCAGATCTGTACTCACCTATGAATCTGAGACTTGTACGTTTACTAAGTCTAAGACAGAAAACAAGGTATCTTTGATTACTAAGTTATGAGAAAAATCTTCGGTGCTGTGAATAAAAATGAAGTCTGCAGACGTCTACATAATTTTAAATTGTTCATATTATTTAATGATATAGATATCCTTAAATTCACACACTTTATGATTAGTTGTAAGAAATTAACGATGCAGAACCCTCCCCAAGAACATTTAAAAGTTTTCGGTCATAAGTCTTTGGGAATTAGAAAAGGTGTCGTCCCAGGACGGACTGCTCAGAGAGCATTTTCAATACCATTTGTAACTAATTAGAGTTCATTTGCAAAATATAGATCAGAATGGAAGAAATTCTTGGGAAGGACTCGACTCGTCATGGGCTGTCGTGTCAGTTGAAGAAGATTAGTGCTTAAGAAAATGAGTAATATAAAAATAATATGAAATTTTATTCATTTTTTATTATAAAGATAATTATTTTATTTTTTTTACTATATTTCTCAAAATTTATCTGATTATATTATCACGTGTAGTGTGTATTTTTACCCAAATGATTTAGTGTAAAAGGAATGTAAATCCTTGGTTTGAAATTTGCATCTATTAGAAAACATAGCTTCTATTTAAAGTTAAAACTTTACTTATATATATTATTTTTACTCTACGAGAGAGTTGCATATATATTTTTATTCGATGTATACATATTGTTGTTGAAAATACCTTTGAGTAACTGCATATTTAATTCTACTTGATTTTAGAAAAGAAGTGCTTGTGCAAAACTACCATAAAAGTGTTAGGGTTGTTCCATATTATTTAAATGGAAGGAATAAGTAAGGTAATGTCATGTGCATAATGTTTGCACCTACCAATAATTTATGTGTTTTATCCATATTGAAGTTTAACGAAAAATGCTTCATGTGAAGAAAAAATAAGACGAACTGGATAACAAAAATAAGATATGACAGTAAGATACTAATCCTTGTTCCACAGACATCATTAAAGATTCTATAAAAATATTCTTTGTTATATCTGAATAACTAAGTTTCATTGAGAATATGGTGATGGATAGTGGTATAGGATGTTAATTTACATGGTTCTAAAGTCATAAGAGCTTCGAATTGAAATAATCATCACCGTATGTCTCGATTTAAATAAAGATCTTGCGCAAATATTGCTTTAATATAAATCTCAAGTGAAAATAAAGCACGTTACATAAATGTACAAAAATAATTCAAAGTATTTACTTGATTAATACGTCAGAAGATGACGCAATGAAATTTTTTTTCCCATAAGGTGAATTTGCTGCAAGATTCTTTTCTATTTTGACACTAAGCAACTTAACGGCCCAAAACCGTTGAAAATCGTTTTAATGTCCTCTGTAAATTCCCTTTTGGTAAGATTTTATTATAGATAGTGGTCTCATTCACCAGTTTCTAAGAGGGGAAAAAAAAAAAAAACATGGAAACTCTCAAGCATTCACTTTGAAAAACTTGGCGTCAACTCTCAGTTTTTATTGTTGCTTATAAATGCTTTTAAGATTAAGTGTCTAAGATACGAATAGTCTCGTTCTTTCATTTACCATTTTAGATTTTTAACTTTTAATTTTACAATTAGTATTTTCACCGACTTCCTTTATCTACTTTATTTATTCGTTCGTGAATATCATTTATCAAACTATATACTATATTTTTATGAAAAAGAGAGTACTGAACCCAAGTTTTACCAGAAAAATGTTTTCACTAGTACTTGTTAAGGCTAATATCACATGTTAATAGTTACAAAAATTTCTATCATATATTTTTACGAGGAATAACATTTCTAGGGTTTTCCAAAAACCATAAATTATATTTAATCAGTGAGTATAGTACTCAGAGATCAAATAAAATAAATTATATTTGAATTATGAGTAGCTGGTTCGATTAATAAAGATAGTATAATTTATAGTGATTAGAAAATATTATTATTTTTACGTTATGACTGTTTGCTCAAGTTGTAATTTATATTATTTTTTATGTAAAAGATAAAATGTGCTATGTTATTACATGATATTGTTTAAATTCAATACTTTTTCAATTTTATAAATTTCTTTTATAGTTTTCCAATTTATGTGTTTTATTAAAGTCGAATTTTTCTTGTGTTTTAGGAGTATTCTGAAAAATGGATTTTTCCAGTTCCTTTATCTTGTAAGTAAAAACGTGAAATATTTTTTCATAAACTTTGATTATGTAAGTATATTTTAAGTAATATGTAAATCATATTCTAAAATGTTAATATATAATTTCATATATTATTTATACAGTTCTAAACTTTTTCTGTTATATTCTGCTTTTAGTATGAATTATTGACCTTAAAATTACTCAAATATGTATATTTGCATCTTTTTTTGTTAATTTTGAAGATTAATTTCTTGTGAAGGTTAAAATTATATGTTATTATGAAACTATGTATTACTTTCTAGTTTTAAATACACAAGAACATGTGAAAATGTAAAAATAGATACTGCCATCTTACTTTTTTAAACTTATTCATGGGAACTTATCGATACAATAATTATTATAAATTTATTTGTTTTAACTTAATAAATATTTTAATTTAATATATTCAATGCTGTTTGTATTCTGTTATTTTAAAATTTGAAATCTATTGTTTGCAGTACATATGTATAAATCTTAACGAAGACATTGGAAAATTATCAAATTATCAGTCTTTTTTTTTTTTTTTTTTTGATGACCTGATATACTAGATGATATTTTATGAATATTTTTAATATATGAATATTTTTAAATAAATACTTGCTTTTACTATTCGAAAAAGTTCCTAAGCAGGAATATTTAATGTGAATTTATTTTTAAAAAAAATGAAGATTCGTCAAATTTCTTGACTCAAGAAGTGATATTTACATAAAATAAAATCTTCATAATCATATTCGAAAATTTGCATTTCGCTTAACGGAATTATATTTTTAAATTAATTATTTTGAAATCATTATACTGCCTTTGATAATTTTATACTAATAATAACTTGTAAATGAATTAATAATAGTAATAATAAATTCATTATTATAAATCAAAAATAGATCATTATTTCATCAAAGTTGAAATAAGAAAGAGAAAAAAAAAATGAGTGTTGGAAAAAAATAGATTTATATACAGGGGGATGCAATAATTTTTTAATTTATAAATAAAAATTTTGTCCTAACTACTACCCCATATTACTTTGGGAATTATCCATTTGGCTCCAACGTTTCATGAGAAATAGTTGTGATCTTACACTTCAATCAACACAAATGTTAATTTTTCTGCGTTACTAAATCATGCCCACTGCAGAGGGGTAGGTTTTGGACCATATACGCCGAGCTGGTGTTCGCAATGAAGATGCCCACGGTGCAGCGTCACTTTGTTGCGATTGAAATTAGCCTCCTTGACCTTATGTGCGTCATAGCATCTATATATGTATTGTAGAGAGTGGCGGGGGCCCATATATGGATTTCGTTTGACCTATCTGCCCACGAACAGCCCCCGTCTCGTCCTCACCGGCAGGGTGGGGCGTTGCTTTGGCTTCCACTGCAGCGTGGGGGAATGAGAACGAAAACAAACCGACTTGCACCAGGTAGGACAAACATGCTACCTCTGGAGAAGAACGACTTGGAAAAACCACTTCCTTTCCAGTGCCTGCTGCAGAGCAGAACCCGACCACGAAGTGCTCTGTGGTTTTTCGGAACCAATTTCGGCATTTTGGATACACAACTTTCCGACCAAGAAGCAGACGGAAACAGGTAAGAATGTGTTTTCTCTCATTTCTGCATGCGAAGGAAAATTGATTCTGCGGTAATGTATACCGGCATTTCCGGTGGTTTCGTTTGAGCGTGGCAATTTTTGATTCTGTCAGGTGTTGGAGCATTGGAATGTTCACTATCTTTCCCCCTTCGCGGTATTTTTCCCTTGTGCAAGATTCAATTTTTAAAAGTTGCACAATCATATTCTTAAGGATGAATTGGGGCTGTATAGTGTTGGTTTTTTGTTATAATACTTGCATTTAATTGACAGTTATTAGCAATGAAGTTTAGATGTTGAACCCGAGAATATTAATTATTTTTTAAAGAGAAATGAATCGAAATATTTGAGTTTGGGGTATTTTTTCTTAAATCGAGACATATCGTCTCCATATTAATAAAAAACAATTAACGTTTCTTACTGCTATTCAAATATTTCGGAGAACAATTTTAAAAATATATTCCTATATCTTAAATCAGATATGCAACATCCTTAAAACATCACCTATCATATTATAAACCCTCTATTAATTTATTTTTCAGTGATAACACATAAAAAATTATAAATGTTATTAATTCAAAGTGATTCTAAGTCTTACATTGTTTCCAAAAAAAATTAATATATGTTCAAATAAATGGATTTATGTTTCGTAAAGTAGCTGATAATAATAAATGACATGCATCTTTATCATTATGGCATAAGGTAACAATTTTAATAAAGAATTTATTAATATTTTTGGATTAAAATTGAAATATTTATTTGGGGTAAGATGAAATATATCTTAACTATTCTCAAATAAATTTTATTTAGTTATAGGGTTATTATTATTAGTTTAGGGTTATTATTTAGTTATTGTTACCGTATTTTATAAGTTTTACTTGTTTCTCCGATATACGAAGTTATCTTCGCTGAAAATAGTATTCTTATATTATTTTTGTGTTTGTTATTGTTTTGAAAGTAGAGGTGGTTCTTGGAACAGATTGAGCTCATCTGGAATGTGGAATTTTTGGAGAAATTTAATTGGAATACATTTACAATACAATTTAAAAAATTGTCACACATAAAAGTCAATCTTGATCTTTTTTAAGAAAAATCCCTGTTGATGCGCGAACACCATATTAAATGTTCTAGAATCTTTAAAATTCGAGAAAATATAAGATTCATCCAGAGATTATTTAATGATTTTTTTTTTTTTTTTGGTTATATGATTTGATTTGTCGATTCATGATCGCTTTATACAGTTGAGAGAATGAATTCAACCGTGACCATTACGATTTAAAATGTGTTTCGAACTACTACAAACACTTGCACCTAATATGGGAGCGATTGAATTTGGAACTGTGGAATGAAGGATCAGAGGCATGTTATTTCAGTTAGCAACTTGCTATGTATTTCAGGAATCAAAAATACTTTTACATAATTTTTCGAACGAATAATTTAATTATTTTATTCTGTTTATTTTATCAACTATTAATAACAATTTTATCATCAAATTTCCCTAGTTTTAAATTAATTTATTTAAATTATCTGTAAAATATTATATAAATTTTAGGATTTAATTTTTAGTAAACTATCTTTTAATAGAAATTTCTTGTATTCTAGTATATGTTTTTCCGTTTTATAAAAGTGCTTAGCACTATTTAACCACATTTCTCACTAATTAAAGGAGAATAATGTAACATTTCACGAGAATAACGTAGATTAGGATATAATACACGTACTTCTCATGCTTTTAATATATAATGCATTATACTGCATATAAAGTAACAAATTACATAAAAGTGTGTAATTGTAAGAAGTCTGGTGGCTTCACGCACCCAAGGCACAGGTTCGAGGTTCAATCTTCGGTCTGGGCAAGGTCGACTTTGCTTTTCATCCCTTCAGTGGGTCGATAAACCGAGTACCAAGCATGCTTGGGAACTAAACACTGATTGTTTGACGTTAGGCTCAGACCACCTAATCGGGTCATATGCTTCCCACCCCAAGATCTCTCGGTGACTAACTATAACAAGAGATGTTGGGGGGGGGCACTGTAGGTCTTGTGATCCACATGGGCTGTCGTGCCACTGAGTTTAGAGTTTAGTATAATTGTAAGAAATAAACATAGTAGAGTATCATAGATACAAGGTATAAATTTAAAACTTATTATTTATAATATAAAAAAATTATCATCGAAGACGTGACATGACTTGACAGTTAACAGAAAAAGTGTTTGAGCAACTCAAATTTTAATATTAGTTTTGTTATTTATTTATATAACTTGAGCAATATTACATCGTGCAAAATACTTAGGATTCTGCATTTTCATTAATTCATTCTAACTCATTATGCATGCTTAACACCGGAAAGTAAACAAGATACAGAATTTTATTTTATTGTACGATCTCTTATGAATTTTAATTATTCTTCTGGTTTGTAGTTTAAACTTAAAATTGCATTTAATCAATTATTTTTACTTAAAATTGCATTTAATCAATTAATGACAATAATATGCACATTTACCATGAATATAAAGTTTTTAAGCATATTGAATATGCATAAACTACTAAACTACCAAACGTAGTAAAATTCTTAAAATGTGTCCAATAAAAATAATTTTTTGAAAACTCATTAAATAAGTTATTCAAAGAATTAAAACCGGAAAAAAAGAAAGTTTATATATTATGTTCTCCAGATTTCTCATGATTATGAAATTCTACACCTTTGTGTGTGTGTGTGTATATATATATATATATATATATATATATATATATATATATATATTTAATTTAAGAGAAGAGAACTACTTAATTTAAATAAGATATATGTGCCATACAGCGATTTTTAATTTGTGTGTCAGATTCCAAAATTTTTAAATGTAAGTGCTTATGTCTAGAGAAAATTATTCATATGATTTAAACATTCCTTTTCCTTTATGCTTAATCTTGTTATTGATTAATAACTGTGTAATTAAATTATTTGTCTTAAATTTTAGTGTAATTAAAAATATTAAAGTTTCTAGTGTCAGAAACATAATTTATAGAATTATAAAAATGTACTTAAATGTAATTAAACTAATGTATTAACTTTTATATATGATTTTGTGTTTTTAATTTTATCTTTATTTTTGTTTTACCCAGTATGATATATATATCTTAAATTTCTCTCTCTCTCGCAGGCTATTTATATTTATTATTCATTATTCTTTTTTCACACACACATCTTAAAAACTTTTAATGCTCTGTGTACAGTGTCTAAATTTTTTCTATTCTTTGAAATGCTGCAAAGATTCCCGTATGTGGTTAAAATGACTGTATGAGGTAATACATATTGGCATTTATTTAATAAAATACTTTTAATGCGTTTTTGTTGCTTTAGTTAAAAATAAATTATTTGTTATACTCTTAATTATTAAAAAACTTTCACACAATGTTCAGTTTAAATTCAACACGTGGAATTATATTTTATATTTATAAACTTAGAAAATAGTATTAATAAAAATATCAAATTAGTAAAGATAATATGAATAGTTCTACTTAGCTTCAGCTAACAAAAGATTAAAAGGAACACTATTATTACGCTAGAAGTT
This sequence comes from Latrodectus elegans, assembly GCA_030067965.1. Taxonomy (NCBI): domain Eukaryota; kingdom Metazoa; phylum Arthropoda; class Arachnida; order Araneae; family Theridiidae; genus Latrodectus; species Latrodectus elegans. Next base: position 66,528,677 of record CM057812.1, on the reverse strand, counting down.
TAGAATATTTCATACTCTTACTTGCACTTTATACTCTTACTTTTAATAGCGTAACTAATTGTAAGAAAAAACTTTAAATTCTATAGAATAAAAAAACTATAAAAAAATAAAATTGAACAATAAATTATTTAAATTAGAATTTCAATTGTAAATACAAAAAAGTAAAATATTCGATTATATAGCAAATGACTTATTTTTTTATAATTTTGGCTTAATATTCTACATATCCTTAAATAAGTTTAAAAATTGATTTTTAAAAATTTTCATTTTAATATATCATTTATTTATATTGTACTATTATAAAATCACGTCTTGTTTGCAAAATTTTAAAGAGGAAACGTTTAAATTAAAATTCTGATTTTTTTTTTATTCTTCTGCATAAAGGAAATAAAATTATTATTTAGTAAAAATATGTGAGAGAGAAAATTCTTAATAAAAGCTCACTTGTAAAAACCATTCTTTTTATGTTTATCAGTTCAGTTCGTCGTTATTGTGGAGCATCGTAGCAAATAATGTCTGTTGAAGCTTTGTAATATTTATTTGGTCATCCTTTTATGTAATAGATAAAAATCTTTATTTTAAACCTGCTCGGGGGATTTCGAACCGGTTTCTCCCATTCTTGCCCAGATTCACGATCCCATTTGTTGTGCGCTAATATTTAAACCTCTTTTCTGTAGAATCAGACAATGCAAAGAACCTAAATAGTAAAATGCATGTTATAAATCGGTAACCCTTTCTCTGGGTATGTGAACCGAAAGGGAAGAGACCGCGCCCTTTTTTTCCAGAGATCCGCTCTTATTAGCATCTCTTGGAGGAGGAGGCTGTTGTACAGCATTCTTGCACATTACACTCACAAGGTCGGCCACTTTTCTGTGATCTTGATGAAGAAAACGACCTTCTTACTGGAAGTTTCACTTCCTGCCTTTGCTTCAACGTTCTCTTTTTCTTTCAAACTGTTATGTATTTTTTTTTCTAACTTAGTAAGAATTGAGTGATTCCGCATGATGTTCTGAATTGCTGCGTGAATTTCTTTTGTTTTCTCTGTTTCATAGTGAAATATAGATATTTTGGAATTTCATGCATCGAAATTTGCATAGTTTGCTTCTTCAGAAATTTTTAACGTTTTTAGTTTTTTGCGTTATAGATCTTTGTTGACGATCATTACCTGTTTTGTAGTTTTGTGTTTATGCAGTAAAATGTACTTCAAAAATTTTATTATTAAAAACAAGGAAATTTAATTATAGATATTTATCAGTTGTGTAGCTTAAATGAAGGGCTATGAATCCAGTTGTAGAAGAGATGGAAATCCAGTCACTTTTCGATTGTGATTATCAGAGGATGTTGAAGAAAAATCTATGACATTTTGGCATTCTCGCTTTATATATAAATATTTATTTGACGACTTGAGTGAGGAGGGGTGTTCCTCATCTAAGAACTTTGATACAGAAATCCACTGCTGCCCAAAACTCGGCTTTTGTGCTTTTTGAATGTGGACTCAGATGTAATTTATATCAGATGATTAAAATGAGGGCGAGCATACAGAATGAGAGAGAGAAAAAATATTTCTGATATCAAATAATAAGAAAGTAATGTAAAGCTGCTAGATATCATCTGCAAAACAATTAGATGAATGGTTGACTTGATTGAAGAGGAAACAACAATAAAATGCTTTCCTGCGTCGAAAAAAATGCAAAACTATGTTTTAAAAATTGTAGTTTTGATACAAAAAAGGAAGGATTTTTTTACCCATTTAATGAAAGTAAAAATTGTTTTATTTTACATAGGTTTCTTATGCAGTGCATACTAAATGAATTTTTACAATAGTACTTTACTATAAAAAGAGAGAGAGAGTAGAAAAAAATTAATTTTAAGATCGAATAATTATTCTATTCTACGAAATTGTGATGTTAAGAACTATTTTATTGGTGCCCACTTATGTTGAAATAGACGTGTACAAATTTTGTATAGTGGTCCTCATGGAGAAACTTTCGCTACCTCCTGGAACGCTTTCTTCTAACATAGATCACAGGAGCTATTTGATACACAAATCTCGTGATTGATAATGTCATGGAAGGTATGCAACTGAATTCTCATTCTTTTCAAACCATGATTGAATTGTTTGACTTCGATAAAACTGGAGAGGGGCGATAAGTGTGAATTTTCTCGATGGTAGCAATGTCTGTTACGTAGAATGCAGCTGATAGGCCAAGAGAGTGACTTTGTCAGATATGGTGACCTGTCCGTGTAAAGTTATAAGAGGACTTTCTGTCTCACGTATGTTGTTTTGCCGTAGTTGACATGCAGTGTCATGACCTTCGACACGGCGCCTATTGATATCTCAACAGATATGCCACTGCTGTTATCGATGCACCAAATACACGGTTCCCAGAATTTGCTATCTTAAATTCTGACTGGTTTCTCATTTTGAGTTCAGCCGGAACGACATTAAGCAAATAATAATGTACAATTTATTCTTATATACACCCTTGAGATTATATGCAGCACTACTGTACAAAAATCCGGTAGTTACACTTTTAATTTGGTCCTATATTATCACATGGAAATCCCTGTTTTCAGCAAGAGTTTTCCTTGTCTGTGTAAATCCAGCTCATGTTCCTATGCAGTCAAAGAATCTAATATGGTACAAATAATTCAGATAATTTCAGTCTTAAACCTTGCTTTAAGAAATATTTCTCTAACTAATTCCTATTTGGTGAAAATCAATTAATCAGCATTTTTATAAAGTTCTTGGAATAATAAGTTAAATGCTATTAAGAATATCAAATTAAACGTGTCTCAACGAAATATATTTTATGATAAAATATAGTCTCTGGTTTCTTTATCATTATTTATAATGTCTTTGTATTTATTTTGATGGGTAGATTACCGTTTTGTGTGTGAATTATAATATTGCATACATTATCATTTGTTTTCGTAATTCTCGTAAAATTCGAATTTCATAATTGCAGAATGTAATGAATGAATGAAATAAAGTTATGTTGAATGAAAAGGTCAATAAATGTTCTTTGCATTAAGGAATGATCATCACATTAAAACGTTGAAATGTGTATCTCGTTTTTAAATGAACGATTAAATTAATGTGTCTCGTCAAATATAGTGTGTACTGTTCAGTTAAAATGATGCTGTTAAGCCGAAGCATATGATATGCTTTTGTCAGAATTTATTTTAGTTTTCTGTAGGGACAAGGATACGAAAAAAAGGACAAACAAAGGAAATGAACCATAGATATTCAGGCATGTTGAAAATTTCTGGTAGAGCTTTGCAGTATGACCTCATTATGGGTGATAAACTCATCATTTGTATAATGTAATTAGCTGTAAGGAAAGTGTTAACTACTACAGCCAAGTGTAGAAGTGCCATTCATTGGCTGCCTCTGGAGTTCATCGATGTCTGCTATGTTGATTTTACAAGTGAGGATGTTTTGTACAGGTTCATCTAGACGTTAAACTACTGATTTTTGCAGCTGCAATATATTTAATGTTATACCGATTGGTAAAATTGGCTGAATTCGTCTGCAACCATTTGCTCGCACTCATGAGCTAGTACCATTCCCTCTAAAATTGCACTATTTCAATGGAAGCCATTTACAATTTTAAGAAAATACTTGAAGATATTTGGGGATTAATCATGAAATTAAACTTTACCCTGGGATTTTAATTATAAAACTTTTTAATGGCTTGATTACTTTTCTTTCAATGGTATCTGTTTTTATTTTCCTCCTCATATGACATTTTTATTATTCCATACATGATCTCATAACTTTGGAAACATTTAAAGAATAATAAAAAACCTCATAATACAGCATACGAAATACCAAATAACAAACTTTATAATTTTTTTTCTTCATATTCTTACAAAAGAAAAAGAAAACAAAAAGTTTGTAAGCGTTTTAAATTTTGTCCTTTTCTAAATATTTAAAATTATTTATCCATTCTCTGTTTTCGTACCAGAACTGCACTCATACACACACGCAAAACTCTGGGAAAAAATTATAAACCCACAAAATTATGAGCTTTTGATTAAATAAATATTTGTTTAAATGAGCAACGTGGCTTGTATTTCAGAACCTACGACAGATGCCATTCATTTTATTTTTTCTACCCTTCCGTCACACCGTACGAGTGTTCCCTTCTAAATTATCTCTGCAATCGCTTAACTCTAGCGCCATGCGATGTGGCATGTACTGCAGAGTGTGCGTGCAATGCATGCTTATGTGTGACGTTGCTGCAGTTGCAGAGTTGGGCTTTCCGGCCAACATAACAACCAAGGAAGCACAGAAAGTAATCATAAAAAAAAATAAAGCGGCCTTAAAGCAAAGAGTGAAAACGTGATTGATGAACGTGATTGAAAAGTATAGGTGGCCTAATAGGGACAAGGAATGAAATAAGCACATAATATTAGACGGAAAAAATCTCTGCTAGTAGCTGGATTATTAGCGTGGTCACGCCCCAGCGGTGGCTGTTAGAACTCCCATCTCCATGGCGACTGCCATGCTCCTTTCGGCGCCCGAAGATGTCACACTCCAGCTCAATGACCATTGGTCTTATTCTCTTAACATAAATGAAAAAAACTCGAAAAAATTATAAATTTTGAAAGAACTCTTACACTCTTAAGACATAATTGAACACTATAACTTCTCATTTAATGTTTTTTTTTATTGTAATGGTATTTGTGTGAAATCATTTATATATATATATAGATAGATAGATATTATATATATAGATAGATAGATATGGTTTATATTAAAGATTATTGCACTAAGTATCTAATATGATTTGTGTATTCAAAGTCAAAATAAAAGTAAAAAATTAATAAAGGTAATTAATTTCAATTTCTAATTCTATTTGGACTCAACTTGAAAACTTGAACTTTTTTTTGAATGGCCTTCAACTCACCAAGCTAATATACAAATGATGATAGAAAGAAGGAATTAATATATTTATTTTGCTAGATTTAACTTTCATTATTTTGCTCTCTTTTACTCTAAACGCTATTCACAGTTTAATTTTATTTTATTCTATTAAGTATTTATATAAACGAGTATAATATTTAGTTTGTCGTCTGAGTTTTTCCCTTTTTCTGCTCAGAAGATCTAATGTAACTAGATCTGCAGTTTAGAATACTTTTTTTTCCCAGTCTCTTTAAACTTCCATGACCGAAAGGAGAATTGAAACCGTGCACTGTTAAATTGAATTCCAGAGCCCTAATTATTTAACTACACAACCTCGGCATAATACTTTTTTTTATTTTCATGCAGTTTGTACATATTTAAGCATTTGAGTTATTTTTATAGTTTACGTTTTGTAATTTGATAGTTTTCGTTGTAGTTTCATCAGATTGTAACATGGGTTTCATTATTTAATCTATTTTCATAGCGTAAAGATTTTTAAATTTCCGATTTTCTCTGTAAGGACGTTCTTAACCCCATCCCCAAAAATCACTTATGTTCCAGGCATAAAACTTTTGAGTTTTAGTTTTGTTAATTGATTGCTATTACTGAGAGACATTCACAGGTTTTGTCTAATTTCATTACTCTTTGTTTAGATTGGTTTGTTTCAGAATTTGTTGAACATTTTGTTAAACAAGGTATCGTTTTAAATGTATCTATTTTTATTAAACAAATTTACATTGAATTTCAGATGTTTAACTAGAAAGTTAGCTTGAAATTGCAGGAAATTTTAGGTTAACGGTTTGTTGGTTTGTTTGTCGCTCAACGGTCATTTTTTGCACACGAGGGCTAATTAGACCGGGACCTACGGTTTAAAGTGGATTCCAAACCACTACAAACATCCATGCCCTAGGTGGGATTCGAACACACGAACTGTTGAACCGAAGGCAAGAGCGCTAATCATTCGGCTGCCAGCTCGGCTTTAGGTTAACAGATTAAAACTCATTTTCATTTCTTTCTGCGGACTTTTGTTTAAATGGGCAAAAATTTTATGATACTCGATTGGATAATGTTGAAGTGCGTAATATAATAAATTTTCTTTATTTTAAATGTGCCTTGTAGTGACAAAATGTTTGCTTCTGCATTACTCTAAGCTTGTTTCTAGGGATTTAAACAATTATATGCGTTCCATTGATATACAAATGCATATTAAGTTTTCACAAACTTTAATGAAATCAGCGTTAAAGGCTAGAGTTGAAACTACGAAGGAAATTTAAAAATAAAGTTTATTTTATCTTAATTGATGATTGTTTATTGAAAATGAGTTTAGAGTAAATTAGTGTGGAATAAATTTTGGGCAGAAGGAAAACTGGAATTAATACGACAACATTGTTGTGATGTCATTATTCTGAAGTTGGATTAAATCAAGAAAAATGTATTCAACAATTACAGTTAGCATTTCGAAATGCAGGTACATTCCATGTCTGTGCTTGGCTTGTGGAAATTCGCGGAAGTTGCGATTCTTTTCAGTATGAAGAGCACACAGAAAACCATTGTCACATTTTTTCCTTAATAATGTATTGCTATACTGAAAATGTTAATCAGTACTCTGTGTGTATACCCGTCAAATTATAGAAAAGAAATCTTATATTGGATCTGTTATCATACACAAAACTAAATATAGAGATATGGAAAAAAAATTTTTTTGCTATCGAGTTTCCTATCATTTTAACTGAGTATTAAAAACAAGATGAGTGTGTCAGAATGAATAGAAAGTTTTTTTTAAATTAAAAATGGTGGCTGGTATTATTTTTAAAATCATAGCAGGTAATAAGACATTGAAGCGATTTTTTGCCATCTCAATGCGCTAAGAAAGTAAAGATGAAAATGATCTTGAATGATGATCATCCGAATGATCAGAATGTTGGTAAGACAACGTGGCATGAGAAAAATATATTGAAAGCCGTTTTCTTCAGAAGTTATATCCATCAAACTGAAAGGACGAAAGATTGTAACAACTTGTACTGAGTGTAGCACAGTATATATATTTAAAAAAAAAAAAAAAAACTGATTGAAGAACATTTAGTAGATTTTAGCTCAATCATGATGATGCATCTCCTTATTCAACAAGAGTGGCAGTTGAATTTTCTGAACAAAGATGCACCACAGCGGTGTAACATGATCGCTGCTCACCTGATCTGACTTTTAGTGACTTGTGGCTATTTTTAAACTTAAGTAGACGTCGCACGTTTTCATTCCGAAGGTGAGATTGATGAGGGCTTCAAAGCAATTGTTCCATCGATTCCAACAAAACAATTGCTCCAAGGCCTTTTTAATTTTTGGAATATTCATCTTCATGTGTATGTTGATACTGGATAACATTACTTTCAACACTACTAAAATTTCGCAAATATAACTTTGGAAACAGTTGTACCGCATCGATTTCAGAGCGATGTAAATATATTTTATAATGAAAACTTATATATATATATATATTCTCTTATATTGAAATGCAAAGAGAGAAGTAATTTTTTGTAGGTTTAATTCGCTAATACAGTATTCATTTTGTATTTTTACAATTTCTAAATGGTATGTTACGAATTAAAAATTGTGAGAAATTATATAGTTATATGTATTTCAAAACTAAAAAAAAAAAAAAAAAAAAAATGCATAAGAATTATTGAATGAAAAATCTTATGAAATTTTTTCAAATTTCTTTCTTAATTTTTTGTATAAATTACTGAATTCAGCTGTAGTGTAAAATATGTTTCTCTGAGTTTTTTTTTTTTTTTTTTTTTTTTAAAGAAAATTTTTTTGTTTAAATAATTTTTTTTTAAGTTTAAAAGAGAAAAAATTTAACTCATAAGAAGACATAATTTACAAAACATTTAATTTTTTTTCGGTGCAGTCCTGAAGAGCATATTTTTTCCTTATCTGCCTTAGTTAATTTATATATATATATATATATATATATATATATATATATATATATATATATATATATATATATATATATATATATACGCGAAATTAAATTTTCTTTAAAGCATGTTAAATAAGCTCAAACTATTCTATTTTTTATGATTGATACCTTCTTTAGATTTATCATACTGTCATGAAATGAGAAGAAAAGGGTATGATTTTAAATTATTTCAGTTGATGAAATCTTTCAGAAAATTAAATTCAAAAAACTTTCCATAGAATCATTATTTTAATTGTGATTCGAATCTACAATAGCATTCTATGAATTCATTGCACTTCTGCTATTTTTCATTTTTGAAATCAAATTTTTCATACTCATTCCTATTGAACTTTGATTTTAATTTTCCACTTACAACTCGCGAATATGGAAAAGACATATCTCGAGATCATATTATTATTTCCGGGAGAAACGCCGCGGCCTTTCTGTCTTAATTCAATGTTATTCCGTTGTCATTTTTTACTGAGTGTCGTTTGTACCAAGAAAGCATTAACATGCGATTTGAAATTATATTATCGTGTTTTTATTTACCAGCATATTTCCCTGCAGTTATTGGGCTCTACCAGCTAGGTGGATATTGTTGGGTAAAGGATGTTGCACCAACATGTTTCCGCCTATACCAGTTAGATAGAAACAATTGGGTGGAGTCTTTGTGGTTTTGAAGCAGGGACCAAGCAGAAGACCCACAATCCTTGGCCTGCCATTTCCTGAGGTATCATTTCCCTTGAAGGACTTTGCGACCGCTCCTGGTTCTAACGTGCTCCAGCCGCCGTTAGCGAACACGACGGATCTTCGGTTAAGCCGAGATTCGAACTCACCACCTTCCGATAACGAGAACGACACCCTAACCAACCAGGCTACCTGCTGGGTAAAGGTGGAAGAGATTCGAAATTAATGAAAGTATTGCCATAATAATACGATATTCAAAAATGCTAAAATGGTACTCAGATAAAAAGCTTGTGCAAGCAAGAAAATGTGTTTGATGAGATGATAGACTTAAATGATTTAAATTCTAAATGAGATACGGATTTGCCATCTTTTTTAAATTTATATAGTAATAAGTAGATTCGGATTTTGAAGGTTTCATAAATATACATACAATAAATTACAAATTCATATAATTATTTTTAGCTAGGAAAAATTAAATTAAATTTTTTTTTTTACATATTTTTGTTCTGATATTTTTCATGATATAATATAAATGTTAAGAATATGGGCTTTTTTATTTATAAATAAGCATATAATTGCGTTCGTACGTGTAAATATATTTTTCAAAATGCCACTACTGTAATTTATTTTTAAGCTATTTTCCCTTTTTATGTGAATTCTTTTCAACTATATTATACTACAAGTTATAAAATATAGGTCAAGATTTTTCTCAAAAGCTGCATTTATCCTGATGCTCATTTCTTCTGGAAATTGCTATGTTTTTAAAATTCGAGTCGAAAAAGGGAGACCTAGGATAAAAATTTTCGATGCTTGGAATAGCATTTTATGTGTATATATTTAAATTCCAATTTTGCATTTCTCTTATGATCTCTTAATCACTTGAATTTAGTGGAATAAATTAAGTGGGGATGATAAAAATGATAGAGAGAATTGACCCAAGGATTACGAGGAAGTTCCACGTGCGAATCTTCCAGAAAACGTTAATGGCACTTTCAAAATGATTTCGGAACTGAAGATAGGAGATAACATATATAATCCTTAAAGTCGTTTTTCCATACAATAACAAACTGATTCCATCTTTCTAATTCCTTATTCAACTCAGAATAAGGAAGCATATCATAAGTTTCTGTTGTAGAAAAAGTTCAAATGGCAGATTTCCAATGAATTTAAAATGTTTGACACATTGGCTCTCCCTTTCAATATAGATGTGGCTCAAAATTTACTTTAAATTGTTGATTTCCGATCAATTGGCCCTCGAAATGATCGTTGAACAACAAACAAAACCAACAAATGAAACCGTTCCTATGTTACTTGAACTATAGAGAGTACCACAAGGCATGTTTTCCTGTGTTTCTAGTATAGCTGCTACAGAGACACCTCATTACAGACAGGAAATTTGGATTGAGGGACAATCAATTTTATTATGTAAGATGGTATTTGCAAGACACTTGCTGGAACTCTCATAATTATGTTTCATTTCCTTTTAAAGACCTAGATTTTATGACATACTTTGTTAAGGACACACATTTTAGTTTTTCCTAAGAGATGTAAGAGACTGTTATCTATACCTCATAAAAGCTAAAATAATTAAAAAATCATTAACGAGGCATCTCTTTAATGGTTCACAAATATGTAAGCTATTGTAAGAGCTCTCAAGGAAGACATATGGAGATATCCTAATGTAGGCTGTTTCTGTCTGAATGTCTGTTCACTTCCTTTATAAAAGCAGGCAGTAAATTATAAGGACCTTATGGAACATGTTTCCACTGTTGTGATAGAATTGGGGTGTGATACGTCATAGACGTTGCACATTTTGCTGTGTTGTGTGTCTTAGAATCCACTTTAGGCTAAAAGTCTAATTACTAATGTGTGCAAAAAAAATTACCATCGAGTAACAAATATAGCTATCAATCTGAAACCTTTAAAAAAAGATTTAGCATATTTAATACCACTGTGTGTGTGTGCGTGCGTGCTAGGAAGAGAGGATTAGAAAAAGGAAGGACCACGAATATTATATAAATCCAATATTTTCCCAATGAATGATACTTGTATTTCAGTGCCGCTCTTTCTATTTGAATTCTTTTTAAAAATATAAAAGTAAACTTTGAATTCGATTTTTATTAAGCTCTACTTCATACGAATCAAGAATCATTTTATTTCAGTTCAGTATGTAACACAAAACCTTTCGAGCAAATTCTAACAAGTTACAGCTTTTTCTACAGTTCGTGAAACTTAATTTCGATTTACTCAACATAAATATCTGAAAGAATATCAAAGCATTAAGAAACTAGCGATCACATAAATACTAAGCTTTGCTTACCCTAAGAGAGACCATATTTTTAAATTGGTATTTTTCGATTTAAAATTTGACAGATAAAGTGTTAATTATTTTACCCAATAGAAGTATATATTTTTATAACATGTAGTTGAGAGATACAGTTTTTTCAATTTTCTCAGATTTTATTTATATATTGTGGAACTTACATTTCGTATATGCGAGTTTAAAATCATTTTTTAAATGTGTCACTATATTTCTTTACTGAAATTTCTTCACGCTAATGTAGCGATTTATTAAGGATTTGTCTGACGTTAATCAGATTGACTTATCATCTCTAGACTCAAGATCTCATAAGTATTAAAGAAGACGACCGTTTATTAAATCCTGTTGCAAAAGCTTTACGTCAACATGCTATCAGAAAATTATCTTTGCTAATATTAGCAAGGAAAAAAAATTGTTCAATTTCAGGGAAACATAAATTTTTGTTGCTTACATAATTGAAATATATAAATTATCTAAAATAACCTCTCCGGCTCTGATAAGAGAAGGGGAAAAACAATTTTGTGAAATCGATACCAATATTTAACGTGTTTTAAAGGTCGTCTGACCCCTTAATCGCCACGAGCGATTTCGTTGGCCGTTGCAAAGTGGTTTACATCTTTCTAGAAAGTCCGTTATCAATGGCTCTTGCGACATTTTGATGATGCAGAGTCCACTTCAGTCAGTTAGTCAGAGGAATTCGAAAAATCGTCTCATCAGTTGCATTTCAGTCCACCGCCGCCTAATCTCTGCTTGGACTACAGTTGTGGGCCTTGGTCAAAAAAAAAATCCAACCGAGTTTCGCAAGTGCTTTCGATTCCCCTGCAGATGTAATCGAATATGCGTTAACGGCAACTATCTTGATGTTGATAGTCTTCTCTCTTCAGTTTTTTTTCCTGCTTGGACGAAAACATACTGGATTTTTATGCCGAATTAGCGGTGATGTGCATTTTTTTTTCACTATCAGCATTTCGAGTGGTTGGATGAAATACGCTCGTTGCCAAAGGTCGAATTTTTAACTTATTAATCGTAAAAAAGTAGCAGTTATAATCAAGTGTTTCATTTGGCAGCGAAGTGGGAAAGCACACTTGGATTTGGCACACTTCCTGAAATAGCCCTTGTGCGTGAGTATGCATGGTAATACGCTCGATGTGTCGCACCTAAAAGTGACGATGAAGCATGGCAATTAAATATTTAGTCTTTCATTAGGATAGGTAACCTAGTGGTTAACTGCTGAAAATAATATTTTTTCTAACTGTTGGCGTTCTTCATAATATGTAAGTAAGCTGATATTAAAACGCTGATGAAAATATTTTTAAGATGTAAAGATACGAAGCGTATGCAATACCTTTTTAAGTTTTTCTTTTCTCTAATCAAATTTTTAGTGTTACTGCTGTGTTGTATTTTATTTATTTATTTAAATGGTATTTGAAATTGTTTCTTAATACTTAAGGAGATATTTATACTAGATTTTAATTTCAGGAATGCTGTTTCTTATTTGTATTTTGTTAATTAATAACTTTTCCATATATTTTGAAGAAGATATTTATCGCATTATTTGTATGTTTCATCTGTAATGTGTGTTTTCTAAAAACGGATTATTATTTTTATTTATGCCACAATAATTTTTTTATTAATTATGTGAATTTATTTTGTGTCTGGAATACTTAAAATAGTTGTGTATAAAAATGCTGTTTTATTGATTCAATAGTTTATATGACCTCTTTTCTCTAAACTTTTTTTGTAGTGGTAAAATTTTTGATAGTTTGCTGTTGATATATCTTCATTTATTCTTATTACAATTACTGTGTACATGTTTGTTCTATTATTTTTATATTAATAGAATGATTTGTGTTTTGTTAAATATTTAATGATTTTCATTTTTGTTGCATAAACATGATTTAACTGAAGCAAGAGATGATGATAAATTACATGGGATATCTTCTTATTAAACTAATATTTTTTTAAATTATATTCTTTTATAACAGTTATTTTCATTTTATAAGTAAATTTGCTTTCTAAATATATGGACATTCTTTAAATGTATTAAAAAATTAAACTTAATAATGTTCAGAATTTAATATTTTTCCAAACAATTTGCCTTAATTTAAATATTTTATATTGGCCTGGGTATTTTATATATCTTTGGAAAAAAAAAAGAAAAAAAAAAACTTTTTTTTGTATTTTAACATATTTGACAACAGAAAGCATATTTTGAACTGCTAAAAAGTAAACCCAAATAACTCTTTACCCTAGCAAAGATTTCCATTCGAACATGAACAATAAAATTCTATCATACAGTTATGATGAATATCCAATCAACTCTCAACATATTTTTCGCATACCAAGAAATATCAAACATCTCACCTTATTGGCACTTAATGAAAACAAATCCAATATCATCTCATTTTAATGTGTTTTCTCAATATGCTTCCCATATAGTTACTGTATCAAGGCATTTGCAGAAGAGGATTCTCGGACATAACTGAAATTTTCCCAGTGTTTCTTTAGTCTAGTTCATAATGAAGTTATGCAATCTGCGATTCCATTCTCTTCCTCGTCTTCTTCCCATGAATGCATTGATTTGCCCAGCTGTCGTCCTACAAGTGAAGGATTATCGACGCCATCTTACCAGGCAGTATTAGAGTCCATTTGAAATTTCTGTCTAATACTGTCAGGTAAAGATGTCCACGATGTCCTTGTGCAGCGTTGACATTCAGCATGAGAAAGATGACTTTAAATCCCCGAGTGTAGTTACGAGACATAAAAATATTTATTCTGAACCATTTTTTGGAAATGAATTTATATTTTTATTTTAACTATTATCATGAAACTTTGATTCATTTTTTCGATGGTGTGAGTGAAATTAAATTATGTACTATTAAAAGTATGATGTAATCATTTATAAAATTAAATTTCAATGGAATCCTTTCTTATCTAATATAAAAGCATGTTATAATATTTTGTGCACTTTAAATTTCTTATTTCATTTTGAATATGATTGTAAATAGTCACTTGAAATTTTCTTTATAATTAATTTTGTGCATGAAATGATTATTACCATCACATGGGTTGATAGGTCGTAAATTCATTTTAGTTCAAGTAAAAATGCTAGAGTCTTTAATTCATTGGTCCAGTTTTAGTCTTTTGATTATATAAGTTTTTTTGTGTGTGTGTGTGTGTGTGTAATGATAGGCAATTGAAACATAAGGATATATTTCCTGTGTATCATTTATTATCCAGCTAAATAAAAATCGGTTGTAAAAAAGAATTTCCTTTTCAATTAAAATTCTTCACACATTTTATAAGAAATACATATTTTTGGTAAATACCTATGTTTGACTACTATTACTAATATTTTATATAAACAGTGTCCCTATTGGGAATTATATATATATATATATGAGGGAATAAACCAACAGAGAGACTAAAAATGGATTCCTAAATTTATAGATTAGCATTTTTACTTGAAATATTTTTCAAATTTAATTGGGACTATATAAAAATTACACGAGGCAATATCTTTTATAATACTGTTTGTACATGTATATATCCATTTATTATTCATTTATTATAATTTTATTTTGATAAATTGGTGGCATTGCTTAATATTTCCTGCTTTACTGCAATTTTGTACTTCATTTACTAAAATGTTTGAAAATGTTTGTAATCTAAATTTATATCACTTTATATATATTTACTCTTATGTATAAATAACTAAAATAATTATATGAAATTGATATAATATTGCTTATGTGTTTTCCAACAATTTATGCGAAAAATATATTTAATTCAGTACATAGTTTTTTATTTCTTTGATCTTTCTTAACTCTGAAGTGAAACTGAACAGCAATTTAAAAGTATTTTTCTCATCGTAGTTATTGAAATATGTATATATCATGTTTTATTTAATATAGATGTTGATTAATATGTTTCAATTTAAGTAATCAGATTTAATTAAAATTTCATGTTTATTATTACGTATTATGACTGAAATGCATAGATCGTATTTTGTTCACATTACAAATCAAAATGATTATCATTTGTATATTAGTTGCATTAATGGTCAGTTGAAATGTATCTAATCAGCTTTTTATTGATCAAGCATTATTTAGTATTGATAATTTTTGACTACAGTTAAATTGATATTTACTATTTAAATTCATATCTGCAATCAGTATAGTACATAATATTTAAAAAAAAGTATTTTATATTCATCATTTAATTATATTTTGTTTTTTTTAATTTTTGCAATAATACATTTAAGTAATAATAGAATAAAAATTATATAATTGTTTTCAATTATGTGCTTAAACTGCACTGAATGGGATTCTTTTTTTTTATTTTTATAGAAAATATTTTTTTATTTAATACGATGTTGTGTAGAATTTTCTCGAAAGTAGGAAGTTCTGAAGTTTTATTTCATGAATTTCATCGCCAACTTCCTTTTCCCTATCTCCTTAATCATTTATTACTTCCCAGTCGTCTGTGCCTGTCGTAATTGGGTGAGATATCGTCGGAAAAGGCGTTGAGATGTACTTCAATTTAAGCTCGATATTTCATTGGAATACGTAAGCAACGAGATTATTGTTCTAATATTGAATGGTGCTTCTGGAACAGGTGCATCAACTGTGCAAATGGATTTTACCTCAGTGACACGCCATTTTTCTGGCGCATGTATAATGAAACAGTTAAGAAAGCGAAGAAGTCACAATTTAGTGAAAATATTTCTTCTAAGTCTTGTCCCATAATAACTTTAATTAGATTATTTCTTAAATGAGACTCTCGTTTATAATTGTTCAAAAATTAGTTTTTAGAATGTAATTGGGAAAGTTCTCATAATAGGGAATAGTTTATAATAAAAATTCAATGATATACACACACAAATGCAGTGCAGGAAAGTTTTAATATACCTCTCACTATCTATGTCATCAGAACTCTATTGTCAATATTATCATCAAATATTAGAAATTTAGGCAGAGGTGCCATATAATCCATAGTGCTAAATTCTGAGATGGCGATTATTTGGTGGATTTTCTTGTGTATCTGGCAATTTCGATTTTTTTTTTGTCATACATATGGAGACCTATACGAATTATGCAGAAAATTCTGTTTTGGTAACCCTAGTATTTACATCATCGCGCACGTCACGATACGTCATCTTGGCAGCATTTCTTCGTCACCAAAAAATTTCAGAATTTGGAATCATAAATTATATGGCACCTGTGCCGAAATTTAGTGCATTCAAAAGTTTACTCAGAGAGATGAAAGAGAAATAAATTATGTTCGATATGCAAATAAAAGATAAGTGCTAAGGTTAATTAAACATTTTTGAGTTTTTAATTCTATGCAAGAAGTTTCAAAAGTGAATATGAGTTAAGTGTCTGTAATATAAAACACTAAAAACATAATTCTACCAATGCGGTATGTCACGTACGTAATCAAAACTGTCAAAGAAAAATGCTGTGGAAAAATGTTATGCTTCATCAACATCATTCCATGCATGACTGGATAAAATTTATCTGGTCTGATAAAAATGAAAATAAATCTTTTCCGAACAAATTGCATAAAAGTGTCTGTCTAAAGCTGAAGATTACTTGTCAAGGCAAAATCCCATAATAATAATAAAACGGTAGAACTGGAAACGAATTGGTTGATATTCGTATTTCTTGTCGCGACATTAGAACGTCGGAAGTTATAAATGGAAGCTCAATTTAAAAAAAGATATTCTCTATTCAATTTTACGGATTTCTAAATAGAAAATAAACCCCCAAGCAGTTTTATTTTTAAACAAGATCTTTATAAATAGTATTTAAAAATGATTTGTGATTGTGAAGCAGAGATCACATTTAAAATTTCCTTCAGTGTGTTCAGTATTTGTTCAAGCAAAATATTTCTGAATTAGTAGTGTCAAACTAACGTTCCCGAATATTCTCACTAATTATTATTTTTGGGAATAGATGTATGATTTTTATCCGACTCCAACAGTTATTTCTATGATTTGAAATGCTTATCCCGTTTTTGATCACAAAGATAAGGCTTAGACCATTCCATTGTTTAAAAATGTTTCCCCCCCCCCCAAAAAAAAAAAAAAAAAATCAATGCATTTTTGTCTCTTGTGATAGTTACTATTTTCACTATAATCTTTATCCGATGGTAATTTTTTTGCGGGTTTTCTTATGTATCTGGCAACTTCGTTTATATTACGTCATACAAATGGGGACTTATAAGAATTGTGCAGAAAATTCTGTTTTGGTAACCCTAGTATTTACGTCATCGCATACGTTTCGATACGTCATCTTGGCAACATTTCTTCATCGCCAAATAAATTCAGAATTTGGTATCGTGGATTATACGATACTTGTGCCATCTCTTCTACGATTGCTGCAATTTTCTTTATAGCTCTGTTCTGATTATTACTATATTCTTTACTTTCTCAATGCTATCACCTCCATATTCTTTTTTGGATCATTGTACTTAAAAACAGTTCTAAAGATTTAAAAGATATTTTAAAGTGTGTAAAATATAAATTGAATTTAAAAAATTTTTTATTAATTGTTTTTTTTTTAATTTGGCAAAATATGATCTCATTTTCTAATATAGTCTTACATTTAAATATTCCGTTAAGCTTAATATAAAATTATTTACGATTTTGTAAAAATAATTTTTAAATAGGAACAGTTTTCCAAATTTTATGGTACACTAAAGTGTGAGATTAGCTATTGTTATAGGAATAGTTTAGAGAAATCATTCATGCAAAATAAAGAAAAAGGATTTGTTTTGTTGTGTAACTTATTTACAATACAGATTATTTAGATTACTCGCTTGCCAATTTATGTCGTAAAAATATCTTTCCTCCGAATACAGGCTTCTTATTTTCTTGAACCGATTTTTATTCAAATAACTCAATAATACTTATTTGCTATTGTATTGTTAATTGAAAACACTTTTTGATTTTTATTCCTTAAAGTTGTAAACACTAATACATAACAATTACTACTTTTTACATAACTTATATCGATCATTGTGTTATGAACTGCAATGTGTTGGTTCCCGTTCCAAAATCTATATAATCAAGATTTTATCCTCGAAAATATTGAAGAATATAATTAATTGCGTCTTTAGTAAATCATTTTCCTATAAAACTTAATTATTTTATCTCACATGTGTTATTCTAAAGTAAAACAATAAAAAAAAATATCCATTTTTAGCTGTCACAACGATAAATAATAAATGTTTTGGCAAACATCAAAATAAATTTAAATTATAAATCAGTCAAATGAAATATTAAGCTTTTATTATAGTATGGTTTGGAATTGAGTTATTCACAGCTTTTATAAAAACCACAATTCTCAGTTGTTTTGAAATGTGCGTGTGTGGGATACTAAATCATATGGTTCGGAATTAAAATTAATTTTATATTTTTGCATATTCTTTAAAAATACTAATTTCATTATCTGTATTATATAGATCTTAGATGATTTGAGATTATATGCAACTGTCATTAAGTGACATCAAGTTAAGAATAATGTAACTGTTTCAAGAACAAATAAAATGCCAGGACTTTTACTTTTAGAAAACATTTGTTAAAAAAACACATATTTTTAAAAAATATTATAAAAACTTTCTGATGTGTTTTACAATTCACTTTACATTTTTGATTTCTTTTTTTTATTATTAAAAAACGCAATAGTTGTTAATGCCCATCAACAAAAAATCATTGATCACCATCAATAAATATCGTGAATCTTATTTGTTTATTTGAATTAAGACCCTTTGATTACTTCTGAAAGGGCATTATATTCCTCATGATGCTGTAAATGGCGGGGAGACAATTTGAACATATTTCTTATTTAATTTATAATCGAAGTAAAAATACAATCTCCAGACTTGCGCCAACCTATTATTAATCATCAAAGCTACCAAAGTTAGACAATAGACGAAGGAATTGTTTGTTTCTACTGAAAAAATATCAATCTTGAGCAGAAAATAGTTACTAAGATAACACCAGACTGTCAGTATCATTTGCAAAACGTCTACAATAAAATACTCCGCTTAGAACATAATTTACTGAGTATAATTTTGTAACCTATTGCAGAGTTTGACTTTTCTCAGTTGTTGTATAAATAAAAATAAAAAAAAAAGAATTCTTGAATGTGTAAGAATCATCACGTAGCGGTTTGCCATGGCGGAAATATTCCGGGATACGTTCCAAGAAGGGAAGGGGTGAAAGAAATCAGGAAAAAGCCACACTCTAACTGTTAGTGTCACTGACTGTTTTTCGGTGAGAAAGAAAAAGAAAAAAAAAATATTTTGTCGGTAGCTGTCTGTCAAACTGTGACACTGTCGCCAGAAATCCTCTCGCCAGGTACTCCCTGGAGTCGTTTGGTTTGCGAATTTCTTTCGTTTGCTGCCTCTCAGAGAAATATTCAGGTTAATTTTAGTTTGTTTTTTTCCTACCAGGAGTTTGAACCTTAGTGCTGTAAAAAATATAGAGCTTTCGCAAAGTTTCTTACATTGCTAGGTAACTGTTATATTAAGCGTGATCGTATACAGTACGATCACGCCATCTGTTGACGAGGAGCAAAAATATCTAATGATGAAGACTACTGGGAAAATTAGAATTGTTTTGATATCTGTTTTATTTGAATGTGTAGGCGCTGTAATTTTGGAGCTTTGTCTTAAGAAAATATCATATTTATACAATTTTTTTCTCTATAAATGTAAGCATTATTTATTCTATTTTAATTGATGGAATCTTAATCTGCTTAAAATTTCATAATGTGTATATAATAGATTAAGTTTTTATATAGTAAAAATTGTTATTGAATATGTAGAAATTTCCTAAATCAGCAAGTATGATTCTTCACCTAGCCTCAAATAGTCTCTATTTCCTTAAAAATTTATTTTTCATTCCACATTACCAATGAATGCATTTTACAGCGTGTAATCTTCATGAAGGGGATAACTAATTCCAAAAGTTATATTTTAAACTATATGATTTATTACTGTTTATGTTATCTGCATTGTATTGAATGGTTATGAATTAAATAATTTGTAAATGCTTTCATACAAATTGTAAATTGATGCATTCACTGTATTTCCTTAAAAATTTAATTATTATGTATTATTAGTGGCATGATATATTATTATATATATATTTATTTATTTACATTTGTTATTAGTGGAGTATAACTTAAAATTATCCTGTATTTCTTAAGATTGTTGCAAAATTTTACAGATATTTTCTTGGTCATCAGAGATTTATGTGAATGTTCTAAGCTGTCGATAGTTTATGTTTAGACTTTTCATGTTTGTTATGGCAAAAATTATATTATATGAATGTTATCGACTAATAATTTTATTTGACATAAAAAATTTTTATCATAAATTTAAGTCTAAAATAAAATATGTAGATCTTTTTAAAGAGTAAATGAGATGAATGTCATTGCTATTTATCTTTTGGTGGATGGACAGGAAAGAGAATATTGACTAAAATGAGATGCCTACCAATGCTGTTAAATTGATTAAATTCTTTCTAGAAATGTTATATTCTATTGGTATTAACTTTTAAATGCTTATTTGATTTTGAGTTTTAGTAAGAAATAAAGCTTGATTAAATTTGTAAGGTTTTCACATATTTAGTATCAAAATTAATTTTAATGTCAAATAATTCATACTAATCCATGAATTAAGTTGATGGCACCTAAATCCTGCCATACGTGCGGTAAGGAATGATCTGAACTGTATTAACTGAAACTAGCAGTGACCAAATACCGTCGAGGCTCTGTACTATGATAAATTATTTTTATCTCGACAGCCTATCTATTCAGTAGTTAAAGTAAAATTTGCTAATGCGGATATCACTCAGAAGAAAATGCTTATCTCAGAATCTTAAGCTTGATATTTATTTTTATCTCTCCTTTATCATTTAATTCGATTCCATCTACGTTACTTCTTGCAGATAGCAATCTACTTTATACATTTGTTAAAAAGAATTGCGAAGATTTTTTATAGAAAAATCAGATAATTTGTGTTGTATAATAGTAAATATAAAATATATATATATTTAAAATTAAATAACCCAACTTGGATTATTTCTTAGTTCGTTCTTGTGGTGTAGCGAATAATATAAAGCGAAAAATTGAAGAAAAGTATGAAGATTATATACACACATATATATATAATCAATTGTTAGGCAGTTGCATTTTTTAAAATTGTATATTCATATTATATAATTTGAATTTCAATAAAGGAATAGGGAAATATATATGTATATAGAAGTGGTGATAATTAGAACAGGATTTATATCTCATAAAGTAACTGTCGAAAATATAATAATTCCTTTGTGATAAAAAAATTTCCAAAAAAAGAAAAAAAAAAATCATAAAATTCTTTGTCCTGTGTATTTTTCTATACCAAATGACTTAAAAAAAAGAATATCCTATTTATGCATATTTTTCTGGCAATTTTCAAGTGCTCACACTATCTGTGTGTGAACTTTCTTATTAGGTTCAGAAATATTCTTATGAGCCACTGGAATTTGCTTTTATAGATCACCTTAAAGATGACAATTTTTGTTCAAAAGTTTTTCATATTCCTATTGACTGTTTTTCATATTCCTATTGACATTTTTTCATATTCCTATTGACTGTTAAATTTTCTGTGAACATTTGTTTAAATCAATCACACTATTCACTCAGTGAATAGTCTTCATCTTCTTCAAAGAGATTTTTATGATATGGATATATTTGTGTGACCAATTTTAAGATAATTGTTTTATTAGTGGATTTTCATTCTAATTATCCATGAAAAAGTGTAATCCATTCTTCGGATAAGGATATTCTCTCATAGGAATGCACGCACTTCAAATTAATTTCTCGATAATCATTCTATTTATACATATTTTACGATTATCATCTAAGTAATAACTTATCAATAATTTATTCTTGTCATCTTTAGTTTTTTTTTTTTTTTTTACCTAAGAATAAATTTATTATCAACTTCAAAATTTAGAAGAGCCTAACTCAGGTCTATGTAGATGGAAGCATATGTACAACAACAAATTCAAGATATATTATCTATGTTTCTATTTGTTGTTGTTATTTATGACAATTGGACAAACCAAGCTCGCTGTGCCATTTTTTTTTTACTTGAATACATTTTTTTAATTGTTTTCTAAATGTTTTTTTTTTTTTTTTTTTTTTTAATATATAAAAATAAGGCACACACTAACACTTGCAGTAGAATAATAATTAGTGTCGTGCCCTAAATTCAACAACTCATTAATTACACTTCTACCTCGGCTGTGAACTTTTGTTGAGATTTAAAATTCACTTTCAAGCTGCCATTCCTCGTTTTACCAAATTTAATGCTCATTAAGTGTGACCATAAACTGCCAAAATAAGTTTCTACAAGGTGGTTACTTTATCTATGCAAGTTTTACCGATTGCCTTATATAGAATTATTTTAGAACATTGTTTTCAACTTTTTTCAACAAGCTGAACAAATGATCGATAAGCTTAAATACATTCTTTCCAGTCAGTTACAAGAAATTTTATTTTTGAGGTTCTTCAAAACGAATTACTTGCAACCATTTTTTTTAACCCAATAATATAATTTGTTCGTAGGAATATTTTTATATTTTCAATATGTATTATTTTATTAAACGTTTCCTTTGATGTTATCAAGATGACTATTTCATCTGAGTAGATTCGTTTTGACAATCTTGAAAATGATTATTAGACCTTTGGACACGATTTTAGTCTTCAAAAATGATGATTGATTTATTCAAGTACATTTTTTCTCATAAATTTTAAAAATGAGTTATTTTATGTACACACAAACATTTTTATCATCAACGAGATAGTTCATTTATTGTAATTATGTATTTAATTGATCATTTGGGACATAGTTACTTTATAAAAATATTTTCTGACACCTGTTAGGATTTCCTATAAAAACATACATTCTCTGACCTGATTCATCCTTCATCTGAAGTCATCTGATTCATCCGTAAAGTTTCTATTTCCTGAAAGTAGGCGCACCATCAATAATCGATTTAACGAATGTTACTAAATATATGTAACTATACGTAACAAAATATATGTCTTTTGTTATTTGTGTAAGATATTATTAATAAAACAAAAGTTGGTATTTAAATAATAATAATGATTAAATGAGAGAAAGATATCATGAATAATGCTGCAGATCACCCAGATATATCACTAATTTATGAAATAACTAATTATCAATTTTAGAAACATCAAATCTTTCTGTAATTTTAAAAATTTCTGCAAAACTTGAATTTAGATTTTAGGAACATAAAATTGAAATGAATTTTCTGATATTGTTCTAAATTCATTTTTGCTATACTGCATACAAAAAGATTAAATTTGTAAATATTACCTATTGAAAAATACTTTAAAATTGAAAACTATGGAATACAGATATTAAATAGTATTTATATTTAAATAAGTAGACATAATTAGGTTGTTTTGCTTAATAAACTCTATTTAAACCTCGATTAATTCGAGTTTTTTTTTAATTTATAAAGTTAAACGTTGCCTCGTTGTTTCCTTTGATTTTCATTCAATGTGGATTAGCTTTTAATCCGTTTCAAAATAAAATGATTTAAAGTTCACACAGATTATTTAATTTAATTTATACAGCCTAAAAAGCTAACACTTCATTTAATAAAATATGCATACATTTTTAATTTCATTTGAAATTATTTAAAATAAATACTTAAATATTGTTCACTTTACTTATAATATTTTTCTGTCACAAAATAATTTTACATTCAAAGAGTGAAATAACATATTTTTACTTTCAATTAAAAAAAAATCTTATCAATTTTATATTAGCTAATGTAATGTATTTCCAATGGTATAATACATTACTAAAAAAAATAATATTTGAAAATATTTAACGAAGAAAAAAGAAAATCTCCTTATTGATTGTAGTTTTTTGGTGCCCTTAAACATATTAATCCAAAACTTCTTATTTTAAAAAAAGTGATAGATATTTCACTATGAAAGTAATGTTTAATATGACGTTTATTTCGATTATCAGTCGGTTAAAATAGCAACAATTTCTGGCCATTTAAAAATATTGGTTATATGTTTGCTGTTTTTTCCCTTTTTTGGATTTTGTCATTTCATCAGTACGTTTGTAACATACATTGTTTTAATTTAGGAATATTCTCAATATATAGGAATAGTGTATTGAATCAATTCATCTAGAACCAATAAAAGCTCTACGAATCATTTTATAGACACAATTATATAAGTTACTCTACACTATTGAACTCAACTTAAAAATAATGATGCTGATAAATGCAGAAATGCACAAATTGCTCATCGAGCTGAACCTTAATTACAGTAGATCTTTCAGGATTAAACGACAAGATCTGAATCACAGTCAAAATACCAGATCGATCATGGAATTATAAAGGAAGAAATTGACCGAGAAATTAATACATAGATTATACCATTCCAGCTAAATAAGCCACTATTATGGGCATATTTCTACAAAGCTTTATTTATAGCTTTGTGACACTACATCCATAAAATTCTTATAGATTTTATTCTTTTAATTAATATGTATTAAATCCATGAATCACAGTCATGGATTTAATACATAGATTATTTCATTCAAGCTAAATGCCTATTAGTCACCATTATGAGCATATTTCTACAAAGCTTTATTTATAGCTTTATGGAATTAAATCCATGAATTACTGTAATGGATTTAATACAGAAATTATTTCATTCAAGCTAAATGTATATTAACCACCATTATGACTATATTTCTACAAACTTTATTTATAACTTTATGAAATTAAATCCGTGAATCACAGTCAAACGACAAGATTGATGATGGAAT
Organism: Latrodectus elegans; assembly: GCA_030067965.1. Classification (NCBI taxonomy): domain Eukaryota; kingdom Metazoa; phylum Arthropoda; class Arachnida; order Araneae; family Theridiidae; genus Latrodectus; species Latrodectus elegans. The sequence continues at coordinate 66,503,915 of CM057812.1, read as the reverse complement.
TGTGTATGGAAGAAATTGACCGAGAATTCTATACAGATTATTCCATTCAAGATAAATGAGCCACCATTATGGACATATTTGTACAAATCTTTATTTATTGCTTTCAGCCGTTCAATCTTCCAAGTACACGTAGCTGTTGATATAAACTAAAACGAAATCAATTGTTTTATTCAGCTTAGAATTTGATTCCGTTTGCTTGTCTTTGATCAAATCAGAAATTATTATTCTCAGAGGAATGCACGTTAAATTTTCGTGCAGTATTACCGATGGTATCGGTCAAATAAGACGATGCCAACCGTATTTACGAATCTCGTAACTTTATTCTGGTTCGAGATTAAGATGCATGGAAAATTATGGGTATTTATATGCACTATATTTATGTCTCACTTTCGGATAGAGACTAACGCTTAACTATCACATTTTTTGAGAATTCGTAAAAAATCTTAAAATTTAATTTTATAAGTCAGTTTAAAAGTGGTATATACATATAATTAAATTTTATTGTGATATGAGTTTTGCTATAGACAATGCATTTATGATCATGTAAGGAAAGCAAGAAATTATTTTCGAATTAAGATAATTTGGGCCATGTTTAAACGTTGAAGGAACATTTTCAATTACAACTATTTTTAACTTCATACTAAAAAACGTTTTTACTTTATGCTAAATTGTTATGTGAAAATCGTTAGTTGCAAAAGCGTCTCGTGGTGAGCTATGTTACAAGACGAATAAACAATCGTATTACAGAATAATTATTAAGTAATACAATTTTATAAGATTGGCGGACACAATAATGAAGATTTCATTGTTCACTTCATTGGACAAAATTGCTCAATGATGTGAAAATAATAATAATGATTACTTTCCCCCTATATAAAAGTTTTATTTCTTGTAAAAAAATATTGCTAGATTTTGCTTGGTCGCGTGCAGTTTAATACCAAATTATTATTAATTATTTTATGTAAGTGATAAAATTTATATTATCAAGAGTTGGACTTTTGATATTTTAGTAAAGAGAGATTATTTTCCTTATATTCTGTTGAAATGAAAATTGATATTTAATTACGTTTTTATACAATAATTATATTGCGACCACAAATATAACTACAAATAAGTTACCAAAATATAATTGTGAAAACTTAATGGTTATATTTTCATTCAAACAGATTCCTACATAAATTTGCTTTTATACACTATCATTCTAAACCGTGGGTTTTCAAACTTATTTTTCCTCGTGGACCACTTTCAAAGTTTTACTACTTTCGGCAGACCCCCTGCTGCTACATTTCTATTGTATTTCTAAAACTCCTTAAAACTTTCATCCTAAATTGGGGGTGTTAAGACGAAATAAAAGTAGCACATTTTCTTTTGTGTACTATTTATTAAAATAATACTTGTACTATTATCCATTGTTCTATTCAATTCTATGTTTGAATTGAGTTCTGAATATTTTTTGAGTACCTACCTTGTGAATGATCCTACCTGTCTACTTTGATAGGTAAATCCAAGCCAAAATTTTTGTTCTTTATTATGAAAACCAGAAAATATTTCGTGGACCCTCACTTACAACTTGTTAACCCCTGTTTTCTCTTCACGTCTACGTGGACCTCCGTGTGATCTCCTATGTGGGAACCCATGTTCTAAACTTGAACCACTTTGGGAAACTTTGTTCTAAACTATTCTATCTACTCTTTAAAATCTGCATTACGTTAAGTCTTTTTTTAAATGAATTATAAATTAATTATTTTCATGATTTTCACAGAATTTTAAATGCATATTATATAGTTTGTAGATGTATACAAATACTATATACACACACGTGTGTGTGTATGTATATATATATATAAAATGCATAAATGATGAAATTCTCTCTCTCTCTTAAAACATATATATTTTTTTTCTCTCTTCTTTTTAATTTAATTGTAAGTAAATTTAAATGGTAAATCAATCCATGTGTTTTAATATCTGTTAAATATATGTACTAAAACCTTTTTTTTTTGCTGCTAGTGTTTCACGCAAAATGTGATTGATTTGGATCATGAAAGAAATAGGTTTTTTAATCTTTTTTGACTAAAAGCTCCGTGGATTAGAATGCTCTACTTTTAAAGAAAATGCTTAGCACGACTCATGACTGAATAAAAGTATGCAACGATAAAGCTTTTATTATTTGTACACCTTTAACTCGATGATAACTGCTTAAATATTTGCATTACGACCAGTCCATGCATGATTTTGACACTCCTGATTGTAATTGTGCTCTGAAAAGGAGTGCTTAGATACTGACAAACAGTTTTCTCTTTAATTTTTTGAAGGGTGTACACTTTTTATATTATATTTTTTATATATCTGGTTGAGTTTCTTTCAGCGTGAGGAAACGTGCGCTTTAAGTAAAATTATCAGTCTAGATCATAGGTTCCCAAAGTGGTCCAAGTGCACCCCCAAGGGTCTATAGGAAACCACACGGGGGATCCACGTAGACGTGAAAAGAAAACAGGGGTTCACAAGTTGTAAGTGGGGGGTCCACGAAAATTTTTTCTGGTTTTCATAATAAAGAACAAAAATTTTAGCTTGGATTTACCTACCAAAGCAGGCAGGCTTCCTCATTCACTAGGTAGGTACTCAAAAATATTCAAGACTCAGTTCAAACACAGAATTGAATTGAACAATAGATAATAGTACAAGTGTACACCACATGTCGAGACTTGCAAAGTGCCACCCATGCTCCCTCTCGTCCGAGATGCTTGTTTAGACCTGCAAAGGGATGAAATGCGACATGCGCATTAGTATAAATACGAATGCCAAGAACAAAACGTCAATCATTTGTTTCCGAGATTTTGAACATAAAAGTGTGACTGTGAGTGAATCGATGTCAGTGTTTGCAGTGCCGGAAAAAGTAAGTATCTGCCTATTTGTTATACATATTTTTATTGTATATTGTGATTTACCAATCATATTATATTTGTTTTACTACTTGAATGTAGTCGGTAATTGTGTAGTAAAAATTATAAATACAAGGAATTATTCTAAATTTCTATAAAAAAAAATAGCCAGGGAAGATCAAACTTTAGGTACCTCGGTACTTTTTGTTAGCAGCAGGGTGTCTATCGAAAATAGTAAAACTTTAAAATTGGTCAACAAGAAAAAGAAGTTTGCGAACCCATGGTCTAGAAGTATGTTTTAAGTGCATATTTCTTTGTTTATATTCATTTTATTCTAAGGAAAAATATATATTTATGACACACCGTCGAAAATGGCCTAACAATTGTAAACTGTGGCAAAGCTTTATGAAGACATCACTTATTATCCCCTTTTCTCAGATAATGGATCATATTCATGTATCACAACGACGGCGATACACCATGAATCATCCATAACGACACACGCGCTCGCATAATGCAAAAAATAAATTTTCATTTTTGACTGTTTAGATGTGGAGTCTGCTATTTTCCTTTTAAAACAACGAGAGTTGAGGAGAAGGTGACAGTTCAATAGTTTCTTCACCTTTCAGTTGAAATGTTCTTATCCCTTCTGGTTTGTAATGATCTGCAATCCATTTAAAACTATTAGTCTGAGACGAATTATCCCTCTTGTTCAAAAAATGCCTATATGAAAAAAAAAAAAAAAAAAAAAAAAAAAAATTGAGATCCTAACACTTGGTTATATTAAAGACTAAGAAGAAAATATATTTTAAATTAACCTGAACAAGAATAAACATTCTCTCTCATGGAATAATATGTTGTTGTTACTTATGACACTTGGACTAGGCAAGCTCGCTATACCGTTGGCTAGGCGAATTTAAGTCAGAAGGATGCGTCTTTCGTTTAATCAGAGCACTTCGAAAGTAAAAGTACGACTTTGCTCTAAATTCCTCTGATAGATGGCACCACCAGAGGATTCACTTCCTCAATTTTGACATTGATCTGGGGGTGAAGAAATTTCCTCCAGACCATTATACCCATGCGACCGACCGCAGGACTTTCGATTCTACAGATTTAACGAGCTCATATATCACATGCACTCGGTGGGTCTTTGGTGGTACTGGGAGTCGAACCCTGCCTTTCCGCACGAAAGGTCGATTCCCAGCTATCACGCCCCTGGAATAATATAAGCAGTCTTGATGTTTACTCGTTAGCACATTCAGAATGTTTGTTTACTATATAATGATACAACTGATGATATAATATTACATAATTTTAAGAAAGTTTTATATTTTTAAATATTAAATTATCAAATGCAGTGATGAGCTCACTTGTATAAATTTATAAACTAACAATTATAGAAATCGGATATTCTCATTTAATAGGTTACCCTGTAAATATTTAAACTTGATCTTTATACATAATTTTTGGATTTGTAGATGCAATAATTATCGATACACAAAATGTGCATGTAAAATGTTGTGATAGAAGTAAATGTAAAAATTTAATTAAGTAATTTTTATCATAATTGACTTAACCATGTTAGAATAATTTTTAAATATCTCTAATATAAAAAATGGAATTTTTTCCATTAAATCACCAAAACTGTAAATCATTACTCAATTATTTATACTTTCTCATGGTGTATTTTAATCAAAGTAGTTCTAAGGATATCATATTTTTTGTGTGAATTAAAGGTTGTATTGTTTTCTAGTTTCTTTGAATAAAAGGTGCATATCTTTATCTTTTCCATGTGGTTTTGATATTTAATTGTTCTATGTAAATTTCCAAAAAAATTAAATGTGGATAATAACAAGATTTTTGGAAGTGTAGACTTTAGAATATTTCTCTTTGTAGAGCAAAATAGTTGAATTTACTGGTTTTATAATTTAATAATTTGTGTTTAGGGATAGTGTAGTATTCAATATGGAAAATATGAAAAAAAGGTGGTTAGGCATGAATTTACCATCGTTTTTAAATTTATAGGAAGGAGATAGAAATAGTTAGTGAATTGTCAGTAATGAATTTACAAATCTATCTTCACAATTGAATAATTTGTATATTATATAAGTTTGGAAAATGATGACTCATTCATTGATAGAAATTTTGCCAAGGAAAGTATTCGTATGGATTTCCGAAATAATTATATCATGAAAACACTGTCAGGTTTCAAAATTTAAATACGAGCTCTGGAAAATGCAGAATTTCCCAACCGTCATTGGTTTAATTCAGAAGCTGAATAGACCACAAATTACGCAAGAGTTTTAAACTATTCCAACTGAAATAGTAATGAAACGCATTATGAAGTCTGAACAAGCAAACACTTCAGATGACGGTTTGATTGATTAAAAATACATCTTTAGATAGTGTTAATGTAGGAGTTGTAATACTAACAAACATTTGCTGAAATGAAGCATCTACATAGCATAAGCGAATTGAGAGGAATTGCACAGGCAAGGCAGGTGTTGAACTTGCTGTGTCTAATGTAATTAAAAGACAAAGGTCTATTAGTAATTCTTTTTGTTACTAGAATCACGTAATCAGATATGAAGAAAACTCCGCTGCTGTAATATTAAAAAAAAGAGGTAAAAAAATCCGGTTAAAGAAGAAATGGCGAGGACTGCTGACATTGCACATTACACATAACTTGAAAAAATTCGAAACAACAGGACGACGTTAGATTTCATCTGATGGCAGCCATGTTTGATAAAACACGCTGAAAAGATATGATTACGGACAATTGTAAAAGCAATTTACCAGTTGCCATTCAGGCGTTGTTTACATAGCAATTGTTTTCTATATTGTTGATATGTCAATTCCGATTTGGTCAAATGCCAGGATGAATCAAAGTTAAATTTTCTTTGTATATCTTGTTGGAATTCTTTTTAGAATTCTTGATTAATTCCTCTCAAAGCTTACTTTTACATGAACAGCAACGTTTCCATCGGATAACTGATATTTAATGACAACGTTAAAGTTCGTAAAGCTTTATAATGTCAAAGACATTTAATTTAACAAGTATCTTATAAATGAATACCATATAAACAGTTGTTCTTGTGAATTATTGTCCTAGCATTCTTATAACATGTTGATGAATAACATTTTTTTTTTGTAAGATTTGAAGAATAACTTCAAGAATACAATGCTATTTTTAAACACAACCAGAAGTATGTTGGACTAAAGATTCATGTCAAAGTGCGGCAGTCAAGTTGTATTTGACTCACGTTTGGCATAACTATTTGTAAAACATATTCATGAACCTTGAACTGACTTGGATTTTTAAAGATTTATGTATTTCTAATAAATTAATGTCAATCCACAATGAACGAATTGAAGTATAAGCGAAGGTAGACCGTGGATATATTGAATACAGAAAAATCAATTTATGAAGATAACTTTGACCATCTGATCATATTATCAAAATATAGCTATTATATATATTTATAAAACTAATGGTTGGAAGTCCTTGTATTACAGGATATAAGAAATATTAATTGCTTATAAACACGGTTCCTACTAAGATTGAAATTTCACAGAATTATTATCAATAATCCTCAATTCTTGATTTAAGAAAAACATCAGTGAAAAGTTTGGGGATTAAAAATGTGTTCACTTGTTCTGCTAGATTCAGAATTAGAATATTTTAATAATTCTCCTCCAATAGAATAATTTTATTTTAAAGATATTCTTATATTTAAAATCTTACATATTAATGTAGAAGATACGAAAATTTTGTATGCAAAAAAGAAAGTATATATTTAATAATCTTCCCATACTATTGAATGCATGTATGTACATGGTTATAAGAAGCTTGTTCATGATTATAAGTTAAATCTTCCTTTCTTAAAATGAAATTCTTAACAGGCTTCGTTTCATGTTTTGAAACACAAGTCTTAAGAACATGAAATTTTGCTAATTTTAAAGTTATCATTTGTTACATTTGCGCACAATTTTTGTTTTTTTAATGTGATTTTTTTCTCGAGTTAACTTATCCAAGTTAAAACATCGTTTCTTATTTTAAATTTACTTAGATTGTGTAGAAAAGTATTTATTAGAAAATATTCATTTTAATCGAATTATCAAGTTATCAATAACATTGCCTTAATAATTCTACATACTAGTTGGGTTGATCTTATCTTAAAACACGATGTTGATTCCACTTAAAATTCACAGTAATCACTGTAAAGTATAATTTGCTGAATTTCATGATCTATCAGAAAAATACTCTTTCAAAATATCTCTAAGAATGCGTTTAAATTTCTTTGTGATGAAATGGTGAGATTTTCACGAAACAGAATTACGAATCACGTTTCTCGATTGTTATAGCTTCGAGTAGGGGGGGGAGGTGTCATTCTGGAACATAGTGCAGATTTCATATAAAATTTATAGCAATCATTAAGAAATATCAGTACTATATCACTTGAGTAATATTATCTATCAGAAAATATCTTATCTTGATATTTATTTGATTAATAAGAATTTTACTGTAATACTTTCACGAATCAACTATGTCAATTTTTGTATCGATTATACCAGTATAGGTAAATGTTATTTTGGAATTATATAGATCCCATAAAAAATCTAAAAGAATAGTTTTTATTCAAAATATTAATTGATGCAATTGTGTGATTATCCTAATACCCTTGTATTTTTTATAATATCATTTGTATTATTTACACAGATATCATTTTGATAATATTATTTCATTTAAAGCGATTGTTATGCTTAAAAGCTTACTTTTTTCGTTTATTTGTATTTAAATAAAAGTTCCCAAAAAGTTTCAAATTAAACATTTACTTTCATGTTTAATATCAGAATATAATTTCTTGAAAAATATTAAGTGAATAATTCCGTTTTCTTAAAGAGAATATATGAGAACTTTTAAAATAATTGATTAAGTTTAGTTCATTTTATTAGATAATTAAATTGTTGAGAAAATATGACATCTAAGAGGATACATAAAATTAGTATTCTATTTTAATTTTTTTTTTAATGGAGCAAAATTATAAAGTATTAAAAATGATTTTTTATTCTACTTGCATAGTTTTTCATATATTCTAAAAGAATTAAAAGCAAAATCCTAATTTATCGAAATTTTCAACATAAAGTACATTTTCTATCTAAAAAATGCAACTCATTTTGATGACCTTGACTTTAGATAAAAAGAGAATTTTGGCAATTGTATTCAAGATAAATTATCACTTGAATTGCGAACGTAAATCATTTATGTATAGTGATAAGCGATTATCAGTCATTACGTATTTAGCACGATAAAGTCCGAAAGATAATTAATAAGAACCATTTTTTACATTTTAATAATGCTTTAATAATATTATTTATGGAAGTGTTTGAATACAATAATATAAACACAATTAAAATTTCTATTTCATTGACTGTTATAATCCTAATTCTTATATTTACGAGACGATTCTCGTAAATGGGGTTAAGCTAGCTTTCTCCAGGAAAAATATATGCATCTCCTTAGACAGGATATAAAATACTGAAATGTTAGATGTGTTTTTTTATAAGGGTTTTCTTTTATTAGATGATGCATAGAATTTCACCATGGCATCGATTTTGGTAAATCATCAAAAATATTTGGCCATGCTTCACCCTAGAGTTGTTCACTCTTTTAAAATTGTTTGCCTTTACATTTTTTAACATATGAAACCCACGCGCAATCTTAGGAAAGAGACTAATTCCAATTAAAACTTTTATCTGCCAAATTTGGTTAAAATCACATAGTACTGTGAGCAAATTATTCTAAATTATGCTTGCCTTTTGGAGAAGGCGTCACTGTCGTTCTGCAAGATAGCTCGCTCAATATTTACTGCGTTATAAACCACTGTGCTTATCAAATATGCGTAAAATAAAATGTCTCTTCTCTAGTGTAACGCGTGTGGAGAGGAAAATGCCATTTCAAGTGTGTTACTTCGTCACTTGAGCATGATTCAAAATAAACGAATAATTGGCGGCTTCAGTCGACTGAACTCGCAGCCAAAATAATGTCTCAACAACATCCGTAGTGAATTAAGTCATCCATTCATTTATTTGGTGGACTATTTGTCAAACAGAAATGAAACTGTTTGATTTTTCTGGAGTCCTAAAATTTGAATGTTGTTATGAATTGAATTAATTTAGAGAAAAAATGATTATTAATTTAAAAAAATCATTCATTTGACGAAAAACTGAAATGCCCGTGGTAGCCTAGTGGAAAGAGCACCGGCCTTTCTTACGGAAGGGCGGGGTCATTTCTAGAGTCTAGCTCTTGCCTAGAGTCATTTCTCCTCCAGAACACTGATTCAAGCATGCTGAAAGGACCTGATGTCTCCCCAAAAATATAATGAGTGGGTTGTGTGGAGACAGGTGGTCTTGCAGTTTGGTCTCAGATTATCACTAAGCAGTTGATGTTAATACAGGGTACTGCAGAACTGACTAAGCAGTTTAAAAGAGCAATAAATATTAAACCTGGATGTATAGAGAAAAATGCTTTTATTTTCTCAATCACCACAATGTATATCATTTTACATTAGTTTAATTTTGAAAATAATGTCTTCAAGATGGTGACCATTAGCATCAATACAGGGTTGTAGACGATCCTTGAAGTTTCGAACAGCTCTTGCACACATATGGCATTCATTTCGTCAATAATCCGCTCTTCTAACTCTGGTAGGGTGTGAGGATGGTTTTTGAAAACCTTTTCCTGCAGATATTTCCAAAGAAAGTTGTCATATATGCTCAAAACTGGTGACCGCGCTGGCCACCCGTCATCATCCCTCAAAGAGACGAGGCGTCCCGGAAACATTTCTTTCAAAAACATCAAGTAAAATTCGAGCTGTGTGAGGGTTGCTCCATCCTTTTGGAACTCCAGTCCACGGTCTTCAACAATCTCGTCCATTCTGGATTGCAGAAAAATTTGCAACATTTCAACATAACGTGTAGAATTCTCTGTCACGGTCACTGCTTCTTCCTCAAAAAATAAGGGCCTACCACGCCAAACTATGATATAGCACACTGTCACTTTTGGAGAATGTTGCGGTCTTTTATGAATAATTCGGGGGCTATTTTCAGCCCAGTAGCGAAAGTTTTTCTTATTCACGCGCTCACAAAGATAAAAATGGGCTTCGTCACTACTGAAAAAAGCTGCATTCGGAGGGATCTAAGCAAGCATTTGCTCACACAAATTTCGCCGGTTGGCGTGGTCTGCTGAGCGTAATTCTTGATCAATCATTATTTTGAAAGGATGGAACTTCAAATTGCATTGTAGAATCCTTCTCAAACTGCGGTCTGAAATCTCCAATACAACAGCATGTCGTCGAGCAGAACGTTGCGGCGATTGTTGTACTGCTGTTCTCATCCGTTGCACATTTTCTGGCGTTCTGATGGGTCTTGTGTATCAATTCTTAGTGTACTACTAGTATCCTCCAACTTCCGAACTCAGAACAGAATTGTGTTTACATTAGCAACGGCAATGTTTCTTGGAATGTTGAACTGTCGCCGAAAAGCTCATTGTGTAGCCAACACAGATCTGTTGTTTTCTTTATTAGCGCGAACGGTAAAGCCACGATGTTTGCTGTTTCAGACCATGGTGGCTACTGAAATAGGATCACCGACTGTACAAAGGCAGACCATATGCAACTGCCTACCCCCTCCACGGCCCCATCGGTAACCGATAGAAACTGCTTAGTCGGTTCTGCGGCATCCTATAGTATTTAACGCTGTTATTAATATTTATGCAATCCATGATTATGTATTTTCATAATCGATTCAATAATTAATCCATTGATTCAGTTTATAATGTTCAACCTCATTTATACTTGTTAATATTAGTTCGGATAATAGCGTGTAATCGATTTATTACACAAGACAACAGTTGCATAAGTAGCGTTTATATGAGACTACGTCGTTCTACTTTTTTCATTTTACACGGTGCACCAAGAGATTAATCGTAGACGTCAATCAGATGTCATCTGTAGCATATTTGGGATGGTCTTCTGGCTCATGGTCATTTACATTCATGGAAATAAGCTTAAAAAATTGAATTTGAAAATGAGACTATTCACTATTAATGATTTGTTTTATTGTATCCATAGTACTTCCATTATTCTGGTGTATTTGTTGCTTTTAATTATTGCCCTAAGAAGTATTCTCATAATTTAATATGCTATGCACAATTCATACTGACGCCATGGGAAAATCTGTAAAGAAAGAAAGAAAACTTATAAAGGACAATGTTTTTTTAATTTAAGCCTTTTTTTTTATCTTTCTTTCGCTTGGGCCTTCATTGCTTTATGTTAATTCATTTTAATAAACTTCATCACATGTCACTCGTTTGTTGAGTACTGAACCATTTAAATTTAAAAAGATTTTTTCATTTATTTAAATAAATCCGAATATTTAATAAAATTTAATTTGAATATTTTGAAATCGTTGCATCAAGTTATGAATTAGAGTATACGTAGTCATTTCAAATCATTGTTTTCTTATATTATTCTTTTATGATGGTATTTTGTGTGCCCAAATATCATTAGACGAGGGCAAAGAAAGAGTGGTAAGCGGTCACGTGATTGTCAGTTGATCTTAGATATAAGGAATAATACACGGTGAATTGAACTTGGAAATGTTTAAACAGTTAAATTATTTGTTAAATTATGAGGAATACAACTGTTTGCTAAATTATTGTGAACTGCTTAAAATGTCCCAACCTTTTTTGAAATATCAATTACAAAACCCTTTCGTAAAAGATTATCATGCTTTTTTAAAGAGGGGGACTTCCGATTGTACGAAGGAGTCGAGTCAATCATTCTCTATTAAATGAGGTATATGCCAAGCTCAAAGTTTTAACATAAAAAAAAAATTTTTTTTTTGAAAAATGTTTTTTTATTACTGATTTATAACATTAGTCTTCCTTATTCTGTCAGTTATAAAAAAGCCGATAAAAAGACAACTATTTGAATATTAATGCCATTTAAGAAATAAATCTCCTCATTTATATTAAAATTTCGTATCATGGAGATACAATCTGGAAGTGACCATGACACTCTTATCAAATTCAAATTTCCTCCCTCTTCACAATTACAGTAGACTTAATGAAAACGAACGAACCAAAAAAAGTGGCATTTCTCCCACATGAGCCCCCTTTTAACTTGGAGTCGCGCTATTAATATTAACGGATTGTATTTCGGATAGAGAAAATACAAAAATAACTAATGGAAAGGGAGACGAACGTCTTTACCAACGGTGGCAATTAATAGGGGCGCCCCTGCTCCTCCCACCTGGAATTTCAAGCGATAGAAGTTCAGCTATACCCCTCTCCTACTCCAGTCTTTCCTGTGTACGCTTGTGTTGCCATAGCTTACGAGCACCACACCCTTAGCAACGTAAGGTTCCAAGTCAAAACTTTAGAAAAGCACAACCACACACACCTCAGTGCATAAATTAGTCATTATGCGCATATAATAGTATGATATTCGGGATCTTTCTCTCAAAGAAAAACGAGGCTACATTTAACCATTTTTAACTCCTATTTACGAAACATTCTAAAGTTCGAAATAAGTAATTTTTTGCAATAAAAATCAATGCAATCAATAAAAACCAGAAATACATTTGTGGCTTCAATTGTATTTCTGGAACTTAAAATTGTCCATTGAAGTTTGGAAGATGTCATTTAGAAATCTTTGATTCATGATACTTTTAAACTCAAAATGAATATGTAGAAGTTTACATTTATGATTTTCATTAAATTTTATGACATTAATATACATTGATGTGGTTTTATTTCGCATATTATCGATGCTCGCATAATAGTTTAATAATTATAAATCAAACCAACAAAATAAATAATTATTAGAATAATGCACCGAAATAAGATTTATGAATGGGAATTACTGGACCACTAGTGAAATAAATGCCCTTAAACTTCAGAGTCCATAAAACTATTGCAGAATTTTATAAAATCATCACCGAATACATCATTAGCAATGAATTTTTATAACTAATAATTAACAGTACATAAATTCATTGCTAATGAAGAAATAGTTAATTTTCATACTTAAATATATTTGTTAATCACCGCTTGAAATGAATAAATTAATTATTAATAAAAAACCTGATAAAGCAAGATATTTTAGCTTGAATTGTTGTTTAAATCAAGGTAACCGACTAAATGAAATTTAAAATATTCTTATGAGAATGTCTTATTTTAAATAAAACAAAAAATCTTAATTGAGTTTTCTATTCCAATTACCAGTTTCTGCAACCGATGTACCTAAATACAGCCCTCCGCCTCGTGAATTTGAATTACTTTCAAATGAAAACATCGACGTCAGAGCTACCAAATACCTTAAAATTTTTCGATTTGTCTCAAGTATGTATAATAGAATATGTTTTCAGCAACGTTTATTATACATTCAAATAATTTTCAATAATTAACAAAATTATTGAATTGAAAATAATTAATTTGACATGAATAAAAATTGGTGCAAATATTGAAACTATATCACTTTGTTTTACGTCATAACCATAATTTTGGGTAATAATCTAATTTTTGGTATATGTTAATAATGATTTATGGTATATGGTATCGATACTGTTATAAGAATCGATATCGGCGCCTATTTTATACCTCAAAAATGGATGATGATTGCAATCTATGAGCATTTAAGCGGTGGTGTTTGTGGGGTGGTATACATAGATTGGGTCTCCCCCAAAAACTTTTGCTTGAAATAGGTATGAAATCCAATTTTAAGACTTTTTTATTTCGGAAAATTTCATAATCAAAATATAAGTCTTTTCTATTCATTGAATAATTTGTTCAATGAAATGATATTATATATAACATGGCATAAAATGTACATTGATTCTTTGAACGAGAGAGAGATGCTAGAAATATTTTTTCTGTAATATATCATTAAGACTGGTGGATAAATTTATACGTACAAAACTAAAATCAATGACCGCTTGAAAATTTTAGGTACAATAAATGAAAGGAATATATAAAATTTTATTTTTGTTGTAAACTTTTGAAGGTTTATAGATTTGAAATTTGCATTTTTGTGTAATGGTGTAATAAAAGATAATCTTGAATAAAAAAATCTTTTGAATCGTTTTAAACGCTATATATTCCAGGAATAAACATTACATTTGGGCTAATAACTTTTTTAACTCGTTAAAATATTTGTCAATCCGAATACCAATTATAAAGAAGTCAACTTTTTATAAGCATTGATAAAATTATGAAATATGATAAAAATTAGTGAAATTCGCTTCATTATGATTAATGAATTTATGAATCTTCATTATTCTGAATTTCATCTTAAGTGATCTTTATTTAGAATCCATAAATTGAGAGAAAAACGCTTAAAAAATATTCAGGTCAGAAACACAATTCCAATGAAAGTCATGGGCAGCTCTAGAAATTTCGCTATTCTCTCGCTTTTATTTAAACATTTTTTTTCCCGAAAAAATACCTTAATGAATTCGAATCACCTATTAAAAAAGTGTTATAAGCAAATGTGATACTTAATTTTATATGTAATTGGATTGAAATCGATTATAATTAGATACATTTTGTCTTCTTATGCTACATGTTTTATAAGGAAGTAACAATGTAACATCAGAAACTTTTCCTTTTTTTAATTTAATTTTTGTTAAAATAAAACTTAAACTAATCCTTACTACCAGATGAAGCATTAAACGTTTTTAGTATTTTTCGGATATTCACCTTTTTTTTTTTTTTTGTCATATAATGTCCGGCTGTTCGGATTTCCATCTTGCAGCACTGCAAGAGGCAGAAATGATGGTACCTTATCTAGGGGGACACACAAAGGGCATGCCATCATGACACGGAAAGTGGGTGGATCTTTATAATTTAGAAACAGGGACCAAGCAGAAGATCCAGACTTGGGCGCATCCAAAGATATCATTTCACACGGAGGACATTGCGACTACGACATATTTTACGTGTCTCAACCATCATTCGCGAACATAATGGATCTTCGGTTGGGTTGGGATTCGAACCCTCTACTCTGCTATGACGAGAACGAATGCCCTAAGCAACTAGTCCACCACGACCTATACATTATATTTCTCACACTTTTTTGTTTAACTTTATCTCTAAAATATTATTCCACTGAAAATATGACACACCATCTCAAAATTATCACCACTCAATCCTTTCTAGAGTTTTAAAATAATTCAACAATAATTCTTTTTTTCAATAGATAAATAGAGTATATATAAGCATAATAATCTTATTTTTTATAACTAATTTTTCAAATAAAATTCATTTAAAAACACAATATGAAATATGCATAGTAAATAAATCACTAGAAGAAGCACAGATTTTTTTTATAGCTAGAATTTTTTTGGCTGATCATTTTATTGTAATCATAGTTATTTTGATCAAATTTTTTTTTTCCTCAAAATTTATTAATTTATTATTTTGTTATTTATTATTTATTATTTTTATTTTGGTACATTATCTAGTCACGTGATTTTCCCCCTCATCTTTCAAGAATAGTAAACATTGATTAAAATTCTGTTTAAAGTCCATTTGAAACAATTTTTGCATTTTAATTTTATGCTAATGTAAATATTGCTTTTACACATTTTTAAAAATTCATAAAAACGTTTTGTGCTTATTATCAGTAACTTCAGATGTTAATAAACTTTAATTTTTATTCAAACGTAACTTTTAAATGCAAACATTTATTCAACAAATTTTTTTTCATATAATTAAAATTTACATATCAAAGCAATAATTTAACATCATTGAAAATTATTCGTCAAACATATTTTGTGACATAAAGCAAAAAAAAAAAAAAAAAAAAAAAAGAAAGTAACAGCAAATACGTGTTTCACCAGACACATAATTAGCGTGTGTTTCAAACTTTCTGCAAATAATTCCTATTTTTGGTATTTCTTAATTAGAACCTGACCTAATCAAATACTGATTGTTGCTTCGTAACACGAACAAATGTAATTTAAAACATTTCATTTGTCGTTGCCAAAATTTGAACGCAAAGTGTCCGAATCATTTTTCTGGAAGCTCGTCATTGGAGGTTGAGTAGGAAAGATGAAAAGCGAGGTCGTCCTAATCTTCGCGAGGCGAAAAGGAAACTGATTTATATGGGCAGCTGGAATCAGACACGTGACGTCTCTTTCCTGAGTCCTAATGTCTTGTTAAACCGAAGTTTATTACTTTGAAGACATACGGTGATGGACCGCTCTCAAAGAAAATAATAACTTAAGAAAAAAAAAAAGGCGCAATGTGATGTATACTTCCGATTTTTCGAAAAATGAGGACACTTCCAATTTTGAGGTTACAATATTTTTGTAATTTTGAATCGAAATAAACTTTTTAAACCCCGATTTAAAAAAAAAAAAAAAAAAAAAAAAAAAAGCTGCACAGTTTTCTTCATATCAATGTATGTGTGTCTTACAACATTTTCAATATTCATATAGTTTAAAATACCCATGATATAAAATCATTGTATAACTACAATTATACATGCATATGGTGTCTTAAAGTTTATTAATTATTAAAAGAATGGATATTAATTTTAAAATAGAAACATGGAACAAAAATTATAAATTAATGGACATGTATATTCTTTCGCCCCGCAGGTTTTCGCCAAATAGAGGTCTCGATCGGATTAATATCGCCGAATTATGATATTTGGAACTCTGTTAGAAAAGTTGTACGATGTATCATTAACTATCAGAACACAGATCTGTGATTATATAATTATTTAGTTAAAACTGATTAAGAGTAGCGACATTTGAAGTAACATAGCGTTAAAATTTATGCTTAAAAACTATGTACAAACGTGTACTTTAAAAGTATCGAAGTATTTTCTGCAAAATTTTAAATTAAAAGATTGTTTGAGGTGTCGCCCTGCTGTCACTTTTTGCACAAGAGGACAAATCTGATCGAAAAGTGTGTCTTAAATGAATTCCGAATCATCTCCGCAGCAGGTAGGAATCAAACCAAGAGTTAATCATTCAGTTGAAAATCAGAATAATGAATTCTAGAGTGTTAATCATTCAGCTATCAACTTGAATAAGCTGTTGTTGTCGTCTTGTGCCAGCTAGCCTGGCATCATAGGGTGCGCTGCTCCATATTTCTAACTGAACCATATTTAGGTGTGGAGTCCGACTTCCTCAGTACACACATGCCATAGGTACCCGTTTATAGGATAGGCAACCATTCACAACCCATTGATACAAGGAAAAGAGAAGGACAGGAAAGACAGAGAAAGTACATTCATACCCGAACTGGGATTCGAACCCAAGACCTCCCTATCGGCAGTCAGGCACTCTGGTCACTAGAATTACATAAAATTTCAACGCGAATTCAAACACTTGCCTGACTTTTGATAACACATGAGCTGTTCCAAAAATATAATATAAAAAATACTATTTGAATATGAATAATTATAAAAAAAGTTTAGAAGATAATAGCGGGTGAAAAATTCCAGAAAGTTAAATTTCAAAATAATAAGATTGCCTTTGTTCCTAATATGTATATACTTAACGATATTCTATGTTGTTGTCGTCCTGTGCCAGTTAGGCTGGCATCATGGGGTGCGCTGCTCCACTTTTCCAAGTGAACCGTAATTTGGTGTGGAGTACTATTTCCTCAGTACACTCATGCCATAAAAAACGATTTATAAGGTAGGCAACCATTCATACAAGGAAAAGCCAAATACAAGATAGATATGAGAGAGAAAGAAGAGCCATGCCCGAACTGGGATTCGAACCCAGGATCTTCCTATCCGTAGTCAGACACTCTGACAACCAGACAGGGTGGGTGGCAATGTTGCTCTATAAATATATTATAACAAGTCCATTTTTAATTATTTGGTGATTAAACATTGTGAGATTTAACAATAGTTAATTTTTTTTTAATGCTCTGCTTGTTAACTATTAATAAGTTTTACAAGAGATCAAAACTTTACCTTAGACAAGCTTTTTGTAGAAGAAAGTTCTAATTCTTATTACAAAAATTTAGATTCTTTCTGCATATTGTTTTCAGATTGTGCTAGAGAGTTTATTTATTTTTTTTATTTTACAACAGCATATGAATACGATCCACAATTTGTGGAAAATTTTTTTGCCATTTTATAAGCGATGATGTTCAGACCCTCATCTGTTAATTTATTATTTATTAGGTAACAAATAAAAAAATATTCAAAATGAGATTTCACTTAGTAATTGCATCGATTATTAATATTCCAAAACTTTTGCTGATCATTTTTTTCGCCCAAAAAATAATTTTTTATTGTAGTGACGTAAGAAAATGGAAGTTAAAACAAAACAAACATTTATTACATTACACATAATTAAGATTAGTTAAAAAAAGAAAACACTTAATAATTATAAAATAATAAACAATGTTACATAGTACCAGGGTGGTACAAAAACAAACGTATTTAGGAACCGGATGGTTCGACTTCCTTCTCACATCTCTACACTCATCTCATTTTATTGGATGTTGTAAGTATATTGGGCAGCAGCGCAATCTACTGTCAATATTGTTAATATGGGTCTGTTACAGTATTACATAAAATTATATTTGATGAAAATATTTCATATCTACAAAAAACTGGTTTAAGTTAACAGATATATTTGTTCAAAATACAAAATGATTAGCTTAGACATAAATACGGACTGCTTAGTTTGATCATTTTATGCTTTTTAATATTATTTAAAATAGAATTTCAACTAAGTTAATGGAAGCAAGAATTTTTTGCAATTTACTGTAAAAAGAAAAGAGGTTTATTACTAGTTTAAGAAGTAATTCACTATTTAAGAGAAAAATTTAAATATTTCATATTTTTTTCTAAAAAAATTTAATTATTTTGCTTATTATTTCTGATATATTGAAGTATCTAAATGTTTGAATAGTTTCATTTTTTCACGTTAATGGAATGTGGCGTGTTTAAGTGTTCTCTCAAAGTCTTGTTTATCTTTTTTTTTCTTTTTTTTAATAATTTTCCATTTTGATTCCTTGATTAATTAAAAATTTCCGAAGCAGCAAAGACATTTTTCTTTGTAAGCTATTTTTCTATATAATCTTCTCAGGCTAATGTAAACAAAACAAAAAAAATTCTCTGGCTTAGCTATGAGAAACGAAAAAAAAAAAAAAGTTTGTGATAGCTTTTTTTTTGCGCAATGCAAAATTTCAGAAAATAAAACATTAAAAAAGCTCTTACGGGAAATTGTGGAATATAGGCAAGGATCTCATGAACTAGATCATAGGTTCCCAAAGTGGTCCAGGTAGACCCCCAGGGGTCCATAGGAGACCACACGGGGGTCCACGTAGACGTGAAAAGAAAACAAGCGTTCAAAAGTTGTAAGTGAGGGTCCACGAAAAATTTTCTGGTTTTCATGATAAAAAAGAAAAATGTTGGCTTGGATTTATCGATCAACGTAGGCAGGTCGCATCATCCACTAGGTAGGTACTAAAAATATTCGAGACTCAGTTCAAACACAGAACTGAATAGAAAAATAGATAATAGTACAAGTGTACACCATAGGTTGGGACTTGTAAAGTGCCGCCAGTGCGCCCGTTTGTCCGGGATGCTTGCTTGGACCTGCAAAAGAGATGAAATGCGACTTGGGCTGTGCTTGCAATCTGCATAAATATAAATGCCAAGAAAGAATGAGTAACATTTTGTTCTTGGCAATAGTATAAATATAAATGCCAAGAACAAAATGTTACTCATTTCTTTTCCGGGATTTTGAACATAAAAGTGAATCGATGTTAATCAATGAATCCATTGTTGATTGTTTGTAATAATAAATGCTTACAGTTTTGTATAACCACAAGTATTATTTTAATAAATAGGACACAAAAGACAATGTGCTATTTTTTTTTCTTAGCACCCTTCAATTTAGGGTGATATTTTTTTTTGAGTTTTGGGAATAGAGTAGAAAAGTTGCAGCAGGGGTCTATCGAAAATAGTAAAACTTTGAAAGTGGTCCACGAGAAAAAAAAAGTTTGGGAACCCATGAACTTAGATTAAAATCTTTCTTTTTCAGAAAAAGAAAAAATGAGCAGTTGTCTTCACCGCAAACCAATTCTTCCCCCTCCCTCCTTAAGCACCGTAGAATCAGCATTGCCAACCGGAATAGACCATCCAATCATCTCAGCCCCTTTTGCTGAGCAATAAACCAATCTGATTTACACATGCGATGATTTCGGATTGGTGGTTCTTCAATTCCTCGTAACCCAAGAAGAACTCTTATCGCCGCTTCTCTCAAAATATATACAAAGCACTTTTCCCGGAGAACACAGGGATGTCTGTTTCCACGATGATCCAGATGACAGATCCACTCTTTCCTCTTGAGCCGCGAGATAGCCCTTATAAGGTGACTCCTTGACCTTCTAAGTCGCGGTCGAGGTTTCAGAGCAGTAACTTATCGAGAACATATTCAAAACTCAGACTGCGATAAGCTTGAGATACATTTTCATTAAAACAGTCAATGGACTTTGAGATCTTTGTTAATTACTTTTCGAATAATATTTGCAAAACTACCGATTGGCTGATGAAGAATGTCTGACGTTACTGAAAGTTTGTATTACGATTACATTGAAAGCTGCCAAATGTGTGGCCAATTATGTTGGCACCACAGCTGAATGAATTCAGAATGAACTACCCAGACTTTTTATTTTTAGTTTCCCATAAAAAAGTATCATTTTCTGGTATTAACTAGATTTTTTTATAAAATCTATGATTCAAAGATAATTCTGAAATAATTTTTTTTTTTAAATTGTCTGTTAAGTTCTTATAAAAATACTTTATTGCTGTGATGTAATAAACTAATTTTTACTCATCAAATACAAAAATTAACCTTCTTTGAAGAACAGAATAGATATTTATTTTGCAAAACTAGAAACACAGTTATTCGCGTTTTAGCATTCGATACAGCTATCCTTAGGTTTGATTCCTACTTTGGGATTGATTGTAATGTTATTTGGAACCCACTTCTAACTGTAAGTTTCTTGTCTATATGGGAAAAGTGACTGTTGAGAGACCAGCGGACAGAGCTGTAAAACTTTTACCCGTTGCACCATAGCATGTTTTGCTGACCGCCCTGTCTAGTGGTCAGAGTGCCTGACTGCAGATAGGGAGGTCCTGGGTTCGAATCTCGGTTCCAACATGGATGTACTTTCTCTCTCTCTCTATCCTGTCTTTGTCCTTTTCGAGTATGAATGAGGTGTGAATGGTTGCCTACCCTATAAACGGGTCCCTATGGCATGTGTGTACTGAAGCAGTCGGACTCCTCACCAAATATGGTTCAGTATGGAAAAGTGGGGCAGCGCATCCTATATTGCCAGCCTAGCTGGCACAAGACCAAACAAAAAAAAAAGTATGTTTTGAACTAACTTCTAATTTACCATGAATTTTTTTAAAAAAAATTTCTTAATTTAAATGAACGCAACTAAAACTCTAATGTACTAGTTTCAAATATAAAATTTGAAAAACGCATTTCCCAAACATTGATGTTGAAGATTATGTTGTGAAAAATTTGATTTGAAAAGATATTCTATAATATATTTTTTATATACTTATATGTGTGCAAAAGAAGAGTGTGAAGAATATACTTTTTATTTTATTATAAGATGAGAAAAAAATTATAATATGGCAAATATTTAAAAAAGTTGTGATAAAAAAACAAATTATTTTTATGCATATTATTTAACATGTTTTTAATTTTTTTAAATGTGAAAAAAACATAAATAAATTAAATAATTCTCGTCCAAATTTCTCTTAAAATCCAAATTAATTTCAATAAATACCAAGACACGTTTCATTATATATATATATATATATATATATATATATATATATATATATATATATATATATATATATATATATATATATATATATATATATATATATATATATATATATATATATATATATAATTTATTGATTTAATTTAAGAGACAGCGAATACATTAGTTAGAATAAAGAATATATATCATTTTTTTCCAACCAGATCGTTAATATTCTGCCAGGACCACTATTAACTAATAAGATTATATGTGTCAGAAATTAATTAATGCGTTAAATTTATATGTGTCACGTGTCTTAAAATTAAAATTATTTGTGTCAGAAGTTAAATAATGTCGATAATATTTTTATTATGGACGAAAATTGTAAAATGTGGACAAGAAATTAGCGCTGCTATTATTTTGACATAAAGGGAAGAACATTTGATATGAGATGAATGTACAATATATGTGATAAAATCTGAAAATATGAAACCATACTGTAAAAAAAAACTTTCAATGTCGCTTACAAATTCACAGAGATCTGTTAATTTTATGCTTTTCGAGTAACTTATTGAAAGAATCCACAATCTTTTTCAAATCAAAGTATATTTATTTTGGTATAATATTAAAAAAAAAAAAAAAAAAAAAAAAAAACATAATTCTCTCTTTTATAAAATAATGTTGAGAACCTTTTCCGCGTTAAATGTGCAGTGGGAAAAATATGTTTCGCCGTAGATTTTTTTTTATAATGAGAAGTAATGCACACAGTCAGATCACTGGCCATTAGTGGCCTGGTAGATTAGGGTGTCATTCTCATTAATGGAAGGTAGTGAGTTCGAATCCCGACTTAACCGAAGATCTGTTGTGTTCACTAATGGCGGCTGGGGCACATTAAAACAGGGCGTCGACGCAATATCCTCCAAGTGAAATTATAGCTCTGGGGGTGGCAGGCCAAGTATTGGGGGTCTTCTGTTTGTGGTCCCTGCTTCAGAACCACGATGACTCCACCCGGCTGCTTATGTAAGTGGTAGAGTCCAACTCAGGGCTAGGTGCAGTTAAGCATACTGGTGCAACAATACCCAGATTATTTGTTACCTCATCACTTATAATGGTTCAAAATTACAAGGTAGTAGGTAGAGTTAAGAATCTATGATAAGCAAAAATATAAATGATATATATATAATGCTTTACAATAACCAAAATATTAACCTAGCAATAAATACCAAGAAAATATTAAGGTGAGTGATATTTTTAATATTGATAAAAGGTAAAAATCCAAATATATAAATTTGAATGCATTTATATATTTTTGATTATAAGTGACCCCCATTGCAAGAATGTCAAAAAAAAAATTTTTTTTGATTTGTCTTTTGAACGAAAAAAAATTCTGAATATTAATAATACTTTATGAATATCACTTGTAACTCAGATGAATGGCCCATTCTTGATAAAAATCGAAAGGTGCTCAACTGTGCGTCTGTCAGCCGCCATTTAAGATGTAAGCTAAACAAATACTTGGTCAAATCAGTGTCCCACAGGCTTATGTATTTCCAGCTACTAGAAATCCCCTCCTTGTATGGCTTCAAGATAAGAACAGACTTCTTTCCCAACCTACGCAATTTTCGGCAGACGAAATAGTTGGGCTTGTGCGATCTTCCGATGAAAAGCTGTTACACTCACCCGATAATGCCAGTTGTTTTCCTAACTTTCTCTGTAGAATGATTAATTGTCTTTTTTCTTGCTCGACGCGTACGTAAGCGGCTCTCGACGTGTCGGCCTTGCGGTGGAGATTCTTCTGCTGCAAATCCGTCACAACTGCAGTGACTCGCCTACTCGAACCTGAATTGTTTGTGTATTTAGGTAAATGCTTTTAAGAGCTGCAGTCCCTTGAGGAATTTAAAGGCAGTTACATGTAAGGACAGCGCGTTATGTTGTAAAATTATGTGTGTAAAAGAAAAAAAAATAAATAAACGTTTAATTACCATGAACTTTTGAAACAATTTACATTGATTTTATTTTGCTTTTATTACTGGCCACACATTAGATATTTTAATTTTTTAGGTTTGTGATACTTGGGATCATCCCTATATCCTTTTCCCCTCTATTTTCACCTCGGCAATCATGAAAGAGTCGTTCCATTTT
The DNA here is from genome assembly GCA_030067965.1 of Latrodectus elegans. Classification (NCBI taxonomy): domain Eukaryota; kingdom Metazoa; phylum Arthropoda; class Arachnida; order Araneae; family Theridiidae; genus Latrodectus; species Latrodectus elegans. Next base: position 66,480,065 of record CM057812.1, on the reverse strand, counting down.
TTTCAGGCATATTTATTTGGCTAATATGCATACATACATACATACATACATACATACATACATACATACATACATACATACATACATACATACATACATACATACATACATACATACATACATACATACATACATACATACATACACACAACGACCGATGGCTGCGTGGTTAGCGTTCCTGTCTCATGAGCTGTGGGTCCCGAGTTCGAATCCCGGTTCGTACATCGATGTCACTTTTTTTCTCTGTGTTTCTCTGTGATGATGTATGAATGTAGCTCACCCTATAAACGAGTTTGTGGTGGTATAGCGCGGGCAACGCTACTCACCTCCATGACTTGATTCAAAGGTGCCCGCTGAGTAACGAGAAATGAGTAACAGTTTCTGGCCTTATTTTGGCATAGGGTTCGTCACCCAAGTGCCCGTCGTTAGAAATATATTTTTTTTCCAATGGCAGATTGTAGAGAGTTACAACTGCAACAGAGTCTATTAATCTTTTGTTCTCTGATACTCAAGGAACCGGCCAGAAACAGCGACCTCTTCGCCGCCGAGACGTTGCCCCGGGTGCACCACAAGGGGTGGGACACCATCGCACCCTCACACATGCCATAGGGACCCGTTTATAGGGTAGGCATCATTCATACTTCATTCACACATACAAGGAAAGGACAAAGACAGGACAGAGAGAGAAAGTACATCAATGCCTGAACCGGGATTTGAATCCAGGACCTTCCTATCCGTAGTCAGGCACTCTGACCACTATACAAGTTGGCCGGCTTGTTATATATATATATATATATAACACGTACATATAATCAACAACTAGATATATACATATATTTACATTATCAATAATTATCTACTACTCTATCGTAAGGAGCAACAGTTTGCAACCTTCTTCGCTGTCTGATCCTTTCACCCTTTCTCTCTCTTAAAAAAACAAACACCATTCCCGAAAGAAAGATGACGTCACCCAGGCATCAGAGTGTTATTTATTAGCTTAAAACATTGCAAAATGTGCATAAAATAGAAATATATATGTATAATGTATATTATAGGTCATCGTAATCAGTGATGTAAACATGAACTCTGTTATGGAATATCCCGGATCAAAATTCAACAATTAAGTAATAACGGAATTAAATGTTGCTTTTCGCATGTATATGTGCCATGATGAGTTTTTGGAGATTTACAGAATATCTTCCTTGAAGTCCATTATTAACGCAGTTTACTATTTGTATCAAATCCCCCAGAAAGGAGATGCATAAATTCATTTCAATAACTTGAATAATGAAAATGTTTCATTTCAAATATTCAAATTTCATTTTCATTGCTTTAAAATAACTCGTATATTCATTCTGCAAAGAAGTGCAGTAGTCGGCTCTGAAAAGATTATTTTTTCGAATGAGCTTTCACTAGCTCATCCGGCGCAAACATCATCAGAAAGATTAGAAAGGAAAAAAAAAAAAACTATCATGGAAGTACTTGGATGTTAGATATCCGGATAGATTCTTGCACAGATAAACGTTGACCCGATGATTTGAAGACATTCGTACATTTTTTTGTTGCTGATGTGGCACAATTACAGGAAAATAGAAAATTAACCCATCCGATGTTGTTGCGTAAGAATTATTGACATACCACATGATTATTCCAGAGACATGTTAGGAAAGAATGCAATATCTTTTTCCTTAAAATTGTTCATTTTTACCATTATACCAAACTTTGTTTGATCACTATTCACTTTAACTTAAAAGTCTTTAAATTGCACTGTATTCGAATAGAATGTCCTTCATCTGGATTCCAACCACTGCTGAGCAATGGTTGATGCAGGGTACATTGGTTGATTCTGATGAAAGGTTGATGAATGGTACTGTTGAGCAAAGGTTGATGCATGGTATTGTTGAGCAAAGGTTGTTGATGCATGGTATTGTTGAGCAAAGGTTGATGCATGGTACCATTGAGCAAAGGTTGATGCACGCTGTTATATTGAGCAAAGGTTGATGCATGGTACTATTGAGCAAAGGTTGATGCATGGTACTATTGAGCAAAGGATGATGCATGATACTATTGAGTAAAGGTTGATGCATGGTACTATTGAGCAAGGGATGATGCATCATACTATTGAGTAAAGGTTGATGCATGGTACTACTGAGCAAAGGGTGATGCATGGTACTATTGAGCAAAGGATGATGCATGGTACTATTGAGCAAAGGATGATGCATGGTACTATTGAGCAAAGGTTGATGCAAGGTACATTGGTTGATTCTGATGAAAGGTTGATGAATGGTACTGTTGAGCAAAGGTTGATGCAAGGTACATTGGTTGATTCTGATGAAAGGTTGATGCATGGTACTATTGAGCAAAGATTGATGCATGGTACTATTGAGCAAAGGTTGATGAATGGTACTGTTGAGCAAAGGTTGATGCATGGTACTATTGAGCAAAGGATGATGCATGGTACTATTGAGCAAAGGATGATGCATGATATTATTGAGTAAAGGTTGATGCAGGGTACTATTGAGCAAAGGTTGATGCAAGGTACATTGGTTGATTCTGATGAAAAGTTGATGCATGATACTATTGAGCAAAGGTTGATGCAAGGTACATTGGTTGATTCTGATGAAAGGTTGATGAATGGTACTGTTGAGCAAAGGCTGATGCATGGTACCATTGAGCAAAGGTTGATGCATGGTACTATTGAGCAAAGGATGATGCATGGTACTATTGAGCAAAGGATGATGCATGATATTATTGAGTAAAGGTTGATGCATGGTACTATTGAGCAAAGGTTGATGCAAGGTACATTGGTTGATTCTGAAGAAAGGTTGATGCATGATACTATTGAGCAAAGGTTGATGCAAGGTACATTGGTTGATTCTGATGAAAGGTTGATGCATGGTACTATTGAGCAAAGGTTGATGCATGGTACTATTGAGCAAAGGTTGATGCATGGTACTATTGAGCAAAGGTTGATGAATGGTACTGTTGAGCAAAGGTTGATGCATGGTACTATTGAGCAAAGGGTGATGCGTCATACTATTGAGCAAAGGTTGATGCATGGTACTATTGAGCAAAGGATGATGCATGATATTATTGAGTAAAGGTTGATGCATGGTACTATTGAGCAAAGGATGATGCATGGTACTATTGAGCAAAGGTTGATGCATGGTACTATTGAGAGGAGGTTGATTCATAGTACTATTGAGCAAAGGTTGATGCAAGGTACATTTTTACTATCAGCACATGTAGCTGTTTCTCCACGATTTAGGAAAACTCCTTCCGTTATGTAATCTTCCATGCATATTAAGAAAGCTTTACAACTTTCTTAGTATAGATTGTATATCTGCGTGGATTTCCTTACTCATCGATTCAAACCCAATAGACTTATCTATATACTGCGTTATAATATTTATCTGGATATATCAACAGCTGTTAAAGACGAAATATGTTTTCAAATATCATGTAGATAATCTATTTTAAAAATAAATCAGACATAAAATAACGTATTAGTTCTTTTTAAATACCGCACATCTGCCAGCTCAGTCTAACGAAGCAGAAAAATTGAAGGGCAATTTTATGATGTTGTTCTTGTTGTTGTTACTTATGACATTTGGACAAGCCTTACCGTTGGCTACGCGAATTTAAGTCACTAGGGCGGGTTTTTCATTTAACGAGAGCATCATGAAAGTGAAAATACGACTTTGCTCTCAACTTCTCCGATAGATGCCACCACCAGAGCCTCCACTCCTTTAATTTTGACATTGATCTGAAGGGGAGGGAAATTATCTACAAATCATTATACCCATGGTAACTGCTGAACGACCGACCGACCGCAGGACTTTAGATTTCACAGATTTAAAGAGCATACTCTCGGTGGTTCTTTAGGAAAATTCGTTTCACTTTACAACTTTAAAATAGCCAAAACTTTTAAAATCCATTTGCGAAAGGAATTTTTCTTTTTTTAATTTAGGGTTAGAATGTGGCAACTTTATGGTTAAACAAGAAGCCGTCAAAAATATTAACAACTTAGTACCATAAGTCTAAATTTTCGGATAATTAATATTTTCGCTTGCTTATGTCAAATCAGTCTGCGGATTCATGGTTCAGTTACAAATATAATAGGTGGAACATCCTTTCCCATTGATATATCTTTAAGTCACGATCTTTCTATTTATTTATTTACTTTTTTTTACTAATGACAGATTGTAGACAGTTACAACTGCAATAGAGTCCATTAATCTATTGTTCCCTGATACCAAGGAACCGGTCAGACACAGTGACCTCTTAGCCGCCAAGACATTGCTCCGGGTACACCACAGGGGGTGGGCCACCATCACACCCTCACACATGCTATAGGGACCCGTTTATAGAGTAGGCATCATTCATACTTCATTCACACTCACAAGGAAAGGACAAAGACAGGATAGAGAGAGAGAAAGTACATCCATGACTGAACCTGGATTCGAACCCATATCCGTAGTTAGGCACGCTGACCACTAGACAAGTTGGCCGACTTAAATCACGATCTTATTCTCTATAAAAAATCGGCATTCCTTGAAAATTATTATTTTTTGATAAACATTGTTGTGTATTTATTTTCAATTTCTACAAACCTCATGCCGTTCGTTTAGAAGTTATATTTGAACTTGGTATTGCAGACTTTTTAAAAAAAAAAAAAAAAAAAAAATCTGAGGATTAGATGATATAACCGAAAGGGTAGATTGTATTGAGGGGTAGTAAAAGCATCAATTCTTAGAGAACATTCATCTGAGCATTTTTTAGAAACTATTTGGAGCTGTTTCTTAATTAGATTTCTCACGATTGTGTTTTTTGTACATTTGTCAATATTGTAATAGACTCTTATACAACCTAAATACAGAAAAAAATGCTCCTAATTTTTCAGATGAAATGCAATCAAAAAAGTAAATAAAATTGCAACAGAAATTGCTTTGCCTCTGTGCAATTTTAAATTATCTTTCATAATTTTTCTTATTTATGATATAGAAGAAAAATACATTTCATTGTATTTAAATCTATATCAAATTAAAATCATTATATAAATATTAAAATATAAAGTAAACATCATTTTTGAGAAAGTTTTAAGTTAAGTAATATTTATATATATTCATTCTTATTTGAGCTTAAACTATATATATTATGTATAAAATATTGGTTCGGCATTCTATACTTTTTCATCAAAACAGTTTCGAGCTAAAATAGAATATCCAGTTTTGTGAAGGTAATTTCCATAATAGGTATAGTAGTTGCTAAAAATTATCTGTTTTGAAATTTCGCTGTTGTCACTAGCGGGGATGACCGCAGTCTATATGTCTATCCAGAACTCTAATTCGGCCCCAATTACGATTACTTTTTTTTTTTTTTTTTTCAACATTTCGTTCTTCTAGCTCATTCGGTTAAATGAAAGAGGAAAATTCGAGGTTTTGAAATATGGAGGGTAGCCGAGAATAGTTGACTTCTGTTTTGTTGTCATGGCGACCCATGAGGGCGTAGTCCCTAAGTCCAGTTCCGTTACTAACGCATGGCCCGTTCCGGTCCGAATGTCCCACCAGTACTGATATGTACTGTGAAAAAAATGTGGGAGGAATTTTGACTGCGGATTAATCGGCTTGGGGGGGGGGCAGCTTGCAGTGCCGTGATTTTTGTTTATCATTATATACCCGGTCATATTCTTAGATGTTGCGTTTTCTTCCCTACCGAAAGCAGGCATATCCCCTATCATCTGTGCGGTCGTCACGAACCCTTTCCCCCATTTAATGGTTGTCTTTTTTTGCCCCACCCACCACTCTCTGGACGTGACACGGTTGAGAAATTGGAAAAGAAATGTGTACATTTTGGTTTTTTTTGTTTTTCAATTTTACGGTTCATTTTGACTTTATATTCGTGAGAAAGTTTAGAGATCATCTTGGTTTTTTTATTTTTATTTCTTTCCTTGATTTTTCTCATGCCGGAACATTATTTTTCAACTTTTGACAAATGAGTGAGTCGAATTTTTAATTTGTAATATAATCATGAACTGCTAAAGTATTGCTTAAACAGAATTCAGCAAATGGTGAATGAAAAACATGATTATAAAATCGTATTCTTTAAAAATTTTTTACAGCTACTAAATTGTTAAAAAGCCAACTGATGTGAATGGTTAGTGCTCCTGACTCCTGAGCTGTGGGTCAGGAGTCAGGAGCACTAACCATTCACATCAGTCGGTTCGAATGCCGGTTAGGACAAAGATGTTACTTTCTTTCTCTGTATTTTTCTGTCCTTTCTTCTGATATGATGTATGAAAGTGGCCCACCCGACAAACGGGTTTGTGGTGGTATGGCACGAGCTGCGCTACTCGCCTCCATGACTTGGTTCACAGGTGCCCGCTGGGTAACGACAAATGAGTAGCAGTTTCTGGCCTTGTTGTGGCATAGGGTTTGTCACCCAAGTGCCCAACGTTGGGAAAAAATTGTTAAAAGCTATGTGGATTTAGTTTATTACCTTTCAATCGCTTTTTACAACGGAAGGCTGAGTCGATAATAAACCGCTGCGTAGTGCAAATTCCGAACCACAACAAATATCGCGCGCGCGATGTATAAAATAAAACTATGATGCACAAATTGTACCACTGAAGGTAATAGTTGCATTAGAGAATAATGGTGCAAACATCTAATGATTAAGACAAATAAATCCACTTGTAATTAGAATGTCAAATATTTCTAAATTCTATTGATTTGTCAGTTATGAAGATCTGTTGTACGTCTTGTTCCCATTCTTCAATCAAAAATTAATATTTAAAGGTCTCGATGGTCCACTTTTTGAGAAAACATTGTCTCAAAATTCATTGATACAACGCTTCGACCCTTTTGATATTACTTTAAAGTGTTTAATTTTCTTGAAGAAAAAAATATAACAATGTCAAAAAAAAAAAAAAAAAAAAAGAATTATTGAAAAATCACATAGTAAATTGAGAATCGATTTACAGGACATGGCTGCTTATCACATTTGAATTTCTTTATTAGTATTGAATATAAATATTTTTGGTCAAACTTCAGATTAAAAAAACGGCCAAGAAATCACAGAAAAGAAAAAAACTGGATGTGTAAAGCTTGTGTGTTTGTTCAAATAAACCAAACTGGTGGGCTAGAAGTTTTTATGAAAATTGCAAATAGTTTACTGCGTTATTTTGAATGTGAAACAAATTCCATGAAGTAAGAAAATATTTAATTTTTTTTATTCACTCAGCTGAAAATACATGATAATATTGTACTACCAGTATGGACTTCAAGTGAAATGAATATCTGATGTAATATGTATCGGGTATTATTGAACGTGTTCTTTTCTAATAATCTCATTGCTCTTTTTTGGGTGGATTTTAGTAATTATTTACAAAACATTTGTAAATTGCTCAGGAAATTTGACATATTTCTCACAGAATTAGCTAATCATTTCCAACATATCTAAACTTTTTTTCTAATAATTAACCAAAATTGAACTCTTCCAACTCAGAATGTGACAGGGGAGGGGTTTGGCATTTTCCTTATCCTTCCAGACCAAACATCCTTTAAACATCGGGTTGTAGATGGAAAAATTGCCTCCAACTTCACCAGTGAACTGATTGGCATAAAGGCAGCTCTTACCCTTTTACTTCACACAGTCAGTCCCCTCGAATGGCATTAACATAGTATCTGACTGTAAATTTGCTCTGGAGGCCATTAAAGGAGGCAAAACGAGACTTGCCCAAGACATCAGCGTGTTTCTGTCCACCATAGTTGCAAGGGAGAAAACCTGCACTATCCAATGTGTCCCTGCACATGTTAATATCGAGGGAAATGAACGGTGGACTACCTCGCCAAGGAGGCTATTAATATCAATCCTCCTCCCACGTCTACCACTTGCTTCGATGCAAACGTCTACCACTTGCTTCGATGCAAACGCCTTCGCAAGGCATCAGATCTACGGGGGACTACGGAAAGAATGGTGCCTACCGGAGCTTAATCCTGACCGTAATATCACTTCTACCACCAACAGAATGCGGACTGTGCACATGAGGGGGATGAAAATCATGGATCTAGAACTTACGCAAAATACAGGCACTGAACAGGAGCTCCGCTGGATCCAAGTCAACTCTTTAATTGCATCTCTGTTGCTTCGACCCTCTTCAAGCATCGACCCCAACTGCTACCATGACACCCTTTATACGGAAAAAGCTGAAGGTATGGCCAGGGCAGTGCTCCATGCTTTTGGTCCCATATGACTTGTCTTTTTTAACCTTTTCTTTTCTTTTTGCACTTGTCACACGACTACAACAACGAAAATTGAAATACTTTAAATTGTTCCATTTTTCAAAACAAAATAAAATCTTTGAAACATAATAATTTTTTTATTTATAAATGAAATGTATGTGTAACAAAAGGCTGATGAGGATCCATGCTTTTTATTATACAATTTTATTGAGTTCCGGAAGTTAGTGCTTTTATGCAGTTCACATAGAATTTAATGCATTGATTTATTTATTGCTCTGTGGTAAGATTGCATTGGCATTCATACACAATTAGATTTATATTAGATTATATCTTCCATTTATTACAATGCATTATTGGTATGTATGGTACTAGTTACTATCTACACCAATGGTGCCACATCTAATATATTTCGTGATCAAGCTAATTATATTAAAGTCTGCACGTGAATTCAAATCATATTAATTAATTTGTCTGGATGTTTGTGCTCATAATGCATTTTTCTGTATTTACTTAAAAGTTCTTTAATGCTCAAATGCTGATTGTAGCAGCTGTATTTAAAAAATGCACGCAGGTCTATTAAGCAAGTGATTATGAATTTTCTTAGATCTAATCAACGAAAGTACTTAAATCAGGCTGTATTATCACTTAAACGTTTGCCAAAATTATCAATCACTTACGCGCGCGCGCACACACACACACATACATCGTTGTTCCTAATATGTTCAAATAAATTTAAAGCTATTTATCTCAATATGAACTAAACAAAATCTCTTAGTTTACAACGTTTCAATAAAATCGTGTACTTACAGTAACCCTTATTGCATTCATTTTTCCTAGTTTAATACTTCGTTTTCACAAACAATATAACTTGAATCTATTTTGTAAAGTATTTAGTGACGAAAAATTGGCATATTAATAATAAGTTCATAAAAAATAAATATCATGCAAGGTTTTGTTTGGTTGTATAAAAGGTATTTTGTTTAATTGTATATGCAGTGTCATACAAAGTACTATTTATTGTTCGATTATTCATTTAGAACAACGATATTAAAAGGTAATAATATCTTTGGTGCGTATACATTCGAAATAAGCCAATGCATTATATGCATCAGTTCGAATAAATTTCATTAGTTAATAAGCAGTACTCACAATTATTTCAAGATCAGAATTGTAAATATTTTTCTGAAAATTGACTTAAAAATTACGAATGTTTTCCAAGCCATTTGCCCAAATTAAAAAAAAAATGTAGTAAAAAGTGAAATAAGATTAAACAGAATTTTTATCAGTTAAATGTTTATTATGCATTTATACTAGAACAAGATATCATTTTATACTTTCATTTTATTTGAAATTAAGATTATTTGGATTTAAAACTTTGTCATTTGCTTTTGACATATATAATCATTTACATTTCTTGGAACTGTCAATAATTTTTCTTTCTGAAAAGATTTTGTTTATTCTTCAGCGAAAGCTGAGGGTACGATCAAGAACGAAAAACTGGGAACGCTCCACGAAAAAATTTATTGTTGATACATATAGAATTAAAGGAAGATGTACGTGCTCCTTAAATCTGTGGAATCGAAAGTCCTGTGATCGATCGTTGAGCAACTACCATGGTTGTAATGATCTGGAGAAAATTTCCTCCCCTTCTACGTCAATGTCAAAAATGAGGGAGTGGATCATCTGGTGGTGCCATCTATCGGGGAAGTTTTAAGAAAAGTCATACTTTCATCTTCGTAGTGCTCTGGTTAAAAAGAAAGACGTTCTGTTCTGACTTAAATTCGCATAGCCAACGACACAGCGAGCTTGGCTTGTCCAAGTGTCATGAATAACAACAATAGAATTAAAAAGCAATCTGTATCTAAGCATATAAAGATTGAATATCTAATTTTCTGATATCGTGATTTAGTTATTTCTATATGTATTTGTAAATTGAATTTACATGCCATAATTACTCATACATTATTTAATTTTTTTAAAAAAATTTCTGTGCTAAAATATGTCTTCCATATTGGTTTACTCAAACATATGGCACGTCACCTAAGGTTCAATGTTTTAAAATGTACCATAAATGATGATCGGAAATATGGTCTTATTAATAAGTTGTTGATAATAAATCACAATTTGGTTCTATTTGGTAAACCCTTATTAGTCACTTTTTATCACACTTGAGTTAATTTAACTTCCATTTAGAATATTAAGTCTGACTAATCTAAGTAACAGTACCTAAATAACCAAACCATTATAAAAAAGTACCAGAAATAGGCATGGATTATACTGACTACTAAACTGATGTGCAAACCACTACTATTCATCTGTAATCCAGAGTTTTGTAATTTGAAAAGACTACTAAATGTTAAAAATGCTTAATCAACCACTCTTCTTTTTAAATTCGCTCGCTAAACTTCAAACAACAGAAAAATGTTTTTCTTAAGCAAGGGAGTTAATTATCTTCAATAACCGCTTTAAATATCAGAAGCCATTTATACATTTTTCCTGTAGATAATGTGCATAATAAAAGAGAAAGAAGAAGAAACTTTAATCATTCTTATTATGAGGTGTGAATTCGCATTCCTTTCTTGAGAGGTCACAATTTTGGAACGACAGTTGAAAGGTGCTTGGCTCGGAATTTTATACCCTTATTGCAATATTATTATTTCATATGAGTTTCATGCTGCTTCGAATTTTGACATAAGAAGTCTGAGTGTCGTTACAAAACTGCTGAATATTTGTTCCTTTCATTGTGCTTAAATTTATTTTCATTCTGATTTCCATTTTAGCCTTAGCTTTTTGCGACATCGAATAAAATACGGTTCGATTATAATAAACTTGGTGTAAGGTTTATATATTCAAGGCTCATATCACGTGCGATTAATGAATCTTAGTTTTTTTTTTTTTTTCAAATTTCATATCAAGCGATATCAAAAGAAATCGGATAAAAAAATAGTAAATAGGTGTACACAAGATCTCAAAGCTATAAAACTGTTATTTATTATAATGGTTTACAAATGCTTGTCAATTTAAACTTCGGGAATGTTTGGAAGTATATTTACTCTGTATTTGGCTGCATTATACTTTATTTATAATTAGCTGATTACATTTTATTCCAATTAGACCGCGGTGATCTGGTTGGTTAGAGCGTCATTCTCATTATCGGAAGGTAGTGGTTTGAATCCCGGCTTAACCGTAGATCCGCCGTGTTCACTAATGGCAGCTGGAGCACGTTAAAATTGGGTGTGCTCGCAATGTCCTCCAAGTGAAATGATAACTCTGGGAGTGGCAGGTCAAGTATTGGGGGTCTTCACCCTGGTCCTTGCTTCAAAATCACGAAGACTTCACCCGGCTGCTTCTATCTAACTGGTAGAGCCCACAACTCAGTGCTAGGTACAGGGAAGCATGCTGGTGTAACAACATCTTATTCCAAGACTTACGGACTATATTCGGAACGTTCTAAAAAAACAACACACAATTGCAACATTTCTTTATTCTATTCTTTTCCATCACATCCAATCACACACGTTCATTTCTGTTTAAAACATTTTCGCTGGAATGAAGGTCAGAAAAGCCACCCACCTGCTTTCGAGTTTTACTAGTATTTTCTCCGGAGTGTTACTTACTAATATGAGGGTTCACGTGTTGTTGTTTTATACCAGCTAGGTTATCATCATAGGGTGCACTGCTCCACTTTTCCAACTGAGCCATATTTTAATGTGGAGTCCGACTTCCTCACTACACACACGTCATAGGTAACCTTTCATAGGGCAGGACAACCTTCACAACCCATTCATTACAAAGAAAGGAGAAGGACAGGATAGACACGGAGAGAAAGTACATCCATGCCCGAACTGGGATTCAAACCCAGGACCTTCTTATCCACCGTTGGGTGCTCTACTACTAGATGATAGTGTGGGCGGCGATTATATATATATATATATATATATATATATATATATATATATATATATATATATATATATACATATATATATATATATATATATATGGAAATAAACACCAAAACATAAATGAAGTCTTCATTAATTAAGATGAAGAGCAATCTTTTATGCTTATCCATATATGGTCTACAACTCTTTCATTCAGAGACTTTTCCATATCGAAATCCATTCATGGCAGTGGGCAGGCCAATGGCTTTTGAATGACGTCACCTAGCTGTGAGTCACAGCTGAAGAGAGGGACTGGGAAGTATTTAAAGAAAAGTAGATGCTGGAATGCATCGACATCCTTGTCCTCTTTTCCTTGCTTTATCGGCAGGGGAGTGGGCGGTGGGAAGAAAAAGAAGTAAGGAATAAACACACCTGTTGATGGAAAAATAGTCCTCGCCTACGTTCACTTATAGAAAACAGCGTTTCCTCTTTGCTTCGTAGGTAGCTTTCCTTTTACTTTTGAATTTAAAGGAAACGTCCCTTTTGTTTTTAATTTCATGAAAGTGATCGTAAAAGATACTATCTTCAAATGTCGTTGTCTTCCGTTTCTCTTTTTCCTTTTCTTTTGCATCATTCTCTGAGGTCAAAATCATTTTTCAGTGGCTTGTTTAAACATGATAAAGAAAGAAATACTTAACCACCAAAACTGGTTTGTTTGCAGTATGAGATTGCTGATTAGATTATCGTCTGATTTTAGTCTCGTTTATGAAATTTTCTAAAGAGTTGATCTCTTTTTCTGTCCTGCTCTAGTCTTAATTAATTAGAGGAAAACAAATTAATTTAATACTTATAAAAAAAAGCAAATTAACCAATGGAAGGCTAAATTTAAGGGCACCAGGTATTAATACATTGTTTTTTCTCTAATCAATGAAAAATATAATTTTATAACAAAATATTGTATTTTTTGATTTACCATTAATATATTTTTTTGATTTAAAGGAATGTAATATAAAATTATGTTGAAATTAATTTTTCAGCATATGTATATAATTTTTTATTTCTATTTTATTCGGTATGAACATAGAAATTTTTTTTTAAATTATTAAAAATTAAATTTAAAAAGTAAATTTAACCAAACTTTTTTTTTACACCTATATTTATGAGGTTTTCAAGTTCTCAGAATGTGGACTTATTCAATAAAAGTTTCTCCACCCAAAATTTCGAAAATTGTTTGTAAAACATTTTCTCAGTTCTACAATTTTCATTATTATACACTACAAATGTAATTTCTACTAAAAATTATGATAATATTTATTTAAAATGAAAACAACTTTAATTAGAGAATACAATAATATATCGAATATATTTTGCTTTTATTAAAATGCGGTTCCTTACTATACACCATGAAAGTGTTTTTCAGTTAATCAATGAAATTGCAAATCTTTAAAAATAATTTGACATTTTTTTGTTAAAAATCATATTATTCTTTACTCGTTTCCAATAATACATATCAGAACGAAAAATAGTAAGAAGATTTCAATAATCACGTAAAAAAGAATAATTAAATGAGACAAATTATAAAGGTAAGACACATTGCACCATAATTTAAAATTTGATACTTTTGAGTTGGAAAACTCGAGAATCAGGAATCTTTCATATGGGTTATTTTATTGTCTTTTAATAAACTTGTTTCACTGCATGAAGTTTGTTCCACATATCAATGCATTATGGAACAGTAGATATTTGCATACATTTTTAACGAATAGTAATAGTAATTATAGAATAGTCATCAATAACAATAAATAGAAGTAATCGTTGGTGAACAAGTCAACTAATTATTATTGAAATTACTTGATGAAATTTAGGTTGCAATTATAATAATTAATAATTGTTCTTTCGTAAGAAATTTAATTTTTGTCAAAATAATTATTACATGAATAAAAACAAGGAATCATTCCTAATAATTTTTAAAATTTCATTTTGTAAATAAAATTTACTCTAAAATTTGTTGTCTATTCACAGGTCTGATGATATTGCCTTCTTCTTGATTTGTGCTGTCGTTACGGCTGAAATTTTTATCTTAGTGTCAAATTTGACAGCTCCTGAAACGGAAGACGGACTTTCTGCAGTCAGAAAAAATACATTGGTGACAATTAGTGAATCATTAACTCCATTGCTCCACAAAATGGTATATTATATTCAAGCAACAATAAATACCGTTTGGTATAATCTTTCCAACTTCGTTTATCCATTTATAGTAGGCGAAATTATCAAAGATAAGAAGCATCTGGTGGCAACACAAAATAACATCAATGAAAATGAATGCATTAGGACCTTAAGAAGGAATTCGACCACCGGGTGCAATATACTTGGCGAACGAGACATTGCTAGTGCAAGAATTACAGATAAGAAAAGACGCTGTTTATCTGGACAGAGTCGCTTTGACGATCTGATAATACGACGGCTGCGCAGCGGAACTGTCTATGGAATGAAGTTGTCGCCAATTTGGTCATACAAATATACAAAATCCAAGATCAGGTAGGATTGGTTTATTTTCGCGAGAAACAATCATCTGCAATTTTTCGAATATGCTTTATGTGATTAGAAAATTAATTAAATGGAAGCATCATTTCATTTAAAAGCTTTATATTTTTATCAAATATTTTTAAAAGGTATTTTTTTGATTGGACATTTAAAGTTTTGAAAAAAAAGTGAGGAAGCTTTTATCATTATTTTTATTCATATCTATGTTTTTGCATAAGCTTTTAACCTATGGATAAAATTGAAGAGGTTTTATTATAGTCCAGCAATATTTCACGTAGAATCGAAGCATTTACGATCGTATAATCAATTTTCTAAATGGATTATAAAGGTCTCATGTAAGAATAATTTGTTCTAGAAGAAGAAATATAGTTAATAAAATAACTTTAACGCATAACGTAATATTTTTTTACATTTTAAACACAAATAGTAAATTTCAGAGTTAATAATAATAATACGGATAATAGTTATAGTAATTATGATTGATTGTTTTTATTCTTATTAATGTTTTAAACAATGTTAATTGTTACGTAAGCAAAATTTTATGCAATCTTTTTTAAAATTTAATAGGAATTTTGTTTGTGATTTTACTATTTTTTTTTTGCACTCGGGAGGTAAATGTCCAGAACATAGAATTTAAAGTGGAATAAAAGCCACTATATAAATCCAGCCTTAAGGTCGGAATCGAGCCTATTCACTGTTCAACTAAAATCCGAAGCACAAGACTTTCAGTTATTAGCTGAGATTTAAATTTAATATATAAGTTTAGATAATACAATTTAAAATTGTAAATAGTTTTATATAAATATAGATAATATTAAAATAAAAGAATTAAAATGCAGAAATTAGAAAAAAAAATTCACCATTATTCTTCTAGATCCAAAGTAGCCACAGAGATTTTAACACTGGGTATATACTTTGTTCACGTCCCACTGTAAACATAAACGAAAATCTTAAGAAAAACATTATGAAACAAGTAAGTGTTAAGTTTAGAAATGCATAAGTTGAAATTAAAGATCTGGGGGAAAAATTAAACAGACAAGAAAAGAATTAATCGATCATTGAATAGCCCCCCCCCCACATATATATTCATTTGATACGTTTGAATATACAAATTGAGCATGTAGAAAAAAATTGAGATGGAATTTTTATACAAAGATTACTGTTTTTAAGTAATTATTATTGATTAAAGCACACAAATAAGAGCGTTTGTGTTTCAGAAAATATGGAGAAGCTTCAAGAAGCAGAAGTGATGTAAATGATTCAAGCAATAATAATGAAGATAAGGAAGACTCCACTGAAAGTATATATACATAGAGCTATAAATATATTAAATTAGCATATATTTTTTAAAGAAATGCTCAATAGGAAATTTAACGTAGCATGAAAATATTAAATGTAAACTCTCAAATGTCAATCATATTGAATAGTACTTTTCTCCGACCAGTGCACAGCTTAGAAAATTAATAGCATATATTACTCTAACATAGTTAAGTAATAGCGTAACAGTCTAACATAAATAAGTAATAGTATAATAGTCACTAACATAAATAAATAGTAGTATATAAGTCTAAGAATGATATAAGTAATAGTATTGGGTTGTTCGGAAAGTAATTTCTTTTTTTTTTTGTGGAAATGAAAGACAGTTTTCGTATAATAAACAAATACTTTATTAAATTATATATCGGCCGTTCTGCTCCAACACCTTTTGCCATCTTTCTGGTAGTAGCATAATTCCACGCTTATAAAATTTTTGGTCTTTGCTGGCAAAAAACTGATCGAGGTGTTTTTTGACCTCCTCATTTGAGGTGAAGGTTTCACCGTCTAAAAAATTTTGGAGTGACCGGAATAAATAATAATCCAATGGTGCCAGGTCTAGAGAATATGGTGGCTGCGGCAATGCATCCCATTCAAGCTGTAAAAGCTTTTGGCGAGTGACCAAACTAGTGTGAGGTCTCGTGTAGTCTTGGTGAAACACTACACCTTTCCTGTTGATTAGTTCTGACCTTTTCTGTTGAAATGCATCATTCAATTTGTCCAGCTGATGACAGACTTCCGAATTAATTGTTGTGTTATCCGGTAAAAACTTCAAAAAAAAAAAAAAAAAACGATTCTTTTAAAAATTCTACCAAACAGACAGCATCACTTTTTTTTTGGTGAATATCGGCTTTGGAAATGGGTTTCAGCTGGTACATCTTGTTTTCTCCATGACCTCTTGAGTTTGACGTTGTTGTATACAACCCATTTTTTGTCGCCAGTGATGATGCGCTTCAAAAACAGATAATTTTCGTGACATTTGAGAAGAGAATTTCAGGCGTTAATGCGGCGACACAGATTTCTCTCTGTGAGAACATGGGGAATCCATACATCGAGCTTCGAGGATAATCCTAGGCCTTTCAAGTGGTCATAAACTGTTGTTATTCGCGGGTTTGTATCAACTAATGCCTTTATCTTGTCTTTATTATCTTCAACCGGCCTTCCCGAACGTGGTGCATCTTCGACATCAAAATTTAGCGAACCAGTTCTGGCACTGACGCACTGTCAACTCACCTTCTGCATACACATCGGTCAATTTCTGTCTGGCTTGAACAGCATCTTTACCCTTTCTGCAGTAAAACAGTAAGATTTGTCGAAAATGCTGCTTATCGCTCTCCATATTTAAAAGGGCACCAACCAAAAACCACTGCGTAGAATTAATTGCGATTTTTCACACACAAGCCTTGCTATTTGAGCTCTCAAAGCATATAATAATTATACGGTTAAGGGTGAAGTTGGGTACAAAAAAATACAATTAAATCCTCTGTCGGGAAAAAACGAAATTACTTTCTGAACAACCCAATATAATAGTCTAACATAGATGAGTAATAGTATAACTGTTTAACATGAAAAAATAATAGTGTAATAGTCTAACATTGTTAAATAATTACGTAAGTCTAACATGGGTAAGAAATAGTGTAATAATCTAACATAGATAAGTAACAGTCTGACATAGATAAGTAATAGTATAATAGTCTAATGTAGATAAGTAATAGTGTAATAGTCTAACATATAGATAAGTAATAGTATATTAGTCTAACATAGATAAGAATAAGAGTATAACAGTCTAACATAGATAAGAAAAAATTCATAAATAAACGAATGGAGGATAAAATAATGTATTCAAAAATGTAAATTTTACTTTAATTTTCTTAGGAAAAATTATTTTTTGCTTAAGCTATAGGATGTATATTCTGTCTCACAAATAATATAAAGTTCTGTAATATTTACTCAGCTATAAATAAAAGTATAAAAAATGTATGAAAAAAGTAAAATTTTTGTATAAGTTATAAAAAGCATTTTGTTGATGGAAAATGTATAAGTATTCACTTTATCATTGCGTTTTCATGTAAAACACTTTGATGTAAGTTAAATTATATAGCTTTTTACTTATTTTTTCGCTTTGCAATTGCGTTTCTCATGCTATTATTTAATTATATTCTGACGTTGATTTAGGTACATTATATTCATTCTTGTTAAGGAATTTTACTACTTGTTAAAATTGCCATTCTATTCTGTGCTTTTTCTATTTATTAAATAATACTTTTGTAAACTCTTACACAAAATTTTATCATTTTAAATTTTTTAAAAGTTAAAGAAATGTTAATATGACTTCAAACCCCATCCTTATTGCCACCTTTGTCAATAAATATTCACCACATCTGATAGTTTGTCCTTTTCCATGCACACATGACAAAAGAGTGTAATTTTTGTGTTGTATATAATATTTTTTATTTATTTCGCTTACATGTATTATTACGTTAACTATACTTTTAAGATAAATATTTTACTAAATAGCTTTTTACTGTCCTAATTATTAATTCTAATAAATGGTATCATAAAAATAAATTTTTGGTAATCTTGCCATGGATAATTTTAGAGGCAATGGCAGGAATTACTCTTAAGTTGATCAATATCTGTAGTGGGTTGTTTCCAAGCTATATCAATTTCCTTAATGGTCCTGGTTTGAAAATCAATTTTTTTAGATGATGTTAGGAAAGGCATCGCGTCAAACGATGTTATTCCTATGTAATATCATTAATTCAAGGACTTGCCTAACCACTTTCTTCATATTTTTGTTACATACATTCTCTGATAAATTGGATATCCAAGAAAATTATTAAAGGTGTTAAATATTTATGAGTATTACGGAGAACCTATTCATAAATATGTATTTTAAAATTATTAATACTTAAATTGATTTAAATAGGAATTATAAGTTTGTAACATTAATTTATTGCAGTCTATTTGCCTCATTGCTTTGAAAATGTAAATGGAGCTCGATAAAATTATGGATTCCCAAATATTTTGTGTTTTCTTCAGAAAATTATTTTTAATTTATCAAAAATTTAACGATTTCTAACATACTTTAAATAATTACAGTTACTGGAGTCAAATATAGAGATACCACTTTAAAAATGATATGGTTTTGTATATATTATAAATATTATTTTTGTCTGTTTTTTTTTTAGTTGATGCAAACTCAACAAAGATAAATAAAGTATTCAAACTGAGATAAGATGACACATATCACCTTCTTTAGTATAAATATTAAACTCAGTTTACAAATTTAGATTAAATTAAAAGAAAGTTCCTATTCGATGTATAAGTGATTTGTATAAGGAAAATCGATATATTTAGCTTACAAAAGAGTATTTTCTATTTGTAAATCGTACGAAAATAATAACTGGATTATTAGTTCAGAATTCGGATGCATTTTTTTATTCATTTTAATAAAAAAATTTCCTTTTAGTTGTTAATGTTACGGTATTCTAGTTTTACTCTAAATTGCTTAAATCTGATTAAGACATAATTCAAAATTAAATAATTGTTAAACTTTTAAAAGTTTATTGTTTTGAAATATAAAACAAAAAGACATTGCATTGATATTAGAATAAATTCTCATGCAGATCGAAATTGTTATGCCTCTAAGTTACTCTTCTTATAAAAATAGTCCAAATTACCGTTCTGTTGTTACTTATGAAGTTTGGACAATCCAAGTTCCTTCTACCGACGGCTAAGAGAATTTAGTTCAGCAGGGTGCGCCTGTAGTTTAACGAAAACATCACGAACGTAAAAGTACGATTTGCTTTAAAACTACTCCGATAGATGGCACCACCAGAGCGTCCATTCCCTTAATTTTGACATTAATATGAAGGAGGAGAAAGATTTCTCCAGACCATTACACCTATGGTAACTGCTAATTGCCCAGTCTTATTATTTTCGATATCATATATGTACTCGGTGGGTCTTTGACGGCCTTAGGAATCGAACCCCTCCTTATCGGAAGGAAGGAAGATGCCCTAACCACTAGGCTACAAGTAATCTGTAAGTTACCGTTCTTATAACTACAAATGAATCTTCGAAATCTCATGGTCTCACATTGTATGCCATTTGTTTCTTTAATGTTTTTTTAATCGATTGCTATTTTTAAATTTAAGGTTTATAAAAATTTTTTTATTATAAACCTAAATCCTAGAATTTTTGTTATCGGCATTTCATATAAGGCATAAAAATTTCCAAAGACATGTTTATTTTCTTCCAGCTCTTTTGAAGTACAGAAGACCAAGATCCATGATACAGGCGCATTTCCAAAAACAACTGATCAAGAATTTGAACTCCGTGACAAGAACCAGAAGTCAATAGTTCCCTATATTTTCAATATTTTTAGCTAAGTTCTTGTTTTTGATACGACAATTAATTAATCTGATAACAATTACTACAATTAGTAAAAAATTTAGTTCAAGTAAAATATATAATAGAGTTATAAAAAGTTTTTGATGATTTTTTTTAAAAAAAGAATGGTTATGATTATTGGATAACTGATAATATGCTAACATACTCCATCATATAAATGACTAAAGTTTAAAAAATTATTTGTAAAATTATATATGTTGTTGTTGTGGCTTATCCTCTTTAAACATCTGACATTTGATTATTACGCACTTCACATATTTCAATCTTTTATGACATAAATTTTTCTCAAAGGCAATTCAGAAAATGCTTTTCAGAACTTTTCACCCAAATTTTACCATGGCATTCTTCTAATTCCCTGTCCAAGTTCTTGTTTCTGTTGGGTTTTTAAACTAAACTAAAATTCGTCGCACGACAGGCCATGTGGACCATGCCCATTTGTGTTTTCTTCAGCAATGGACCCTGGATTGTGAGGCATATGGCCCGATTAGGTGGTCAACATCACGCGAAACCTCCCAGTGTTTAGTTCCCAAGCATGCTTGGTGCTCAATTTATTGACCCTCTGAAGAGATGAAAGTGGCTGAGTCGACCTTACTCAGCTCGAGGATCGAACCTCGGAAGTGTTTGAGCTACCGGAATTCTCTGGTAGGTTTCATTCCCGCTTATTTTTGCACTTCAGGCTTATCATATTTTTTCAAAAGACTCAGAACGTAAAGATGTTTACCACAGAAATATCTCTATTATATTTAATTCATCCAATGAAATATAGTCACTAGTTTTTCCTCTCTTTCTTTATATTTACTTGGTAAGAGGTTAAAAAAATAAATTGTGAATTTAGAAAGTTATAAAGTATTTTTTAATACAATTAAGACACTTTTATAATTTAAAAACGCAGTTGCTTGACTACATATTTCATAGACTGAAAATAAATTTCGGTATAAATATAATTATCAAAAATATTGCATTATAAAAGAGAGATGTAGTTAACTTTAATGAACTAAAATATTTTACTTCTGTTGTCTAGAAGAGATTAAATAGTGCATTTCGTAATTTCAAGACAATACTTAAAACATTACATACGAATTATTTTATGCTAAAGATAGAAAAGTAATTATTTTTTAATGTAAAATGTTTAAAAAATCTATATAAAAATAAAACTGTTTATAATACATAATTTGTAATTTTAGAAAATTTTGTATTTTACAGTCAAAACATTAAAACTACTTAATATTATTTAAGATTTTTTGCTTGATCATATAAATGCGAGTGACATTCAAAAAATAGAGCTATAAAAAAACTACATTTATTCGAATATATAATTCAGTAACACATGTAATTTCATTTACTTTACATAATCACTTCGCATTTATAATATCTGGTCAATTAAACCAGATATTACAAATACGTAGAGTCATTTCTAATTTAAAATTTCTAGTTATATTATTATTTCAATTGTTGAAAAGCTACCCACACTGTCTAGTTGTCAGTGTGTCTAATTGCGGATAGGGAGGTCTCTGGTCAAATCTCTGTTCTGTCTAGTTATATTATTATTTCATTTGTTGAAAAGCTACCCACACTGTCTAGGGGTCAATGTGTCTAATTGCAGATAGGGAGGTCTCGAGTCGAATCTCTGTTCTGTCTAGTTATATTATTATTTCATTTGTTGAAAAGCTACCCACTCTGTCTAGTGCTCAGTGTGTCTAATTGCGGATAGGGAGGTCTCGGGTCGAATCTCTGTTCTGTCTATTTATATTATTATTTCATTTGTTGAAAAGCTACCCACACTGTCTAGTGGTCAGTGTGTCTAATTGCGGATAGGGAGGTCTCGGGTCGAATCTCTGTTCTGTCTAGTTATATTATTATTTCATTTGTTGAAAAGCTACCCACCCTGTCTAGTGGTCAGTGTGTCTAATTGCGGATAGAAAGGGCTCGGGTCGAAACTCTGTTCGGGCATTGATGTATTTTCACTCACTGTCTATCCTGTCTATGTCCTTTCCTCGTGTGAATGGTTGCTTACCCTATAAACGGGTACCTATGGCATTTGTGTACTGAGGAAGTCGGACTCATCACTAAAATACGGTTTAGATGGAAAAGTGGAGCAGCGCACTCCATAATTCCAGCCTAGTTGGCACAAGACGACAGCAACTTGTTGATAAATCAGAAGATCACTGCATTTCATGCCGAAAGGCCCTAACATAGAGGTGAATCTGTCTATTAAGTGTAAAAAAGAATCTCAAAAACTGCAACAAAGTGGCGATGAGAAATTTATAAAGGAATTTGCTTAATTCATGACATCATTATTAACCCGTCTTTACAGTTTTGCTGTAATTCAAGAATTGTTGAATCACCGAAAGGGATATTTTTGACATGGAATAGAAATTCTTCTAGAAATTTTCCCTCTTAACCTAAGTTGAAAAGTTTAATGGGCAGTAAATGTTAGGGAAAAATTAAAAGCTGTAAAATGTTGAGAAAACTTGTCTAAATGAACTGGTAGCGGAAAAAGACATGTGATGAAAGGAAATAAGAATTCTGAAGCTTGAAGCGGGAAGCAATACATGTTTAAAGCAAGAGATGATTATATATTATACATATTGTATATACATAACAGTAAATTTTTATAAAATTAATCAAAACCAAATGGAGAATAATCATCAAATACAAAATGGAGCGAAGAATACTTAGAAAATACATTGAAAATACTTAGTCTTTAAATTTATATATTTATCTAGCTTACACGTAGTATTTAGTTACAGTTCTGGCGGGTTTGAACCTGGATTTAATTTTGATTTCAATAAATTAATTGTGTATTTTATCAACATTGGATTTAATATTATATTTTGGCTTATATATTTTGGTTTTAGTATGGCTTTGGGGTGTATTGGCTTCTTTAAGAATAAGTCTTGGGCCTATGCAGAAAAGCCATACTTTTTGCCAATGTGGTTAACACCCCTTGAAGAAGCTGGCCATGTTGGTACTTCGTTCCATTTCCCTCGATTCTATTTTCTTTGAAATTTTAAACTATCCATGAATATTTTTTCCATCTGTTTACTATATTTCGCATTTTCAATGTATTTTTTTCCATATTGCATTTGATTATTATTATCCATTTAGTTTTTGACTAATTTTACAAATTTATTATTATTCTCCATTTGGTTTTAGATTAATTTTATAAAAATTTACTATTAATTACATTTTAGTAGTTCTATTTAAACTGCTTTTGCTGCGCTGAATGTATTACTAAACATAAGAGTTATATCTATTCTTGTATCTTTCGCCTATTATACTTATATATCTATCTATCTCTATCTATCTATCTATCTATATATATATATGTAAAGATTCACAGAATTGACAGAATTGTTATTTTTTCATAAATATTGTTTTTTACTTTATAAGGAAAAAATGTTTATTTTCAGAATCACTTTTGTATATTTACCAATAATTATGCTTTCTAGAATGTAGAAATAAGAATTATTCATTTA
The DNA here is from genome assembly GCA_030067965.1 of Latrodectus elegans. Lineage (NCBI taxonomy): Eukaryota > Metazoa > Arthropoda > Arachnida > Araneae > Theridiidae > Latrodectus > Latrodectus elegans. The sequence goes on along the minus strand of CM057812.1, from coordinate 66,456,185 downwards.
TTAATTCGCACAAAAGCAATGAGCATATGATGTGACTGAAGTTAATGCTAAAGTATTTAATGGTGTTCAGTCTTTGATCCATTCAGTGGGTCGATAAACTGAGTACCAAGCATGCTTGGGAACTAAACACTGGGGATTTCACGCCAGGCTGACTAACTAACTGTGACATATGCTTCGCACCCCAGCGCCCTCTGTTATGCAAAGAGTTATGGGCACTCTAGGGCTTGGCCCACATGGGCTGTCGTGCCACGGAGTTTAGTTTTAGCATTTAATGGTGTCTATGGGGGAGATGAGGAATAATGCAATGCGTATATTTTCATTAAATAGAGCAAAAGATTGCAAGGAAGTTTTATTATAAATCGTTTGAATCTTCGTCAAAACCTACTTGATGCTCCTAACTGCAACTGAATAATAAGATAAATATATTTTGTTACTCCGTAATGATAGCATAACCTCCGAATGCTGTCCTGTCAGGCGGCCATGATGTGTTGGGGATGTTCATACATCTTATATCAGCTTCTGGCCATGAAGCCGTGTGCTACTCGTTTTCAAAATACCCAGACCGACCGGCATACTGCATGGAGATACACGACAGCTGCAAAGAGAAGCACATCGTCCAGTTCCCGTAGTGGCCAGATTGAAAGCTGGATTTCCCACTGCAAAGAACATAGTACTGCCATTCCACAACGATGTGCTTCATTTAGATGGATACTGCTTTTTTTTTTCTCTCTGTATAAAAGCATATTGTGGTGGTTGTTAAGAAGTGTTTACTGTTTTGTCCTTGTAAAACTTAAATGCAGACAAATATTCATGAAAACTCTTTTGGAAAGCGATGATATTCAGTAGATGCTAACAAATGTCTAACAACAAAACTTGGATGTTGAGATATTCAGTGTAAAATTTCCAAAGAAAGTTTATATATATATATATATATATCCAACGTCCGTTCTAGCGTTCTAGTTATATCTGCCCTTAATTGACGAGCAATCCAATAAAAAGATGAACACGTAAAAAACAAGAATAAAGTCCTTTGGTAGATTTAAAAGAGTTGTCAGTCGTAAACTTTAAAACTTCAGGGCAGTTCTTGAAGTGAGCGGCATCCATATCATCATGATTGCACAATGGACAATGAGCAGAGTCCACATTACCCCTATTCGATGTAGATGCCTTTGTAGATAGTCATATCCAGTTGTCACCCGGTAACAAGTGACACCAACAGCTCGTGGTAAGGAACCAGGGATTTTATTGTTCCCATCAAATAGAGAGTTTTCCATTGCCTGTCATAAAGGGAAAATCTGTCATACTTTATTTTACTGAGGATTACACTTTTGATTTTACGCAAAGGCAAAGAGGGATTTGGCTGGATCATAAGGAACCAGCTTTTTCAAATCTGTCTTCCTACTCATTTCCAAAGACATCGCAGTGGCTCGGGATCCATTGGAGAGCAACGCGATCCTTGATTTAAATGAGTTCGTGTAACTTCATTCTGCAAATTTTCTAGTGAACTAAAATGTATTAGACATTTCAACACTTGATTACAATAATTATTTACAATATTAATAGCAATTTCTTCCTTCTTTTTGAAATATTATGAAAAAATGTCATTAAAATTAAGGTAATTGACGTATACAGTTTCAGCAAAATATCGAAAACTTACCATAGTTTTTTTTTATAAAAATGCGCCCCAAAATTACCAATTAAATGAAAGAAAAACATGTGAATATTTTTTTAATATTGCGTATTTTTAAGTATATAAAGTTGATTTTGCCAGTTTTGTATGTGTCTCATTTCATTTTTTATAAACACTTAATTGCTCTTTTTGCAAAGTTAGAGTTTATCATAAGCTTCCCATTTATAATTTCATAAACAATGAGCTATGTGTTTCATTACTGAAGCGGGATTATTTTTATACATTACCCAGGAAACACTTATGAGGAGAATGTAAATATTTTAATCATTTACTTATAAATATTTCTGTGGCATGACTGCTTATCTGTTTCTTGACTTGTTTACAACTGGGCTAAAGAAAGCTTTATCTTCACTAGGATCTTTTCCTGCTTTTATTTCATACTAAGGAGAATTCTCGATTTGATATCAGGAAATCTAAAGCGTCAATAATAAGCAGGAAAAAATATGAGATGTATTCAGACCAATTAAAACTAATCGTTTAATAATTCTTTTTCTTTTATATTTATATTACTTTGATGTATCCTATTTATTGAACATTATATTACTCATACATCGAATATTTCCTAAAACCAAAAGTAAAACCTTTTTTTATGTTGAAAACCGACGAAAGCTCTCATTTTTTGCTTAATAACCAAGGCCATTAGTCTTCTAACAATTCTGCGCATAGCATAATATGCTGTGAGATTATGTTGAAATTTATAATAAAAAATATAATACCTCTATAACTTAAGTAAAAAGGCTTAATTAATGTGCCATAGATATTAATAATGTAAAAATTTTAAAACAAATTATTGCGTCAATATTATTTTTATACTAAAATAAATATTATTTAGAAATAGCTAAATTTTTATTTTCTTTAATTATTGCTATTATGATAACCTTTTTATGCTAAATCTGCTTATAATAATCAAGTTATCAAAAGAACTTTTGCTCATTGTTTAATTTATTTCAATGGTGCAAAATATTTAACAAATGACTAAAACCTTATAGGCATATTTTTATGTTGTTATGATATTTTAGGGTTAAAAGGTTTAACAAAATTTAAATTAACATTGAAATGTTTATTATTTTTCAAAACACACTTAATATTTTTTTACTGAATGCAAGTTGATTTTTTTACTTGATATGTATAATAATTACGATTATATTTTTTGTAAATTATATTTTTTGTCACTATTCAAAATTTTACTATTATGAAAAATAAGTGTTAAATCAGAATTATTTAAAAAAAGTTTTTTGAGTTATGACAAATTCATCATAACTGCAAAAAGGTTTATTTCAAATAGTATAAATAGTTCAATTTGCGACATATTTTGAAATTAGCCAGTGTAAAAAATTACAAGTAAGTAAAATAATTGACTTGTACTTTATAAACCTATTCTTTTGATATTCCGAACTAAAATTTTAATAAATTCTTCATGAAAGATTTGAAATATACAGTTTATTGAAAAACCACATGATATAAGTGTTAAATAATTCAGTATTTTCAGCATTCTATGAATTCTGAACCACAAATCTTTTAAATCCTAAAATCTAATATCTAGCATAAAATATATAACATGAATAAAATAATATTAACAATTGAATAAAACCTATTGTGTGATGTGATACATCAATTTTTACAATAAGTAGCCAGCCAACTTGTCTAGTGGTCAGCGGGCCTGACTATGGATATGGAGGTCCTTGGTTCGAATCCCGGTTCAGGCATTGATGTACTTTCTCTCTCTATATAATGTCTTTGTCCTTTCTTTGTGTGTGTGAATGAAGTATGAATGATACCCACCCTATAAACGGGTCCCTATGGGATGTGTGAGAGTGCGATGGTGGCCCACCCCCTGTAGTGCACCCGCGGCAACGCCTCGGAGGCTAAGAGGTCGCTGTGTCTGGCCGGTCTCTTGGGTATCAAGGGATTCCAATTCCTTGGGTATCAAGGAACAATAGATAAATAGACTCTGTTGCAGTTGTAACTGTCTACTATCTGCCATTAGAAAAAAAACAATAAGTGTAATTCTCATCTTAAGTTTAACTATGTTGACAGCAAATAATGTTAAATAACCAAAATATTCATTTTTATTCAAAATTTTAAATTTTAGTTTCATAAAATAAAGGCATATACAGTACATATTGTGGCTTGTGAACAGAAATTCAAATAGACGCTCAAACTCTGCTTGATTTTCCTTATTTTTCTATCCTAAGAAAAAAAAAAAAAAAAGATACTTTTCCACTGCAAAAAGAATCGAACATAATTAGCATATCTCAGAGCTTATTACCGATTCAAACGCAGTAAACGAACCTCCGAGAACATGATGGGATTCAGTTCAAAGTTGGGTGAGGTTCTACGAAGGCCCTTGGGGTAGGCCGGTGACCCCTAGCAAATGAGGCGCCTTGATGCTTCACCTGACGTCATCTGATATCACTCGCTCTCTTGTCACCTGAAAAACGCGTGGGAGGACCTTGCAATCCATTATTGTTTTTCTTAATTTGTACCCCTCTTTCTTAACATACTCAGTGTCTTTCTGACATTTCGGTTTACGGATTGAAATGCACTGAATAACTCCTAGCTTTTCTGCATAGGTGGAAAGAAATAGTTTTCTATTAATACGTATGATTGCTGATACTTGAAGTCAAACTAAATCTAAATATTATATAAATTTACAAAAGAAGTTTTAAAGCCAGTCAATAGACTAATATATCGTTATTTCAATAATTGGTATGACACATCAATCAATCAATTATATCTATATCTTATGAAATTTATGATTTATTTGAAATGTATGGAATTGAATAAATTCATCGGAAATTATAAATTATAATTAATCACGTATAATAAATGGAGTATGATTAAACTAATATTTATTACATCAAAATGGATTATTCCGAACTGTGAAAAGATAGCAGTATTAAATTTTCAATTAACAATGAATTTTTCGTAAAATTTCGAATAGTGTATTGGCATATAATAATAATTGAATAATTCGAAAAATAGTATTATATTTTTACTAAATTTTTTAAAAAAATAGTTTGGGTTCAGGATATATTCAAGACTTTTAAGTAAAAAATAAAATGTATGCATATTAAATTTATATCAATGCATTATTTAATATGTTATGTAAAAATATCATTTGAATTGAATATATATATATAAAACTACTTCAGATAAAATTGTAATTAGAAACTAAAATAATAAATATTTAGGTGATTAAGTTAGTTAACTAGCAGAATAAAAAAAATCGGAATAATGTTATCAATTTAACTTTACTTATTTTAAAAAGTTTTTAATAACACAAGTTTTAAGAGATAAATCAAAATTTAGTTAACTTTTCATATAAACTGTATCGTACAGGTGAAAAGCTATGCTATTTAAAATACTAGTAAAAATATAATTAAATACTTTTCCAATAAATTTTAATTCATATACTGAAAAAATTAATTCGGTGATATCAAAAATTTTAGTAGTTTACTAAAAGAGTAAAATTATCAAAATAGAAACATAAATGATATTCCATTCTTTACAAGTAAAAATAATAAACAATAACTTTTTTTATATCTTTCTTTGCATTGAATCATTTCCGAAATATATGCATAGTGCTGCCATCTATAAAATTAGGTTTAAACTATAAACAATTTTCAAAATTTAAAATAATTTTGCTTAGATAAAATAATTTTACTGAAACTGAATTTAAGGAAAATTTCCTACTTATTAAATAATATTAAAATATTCACAAAACAATGTTTCAGAATTATAAATAAATGAGAGATACATGTAAAATTGAAACTCTTATATTAAAATATTAAAATCTCTAATTCATTTACTTATTTTGTATTTTAATTTTTATATGAAATTGAAATAAAAGAAAATATAATTTTAAATTTACAGCGTGAAATTCAATAAAATTGACGTAACTAGAAATGTATTTTCACATTAATAGTTATAATATGGATTACCTAATTCTTAAATTTAGTGCTGCCATTTATTGAATGATATGTCGTATGACTAACACCAGAATAATTATTGAAATTTAATGTTTGATTTTGCTTGTTAATTACATCAATATAGCAATATTTTGTCAGTAATAGGAATATTTTGTCACTATGAAACCATAAGAAATCCTGAATGAAAATGTTTTATGATTTTTATTTTTAAATTCCTTGAGGAAATTCTCTCAACTAAATATAAATACTTTCATCAATCAAAAATTTCTAATTTTATATTTCTTTTTAGTAAAATGATTGATACATAAACATTTTAGTAATTTGCGTGTTCACTTTGAAGTAATATTTAAAAAAATAAACAAATAAAAAAGAGTGAGAATATAAATCCATAGTAAATACATTTCTTAAGAAAATCAGTATTTATGTTCACAAAAAGAATTATTTATTTATTAAAAAACTAATTTTAAAAATTCGTATTTTTTGCCTAACGACATATTTAAAAATATTATTTTCTTCTAGAGATAGAAAAAAGAGACCGGATTTAAATTTTTGATTTCGAATTTTTGTTATGATTTATAGATTTGATATTTTTTTTTTTTTCCTTTTCTGAAATTCTATTAAAAGACCATTTTTTGAGTGAATAATTTTCATTTCGAGATACAGTGATTACTGTTGAAAGGTTATGTATATAAGATATATATTATAATTAAAAGAATAAAAATTAGAAAATGCACTTTGTTTTTACTTGATGAAAAACATCATGAATTTTTGTTTACATAATTTTGAAGGGAATGCCTGAAAAAGTTGGGTGAAAAACATTGGTATTTTTTCAATCATTACAGGCTCAATATAATTTCAAATAAAAAATGCTTGAATACAGTAATTGTATCAGAGAAATTACATAAAACTATTTGTGTTTACTCAACAGTTAGTTTCTGATATATAATTTGTATTGAAGAAATACTTATAAATACATTATTTAAAAAATAATTATTATTTATTTAAAAATATTTATTTACATAAATATTTATTTGAAAAAGACCAACTAAACTTTTGATAGAAATATGAAATCTAATTTTTTTTAAATTTCTTATAGTAATTAATGTCGATTTTCTTATAGTAATTAATATAGAACCAAAATTTGTCTTTTCATTCTTATATTTGATTAAAAAACTTTGAATTATTTGTCATTCAAATTAGCTAAATAATATTAAACTTAGAACTTGTGAATTTATATACTGAGTTTTCAAAATCAGCATTTCAAAATTCAAATTTAGACAGCATTTCAAATTCAGGATTAGCAGGATTTCAAATTCAGGATTAGACAGCATTTCAAATTCAGGATTAGACAGCATTTCAAATTCAGGATTAGACAGCATTTCAAATTCAGGATTAGACAGCATTTCAAATTCAGGATTAGACAGCATTTCAAATTCAGGATTAGACAGCATTTCAAATTCAGGATTAGACAGATAGAGCTCGAATTCATGAATTGATCTAAACTCAAAGTGTCCCTCAACTCTGACCGATGTGCATGTAGGTGTGTAAAGTATAAATTTCTAATTTTCTTTACAGCGATTGGAGTCAAGCCTAGAATTTTTGACCCTGAAGAGACTACTTGGTTCTCCACTAGCTCATACTTCTTGGTAGAGTTTGATAGGAAGATCATAGGATCTTCATTTATACCATAAGTTCCCAACGTGGGCGATAACGCCTCCTTATGGGTGTTTAAAGCTATTCAAGGAGATACAGAGAAAATTTGGGGGCGTTGATATGGCACAGAGAAACGTTGGAAGATTAATCAAATATAGTCTAAAAAGACTTAAAAAGTATGTTGATAATTCATTTTTATCACATGTGCGAAAATTTACATATTTTGATTTGAGACTTCACTATTGAAAGAAAAAGATACCTCTATAGAATATACGCCAATTTGGCGAGACAACTCCTGCCCTGAATCTAGCCTGCTTATCTCTAGCAGTAAGCTGTTGACTCATTCTCACTCTCTCTATCCCAGTATACGAACGATGAAAATGGTGTTTGAGTGCCTTAATATTTTGCTACTTCAGCTTATATTTTTTATAACGGCAGTATCCCTTGCAGCTTCCTTAACTTGGATCAAGTATGAGTGAAAAAAATCCCATATCGGAAGCAAAAAATGAAGATATATCAGTGTAATGTGGATTATATGAAATAAGAATTTATCGAAAATCCCACAAATCCATCATCACCAATGAACCTTATTAGTCAAAAAACATTTTCGAATGAAGTGATGTAACCTTCTAGACTACAAAATCATTTTAATAACATGCATTTGGATGAGGTAGACAAAAATATAACCTATTTTCTAGAGAAAAAAAATAAGCTTCAAAATAAGCCAACTATATCAAAATTATTTTTCATCAGCACCTAAACCAGATGCCTATGGACTTCGAATTTCGTACAATATCTTATTGTTGATTGCTAAAACAGGCAAGCCATATACTGTTGTGAAAGATTTAATTTTACCAGAAGTTAAAGAAGTAATAACAACCGTGATCCATAAACCAGCTACTGATTTTATCCAAAAAATTCCTTTGAGCAATAATTATGTTAAAGACGAATTGGTCAGATAGCTGAAAATATGGAAGCATCGTACAATTATCTACAAACTTGTCATTTTTCAATTCCGCTGGATGATTCCACTTTACTAACCAATGAAGCACTGTTTTTGTCATGCGTGAGGTTTATAAAGATGAAAAATTATGTCAAGAAATGTTGCTTGCTACCAATTTAGTGGCAGATATAAAAAAGAAAACATTTTATTCACCGGAACAGTTTTCTGACGAAAGCCTATGACGTGGTATCATAAAGGCTTCGTAGCATGCTTAAAAAATAAAATTCCCGTCACGCTTGCTCGGTATTGCGTAATTCATCGACATCATTTGGATGCGAAAACTTTGAGCTAACACCTCCAAACATGACTGCGATTTGTTATAAAAGCAGTTAATAAAATCAGTAGCAACTCATTGAATGATAGATTATCTAGTAGCTTTGCATTACAAATGATGAAGATTTCAACTGATTTCTGCTTCAAGCAGAGGTTCGCTAGCTTCAAAAAGGTACTTATTTGACTCAATTATACTACCGATTTGAATCTGTGATCTGTAGCAAACAAAATAATGGCTGCTCGTTATGCAAGCAATGGGTAGCCTTCTCTTAAAGAAAACCAATACTCTCCAAGAGTTTTTGAATCGAAATCCATTTTTAACAAAGACTTTGTTTTCAAAGCTATTAGCTCATCTTTAGCCAGGTTCACGTCATCAATACACAGGCAATGTCACAAAGAAAAGAATTACGAATCCATAACTCATCTTTTATATTTATTCCATCCGAATTGAAATATTTTTCAAATGAAACTTGAAGTACTTCCAGGTTTTCACAGAATTCATTTTCCAAGTCATTCGATAACAAACTATCTTTCCGAGATCCATTTTCTAAAAGCACTATGTCCAACATATGAAAGTTTGCATGAATCCCATTTTGAATTCTAATTTTCCAAAGTGACATTTTCAATAAAAATCCCTGTAGTTTCTCAGTGGCATCCATAATTGTTGTATCAGGCCCTTGAATTGAAAGACATATATTGTTCATGTGATTAAAAATGTCTGCCAGGTAAGCCAATATACGTAAAAAATCTTTTTTTTTGAAATATTTGAAGAGTGAGTTATTTTTTTCTTCTAAAAAAAGTGATACGTCTGTCTTTAACATGAAAATTCGCTTCAAAACCTGCCCTCGTGTGCATTTCTAGCCAGCGCACTTCCGTGTAGCACCTCATGTTCTGCATTCATTTCTTGACACAGTGCTTTAAAAAGACGATGATTAAGAGCTCTACTTCTAATAAAATATTTTACAATTTTAATAAATATTGACAATACTTCTTTTAAGCTAATTAGAAATGTTTCTGTAGCCAGTGCATGTCTATGTAAAAAACAATGTGTAACAATAACATTAGGAGCCTCTTTTTTTACCATATGGGCAGAACCAGATTTATTGCCAAGCATCGCAATTGCTCCATAATGAAATGAAATATTAAAAACAAACATCTTAAGACATAAAAAACACTATAAAAATACTTTAATTTCAACTTATAAAAAAAAGTAAAACAAATATTTTGTTTTAAAAATTTACAAGAATTTTGCGGAACTGATTTTAACGTCACTTTATTTCCAAGTGAAATAAAATTCAAAGGCTACTTTGTGTTTCTAAATTTTTAAAATTTTATATGATTTGCGAATATTTTTTTCCTCGTATTGTGGAGGTCTCTATTATTGGAAAATAGCAGACAGACGGCTTACAGAGGTTGCCCGTGACAATAAATAAATAAATAAATATTGATGCAAGCATTTTAAAAATTAGGATCAGTCGGCTGACCCCCAAAGCATAACCCATTGACCCCCAAGGGGTCCATAAACCACAGGTTAAGAAACCTTGTGCTAGAACAATTAACCACTT